>JARHVA010003490.1:1630000-1660000 GCA_037957365.1 Torreya grandis
AATAATATGAAACAAACCATTGATACTTATCTATTTTATGATCCATATTTCTTAATAGATTATTTGGAAATAAATACATGGGAAAGAATACATGTTCATACCACTGCGATCATGTAATGAATGAGTTTTTCATCCTAATTTTAGATGGCAAAGCATATGAATGCGAAGCATTTTTTTTTAAATTGTTCATGGGACACTTTTTTGAGGAATTCGTTATTGATAACATGATATTTTAATTGTACTTATGAAGTTTGTTAGGGATTAGATATAAGTTATGCAATAATAAAAAACCAAGGGTCAGTTATGTGTGTTAGGATAAATTAAAACCCATATCTATCCCCAAATCACATGCAAGAGAAACTATGAAAAGAATTATTCAAACATTCATAAAATAAACATAAACATACACATAATAGGAGACATCAGATTTAACGTGGTTCACCCAAGATGGGCTACATCCACCAAACTTTTCTAGTATATTATTTCCAACAATATAAGGGAGAAACAAAAATCTTGTAACAAAACTTGTTACATCTCTCTACCTTTTCTACCTCTTCTTTGTGTATAATATTTCATTATTCATCACAATCGTACATCTCTACCATATATCAATACATTTTATGGTGAAAAACACCTAAACATAACCTCTACCATCATATCTATAAACCTTTAATCAATGGCCCATATTGACTACAAAATTATATTTTAACAAAAATATTTTAGTAAAAAAATTGTCTAGGGTGCACGGCCCCCAGACCCCCCACTAGGGGGTCATCCCCCCTAGAACCTGCAAGGGAGGTTCCCACCCTTGAAACCCCCCATGCCATCAAGGATTCAAATAATGGGATCCAAACCTAGCTAAAATAACATTAGAATTTTAATTTTGATCCTAGAAGACAATTAGGCTCCACACCTAATAATGGGAAAATGTAATTACAGAGAAATGAAGATTTTTTAAAAAATATTTATCATATTTGGTTTTACATTTAAAAATACTTTTAAAATTCAATTATACAAGGATTTATAAGTAAATTTATTTATATTATTTATTGAGGATTCAGAATCATGGATCTATAATCTAAATGACATGGGGGGAAACAATTGCATTGCATAGATTTTTTTGTTAAGCATATTGCCTATGCAACATGCTTTATAAGGTTAGAATCAGTTCAAATATCAATGTTTTCCATCAATAATTATGTTATCTAATGAATTTCATGATGTTAATGATATAAAAATCTACACTAAAGCATGCTAGTAATTATTTAATTTTAAACATATGTGTATAGTTGTTGTCTAGCTTGTATCCAACACTTGTAACCTCACAAAAGCCAACAGAACATAGCAATATTTTTTAGACATCTATTAGTTTATTATCCATTGTCATGTTCTTAGATGAATTAATGTAGTATTTAATGAAATATCATCAAAATAGGCAACCCACATTGCATGAAAAAATGCATCAAGGTTGTATATAAAATAATGTTACTTTCTTGAAGCTGATTGGTTTAATTTATTTTTATGTTATTCCATGTTTTACTCGGATCAAGCATGGGTATTATTTATGTGAGAGCTAGAGGGTGGGTTTGTACAATGTAAGTATGGTGCAACATTGAATGTTGTATTTTTTCACATGGTGTGGGTTTATGGTTTGATATTTTTCACTGAATATGGATTTAGCCAATCAAAGAACATGGAAGAGGGCTATAAAGATCTAGATGTTTGTAGAAGCTTGATATGGATTGCTAGTTTTTTTTTCAATTCTTAATTCATGTTAAAGTTTTAATCATCAAATTGATCATGCCACATCACATGAAAAATAAATCAAGGAGGTCTGTAAAATAATTTTATTTGCTTGAAGCCAATTAGCTAAACTTTTTATTTACTTGAAGCCAATTGGATAAACTATGAAAGAGAGAGGATAGATTTGTACAAAAAAAGTATGATGTGGTATTGAATGTTGTATCTGTTTATATGGTATAATTGAATGGTCTGATGATTTTACATTGGATGTTGGGTTAGTTAATCAAAGAAGATGGTAGTGGGCTATAGATATCAAAATGTCTATGGATGTTAGTTAACTACACAGGACAATGTACAACAAATACAAAATCACATGTTGAATAAGATAGTTGTGTCTTAAGTAAAATTATGATTTTTTCATGAAAACATTTACCTATCTTGGCCTAAGCTCAATATACATCTAAATCAATATAATAAGGAGGAAATCAAAGACTTTTTTCATGCCTAATTTGAAGCATTTAAAAACTCTACCAAATCATACATGAAAAAATGTAACATAGAAAAACTAAAGCATGTATTTTATCCATTCAACAATAATTAAATTTATAATATTTTGTCTTATCCACATCATTTCTCATGATAAATCCTATATCGACATAATATTTTATTTTTTAATGAATTTGAAGCACCTAATTAATAGTGAACTAAAGCTACATCTAACTCAAGAGAATAAGGATAAAATCAAAGACTCCTTTCATGCCAAATTAATACCTTGGTGACTAATTGAAGTGTCTCAATCATAAACATAAATAGCAAATTTTAATAGTGAAAAACTAAAGAATGTATTTTGGACACTCAAAAATAATTAAATCTATATATTTTGTCTCCACCACAACATATCTCATGGGTAGGCCTATACTACTATCATGATGAATTTTAAGATAGAAAAAGGTTTAACTCATTATAAGTAGAGTAGGCCCAATAGGGTAATTGGGGTTATAATTTTTATTTTACAAAATTGAGTGAAATAAAACTTAGGCAAAAAACCAATGGCTAACCCTAACCAAAGCCATATGAATCCCAAGATTTCAAACATAAAACCCTACATCAATCAAGCTCATAGTAAAATATTTACCTTTAAACTCTATGTACATGATATACAACCTATAAAAAATAATGAAATCTTACCATTGCAACCCATCAGCTTCTCTCCAGTCTTTCTTGCTTTGATAAATGTAACAAACCATAGAAAGTTTCTATAGGCATCTAGATATTTATAACCCACCACCATATGTTAATAGATAAATGCAAAGCCCTGAATTATAATTCTTGAGGGGAAAATCAAGGAAACACAACACAAATCATAAAGGCCTTTTACCTAGTGAAAATTTAAACCAATTCATTGTTTAAAATAGTGATCCAATCTAGTAGGAGAGGCCAACAGAAATATTTTAGAATAGATAGGATCAAAATTATATATGATGATAAGTTAAATTAATATTAAATATGGATGGTATGTTCTTAACCCCACACTAGACAGATAGAATCCAAATCTTGAACAAATCATTTTTGGTAAATATTAAAATTCATCAATGTCTTATAATGTAAAATGAAATCGAGTATACATAATAAAAGACACCACAAAAGATTTTTTTGATGAATGAAATATACATTGATATGTATTTAAATTCATTACAATGTAAATTTATCTTTGAATTATTAATTACTCTATTGGCCAATCTAATTTTATTGAATAATAGACAAAAAATATGTAAGCCTTTTAAAAACTATAATAATGGTCTTTTTAATGAGATAAAATAATAATATCTAGGTGAAGGTGATTGTATGAATTTTATTCATGTTATAGGCTACTTCAATTGGTTCAAGGTTTGTCATTAATTGTGTGGTAGATAAGGGACAAATTTATACAAGGCAGGTATGCTTTGTCATTTACTATTGAATTTGTTCACATGGTGTGGGTTATTTGGTTTGAATATTTTGTATCAAATGCTAGACCAGTTCACTAAATAAAATGGTAAAAAGTTATAAGTATCTAGATGGGTATAGAAAATTTCCATGGTTTGGTGAATTTAGTCAAGAGAGTAGGGTTGAGGAAAAGCCAAGCAATTATTGTGTAGGTATTTATTTTTGATTCAATGAGTATCAATTGTCTTACTTTGTAAGACGTAATATTTTAAAAAAAAATTGTAGCTATGGATATAGAGTGAACATAGTAAAATTTTCGCATCAATGTTATTTTGTGTCTTTTTCAAAGAATCTATATGTTCATATGCAGTTGGATTTAACATAATTCAAGAAAGATAAAAATTATTGAATCTTGGCATAGTGCTTAGAAAGGGGGAATAAATGACATAATTATATATGAATACATAGAAAATGTGTTTTGTCATTGACATTATAAGTCTTCTTGAGCAAGAATCTAGTAATTTATAATAGTGTGTAATCACATCTTAAACTTTTGAGTAAATCAAGTGTTGTTATATCCACTAAAATAGTAACATGTATATCATCAATATTCAATATTGGTCTATAAATATGAGGAAAGGATTGGAATAGAAACATAGAAAATGCAAATAATCAAAGACAAATATCTAATTATCAAGGATAACTTGAAATTTAATAGAACAAGATCTGGTGCTCTTACCAATTATGAAATCTTTTTGTTTCAAGTATCAAGAACTAATTACACAAGCATGTATAAGTTTAAAAAGGGTTCTAAAAAACTACAACCATGTTTCTAGTGTAATTATTTTTTTGATTAAACTACAATTAAGTAGTAGAGACATCAAAACATTCTAAATCAAAATGCAAACAATTATAATAAAGATTTTAAACCTTTAACAAGTACATTTATGCATATATGATGATGATGGTAAATATATCTAATCTATATTCTAGTTACAGTTAAAGATATATGATTTCAAATCCTAACAAAAGATTTAAGGATACTAAGTCCTAAATTTGAGAATACATTATTGATCAAACCCATTAACAGTAATTTATAATCACATTTGCCCATAGATGACCCCCCATTTTTTTCCTTTTTTCTTGTTAGAGTATGAAGCAAGCTAGAGTCTATAATCTCATGAATACCTTAACTTTTAAGATGATGATGATAATGTTGATGCCCTTGATTCCATCTATTATCATCAGCATAATAATGGTATTTTCATCATCATTTTAATAATTTTGAGAAGTAATATTACCTATAGTAAAGTTATTTACATTAGCTTTACATAAATAGTATAAATAAATGCTAGTATTCTATAATGTCAACACTATATCAAGGTCTAAAATTTAAAAAAAAAAAAAAAAGGAAATATCACCACTGTCTTATCCATGTTTAGGTAGAGTCATAACTTGATCAACTAATAGTGATAGCTGGTAACTAAAAAATTACAGGTGTATATACTAATTTTAGATAAGAACTACAAAAGAAATTTTCACAACAGATGGAAGTTAGAAAGATATTTTGAAAAATTAAAAGAAGGTTCAAAATCTTTGCAAATTTTGAACACGAATCAATTTGAAGACACATTGTTTGGCCCCTAATCTTAAGATGCCTTTATTAATCCATGTCAAGTTTAAAGTAACAATATAAAATAAAATAGACTAAAGATGAAAATGCAAACCTTGAAGACATTGAAAACTATTCCAATGCAATTCTTCAAATATAAATCCTACATCACCAAGACAAAATTTGTATGAACCAATGAAAACAAGTAAAATATTAAAAAATAACTAAAATATACTTTTGGAAAAAGACTTCCCTCAAGAGGCTCATGACTATAGATTATAGGTTTAAAAATAATTGGTGGATTATACCAAAGGTTGAGAATATTCCTCTACAATGTTATGACAAACACATATGTGTAGATTTAGAAAAATGCATCAAGATAATTGAGATATTTTAAATTGTGTTCGACATTAAAATCTATAGTATGCATTTTCATACATTATTAATATTTATGATGGTCACTGTCTTACTAATCACCTTCCTCATTGGACTTAGGACAAATTTAGATGCATTTTTGTTCAAATAAATTTTACTAATTTACTTTATTCTTAATCTGTGTGTTCTACTATGTAGTGGATGAGGTTTAGATCTAAGCAGTCAACTACTTGTTCACACAATCTATTTTGATTACTATTATTATATCTATAACACTATTTAAAATGATATTTTATCAAAAAATGATGCAAATACTAGGAATTAAACTACATAATGGTCAGAATTCACGTAATTATGAAGATATAATTTTCCTATAAGACTTCAAACCATGACATTCAATTAAAAAAATGGATTAGAAATTGTAAACCAAATCATATAATTATTAGAAATGACAAATTTGGGGTAGTAAAAATATGTATAAGATTAAAATATATCAATTTAGAGAGGTAATTGTAAATATATGATGTGTTAAGGTGTGATATCTTCCCTCTTGAAATAAATATGCTCTTTTATCCATTTCATAATATTAATTATGGAAGCAACATAATCTATCTCAAATGTTCAAGGCACCTAGGTATCAAGGACAACATCATAAGAAATGTCTTCTTATGTGTCAATATGTTGTAGGATATTTAAAATTAATTTTTTAAAATGAAAAATCACTACTCTGATTAATAAAGATATAGCCATGGGTGTTTCTAACCTTTCAATCTTTGTGACCACATGTGGACATCATAACCTAGACCGTAAGGTCTACTAAGAGTGTAGAGTTAATATAAGAGGCAAGATGGTGAATATATGTGTTTTATCGATAAGGAGGATGGATAAGTGAGACCACTAATGTTTCCTTATGTCTATGAGTGATAGGGAAGGAATAAAAGTGAACCAAAGAGTAAAATACATCTAAAAGAGACTTGTTAATTTAGGTAATACAATTATTATCTTATGTAATGTGTTCTTTGTGTGACTAAAGATAGGTTTCTTAATTTCATTCCACATAAGAGAAATATTGCATGCTAATGAAGTAATGAAACATGACAAGCACTTTAATTTATATGAAACATCATGTATGCATGTATCTATGTATTTTTTGATTTCATTTGAAGTTAAAGGGAATAAGCATGCAAATGAAAGTATTAAACTTTTAAACAAAAAGTGATACACCTTTTCTATCATTATTATCATGATTAGATCAAAGAAAATCATATAGTGTATCGATCTAAAATTTTAATGCTAGAAATGTAAACCTTAGGGTTAGGGTTTTTATAATGTTCAAAGTAAGTTAGGGTCACCAAATGTTTTAACCTTTTAGGAATTAACAAGTGTAAATATTATGTTTATTAAAGGGTTGAGTAGGCTAAATAAGGTAAATAATATTTAATAAATACAATTAATTTTTTTTACATAATTGAATAGCTTTGAATTTTCTAAAAATAGTAATAAATAGAACAAGTAAAGACTTAGATATAAAACCCTTGATACAGATGATCTGAGGGCTTAAAATTGATATAGAAGCTATTATAAGTGTCAAAAATTATATCCATATATTATAACCCTTCCTATATAATAGTTCTACAATTATACAATAGCACCATTATTGGAAGAGTGGTGGTAGTCTCCTAATATTAGTGGTAGTGTCCTCTATGCATGATTATTGCAAACTTATGGGTGCACCTATGTTTGGATATATTAGGTCTATTATTACATGCACGAGTTTCAAAACCCTATATTGTGCCTTTAATAACTAATTTATTGTTCAAACACTAATCCTCCATAAAATTATGGCATGAAATAAAAATGTGTTCATTTGTAGGGTAGGTTAGACATCCTCAACACCCCATTGTTAAGAGACTTGCCTACATACCAATACTCTGAGGAGGAATCAAAACCAATGCATTTATCCCCACCTAAGTGCTAGTGCAAGTGCTAATTATGATATTGGCCTTGAGTGCCTTGAGTGTGTTTGCTACTAGAAATATGGAAAAACTAAGTTTAGGGATGATGTAGATGGTAATATGCATAAGTAGGGTAGAATAGGTATTGACAATCTTAATTATGATCAACTTGTTCTATGCTTGGATGAGTATTTTGCATATGATTTCCATCTAGTGGATATATATATATATATATATATATAGTTTTGTTTCTTTTGTGAATGATAAAATATATCTAGTGTAACCTTAAGAGGTTTTAGTTTTGAAAAGATATCCATTTGGGTAAAATATAGAGAAAAGTACATTATCACCATTTTAGGGACACTAGTTCCATGTGGTGCTAGTGTCCTTATTATGGTGCTAAGACTATTGGCAAAATACTAGGCATGAAGAGTCAGGATTGGGAAATGAGGATCTAAGACTATTTTGGGGTTGAATATGGATGCTTGTGTCCCTCATGAAGGCTGGATAAGTGTGATAATAGGCTCTAGGATACGTCTAGGTCTAAGAACTCTTAGCACTCAAATACCACTCTTGGGTGATTACAACAAATCTTACTTTTTAAGTTACATAGTCTTACCTTCCACTATTATTGTCATATTTCTCACTCTTTTTTATGTATTGGTGACTCTATCAAACTACATAACAACTTTGGGTTACTCAGTTATAATTAGGTCTTTCCTTATAGATTCTGCTTCTTCTTTTAGTTATTGTATCTATGCAGGGAGTGTTACTAAATTTTACTCAGTAGCTTGGGATTGAGATGAGGAAGTAGTAAGTATAGGGTGGTAGCTATTGAGGATAAAGTAGAGGATTGAGGGCGTTCAAGTAAAATAGGTAAAACTTTTATCCAACCTAAAAATTTTATTTGTGGAGTCTGAATAATATATTTTATTAAATTCAAAGTCTTATACATTGAAATAGTTGAGGAATCTATTTGGATGGCTTATGTAATGGGTACCTCTAATTGAGTGGAAGGCCATGTGTGCATCAACTAAGAATTAAAGAGAGACTTAGATATAAAATTCTAAAAATGTACATCAATGCTTGTGGATCTTTGGCTAGTAGTGGGAATCCATGGATGAATTGATGTATCTTGGGTGAGTGAATATTGTGAAAAACAATATTCTTTAGAGTCAATGGTAATATAATCAAAGGAATGAAACATATAACTTTCCTTTTTTGGAACTTTATCAATTCAAACATCTACTCCCAAATATGTTGTAAGAATCATCTCAAATTTGAATTATAATTGGTTCTTCAGTTGTATAAGCCTTTGTAATCTAAATACCCATGGGGCTAGTATCAATTATTGTTATAATAATATCAATAGTAGGGGATTCCTTAGCGATATCTTCCCTAGTATGTTCTAAAGTAATACCAAGCCATGTGTTTATGACTTGTATATCTTGTGATTGTTTAATATTTAGATCAAGAAATGAGGGGTTAGGAAGATGATCCTTGGTTTCCTCTTGCACTAAATATTATTTAGGATAATCCATTCCAATATCCCCCAAGTCATCTCCCTTTTCAATATATTCCTAAACTGTATATAAAGAGCCAAGTCTAAAACCTGTATACTCCTTAGGCCTCTCTTCTTCATGAGTGAAATTAAGATCTTGGAGAGAAAGAGAGAGAGTTCTTAGTTTTATCTTATATTTAACTTATGGAGGAGGAGGAGGATTATTAACTGTCATTATTAGGGAAAGAGTAATTGAAATTATTTGTGGATACATCATCATAGTAGGAACTAATAAAGACTCAAACATAGTTCCTACTAATGAAAATATAACATAAGCAAATCTTGGTGAGGATGTTATGGCGGCTACCACTTATTGTTCAACAAGAGGGGCACTTATGGAACTTCTGTTGGATGCATAGTATTAGGTGAAGTTATCTTAGTAGGCCTCTTAGACATAATAGGTGTTCCTATGTCCATTTCCAAATAATGGGTAGCAACATTTGGTGGTTTTGAAAGATCTCTAAATATATTGGCCCTTATCTACCTATCTAGCTTAGTTATTTTATCTGGACCTTACTATAGAAGAGGAATGATTTCTTAGGCTTGATGTATTTATTCCTCATTTATTTCCTTATCATCAGATGGAATGAGAGTAGGCTCATATTATATTATTTTTTAAACTCTTAAGGTAATTTTGTATGTATCCATATTTATTATCAAATTCATATCATCTTCTGCATTCATGAATATAGAATCATGACCATAAGGTTAATGCTCATATTAAATTTTAACCTTGCTACCATACTTTCTAAGGGCCTAAAATAAAATATCTTAGGATCCCAATACCTGAAATATTTATTCCTAGAACAATAGAGAAGCCTATCCTTACCTTCATATTAAAAATTTTCACACTATGTATATTGTTGGTGGCCAATGCTAAGAGGAAGTTTATGAATGAATCCCTTCCTAACTACCTTCAATTTTAGGTCCACATGGTTTGATAATTGAAAAATAATTTATTACTTTGCCACTTTTTATGAAATGTAGTATGGTCGATTCAATGGGGTTTCATAAGTTCCTTTGATTCTAACTAATATATGGTTTAGATAAAACCAATAATCACCCATGTTCTTAATTAAAATTTTGATTTGATTTGATAATCTAGTCATTCTTTGCCCATTGATAGCTTGATAAAGTGTAGGTTAGAGCACATCGATAATCCTTTGCATCTGACCCTTAAACCTATAGATATGGAAGATATCATAATCATCATATATATTATGCTTTGGATATTCAATAGAAGGTTCTTAAGATCCCTATAAAAATGGGGTTACAATGGATTTTATTGAATATAAGTATAAAATCATATATTAATTTACATTAGGCTTGTTATCCACCTTGCTCATCTTAAACTTTAGGTTGAAATTGATTACCTCTACCAAGGATAGAATTTGATTAGTGTCTAGGATGATTCCCAATAAATTGATCTAAATTTACCTAACATATATGATATCAGGAAACCATATAATATGTTTAATAGGCCCATTTCTATATTAACTCCTAGTTTTAACCTCATAACTGGGGTGATATTAATATGGTTTCTTAGTATGAAAGTGTTTGGGTTTTCCACCCATGTCATCAATGTATCCTTGATTTTATTCTTTGATAACCAAGAATCTGCTATGGGTTGATTATAAGGCATGTCTAGGATAGGGATTTTATAATACCTCTTAAAAGCATTTCTAGATACATAGGCTATGAGAGATGAATTATGCAGTAGGAGAAGGATATTTCCTAATAATTCCCTAAAAATGAAAAAATTAAATAGAAGATCAATAAAGGGAAATACCTTAGCTTTAGAAGTGACATTATGTTAACCAACTACCTTAATTTCTAATATATCATCTATGTATATTATAATGAATAGTGATAACTAGTTGTATGTGACATATGTCTTAGCTCCATCAACCTCAAACCAAACTATTGTATAATTTTTTATCATAAGATCCAATGCTACTGATTTAAAATTGTATATTTATATTTAATCCTTCCATCCAAACTAAATGCAAACATGGTCAATTTTTTGGATGATGATGCCATTATATTTTTGTTAGACTTAGAAAAGCTAAGTCTTTTTAGTTGTATAATAACTTTGATTGCAATTGTTAAGATAACTTGTAGACATTATAATTTTAATTTCTCTCTTGGGGCTGAATATATCATAGATTTTGTTAGGATTGAGACTTCAATGCCTTAGATCATCCATACATGGGAATTAATTACATACAATTGTTTGGTCTCCTATCAATCCCATTTTTTAATTTGATTTTCAAAGTTGACTTTTATAAGACTATTTTCCACATGGTACATTATTACTACTTTTGGCTACTTATTCATCTTGTTGGGTCATTTATTCCACTACACATTGATTTATTGTGCAATTAAATATTGATTTCTTATATTTATATTATTCAATCTAGGGTGTGGCATGTGGCCTATACTCATTTAATCAATTTATATCATACTTTGCATTATGTACCTTGGGATGATGGTAATGGTTTGATGAGATGCTAATATGTGGTGAGATCATGCTTATCTAATTAGTCATGGAATTCATACATATTTATCATATATGCAAGATTACAGTTAATGGGATGTCACCATGTGGATAATTTTCACTACTCAAAATGGTCATTGGGATTTGATTATGTATTTTTGATAGACAAGACATGGCTCTTCAACATATTTACATGTGGAACAATCATATTAATCTACTTATTCATAAAGCCTTGTAAACCATGTAAGAAACTATTAGTCATGGGTGAGAAAGATTGTGATAAGTGACATGCTCATTAATCTAGATTCCTACTAAGGTTCCAAAATTTTACAAGCCAATGTGTAGATGGAGATGATTGAGATATAAACATGTGGCATGATCTTATTAATCTATATCCTCAGGAATGTTTGGGAATCTACATTAAAACTATTAGAAGCAATTATATTGAATTATGATAATTAGCACCATCATGCCAATCCATTTGGTTGTAGAGTGTGTAGGTATGGGTTATTGGTTCATCAACCATGATTAGATGTGATGATAACATGTGGATAATTGTCACTCTTTTGTATTATTGTCAAGGATGAAGACTTGAGTCAATCGATGCACAAGAGATTAAAACAAGTGGAAAAATATTGTGGATTTGAATATTCACTAATAGATGAAGACTTGGACACTTTTTAATGTAAATAGTGAGTTAAAAAATTGAAACCCATGTCCCATTCTTGTTTTCCTAACTTCTTGATCATTCAAAATACATATCCACTCTTTGATTTCATAATTTTTAGGTGCAAAAGAGATATGTGGCCAAGAGCAATGTCAAGCTATAAAGACAATATGACAAAGAAAAAGACAAAAATAACCTCAGACAAAATCAAATTATCTTTGTTAGTCCATAAGATTAAAACCCAAATTCACTAAATGTATAAAATTCAAAATCTAAATAGGTGCATAATATTAATTTCAATAATAATGTTCATTTAGGATTTTATACTAAAGGTCATGAGATAATAATCAAATTGATAGATAAACCTATAAATTTGAATTCTAAGGTATTTATATCCAATTAGACATGAACATGAAATTTTCAACTCAAATGTGGATCCTTATTTTAAATTTATAAAATGGGTCATGTTGGATACAATGATTATTTATTTAGTATTGCCCTTTAAACCCTATCATAGTTTATAATAGAAGGAAAAATTATAGTTTGCCCAAAATTTGACCTTATATCTAATATAATATTCCAAAAAATAATTGTTATATTTAATATAAAAAAGGTGAATATAATCATAGATTAATCAAAAGGTAATCATTGTTAATTAATTTATGTACACTAAGTCTTATTAATGTTTTCTAGGTATATGTTAAGTTATAATATGGGGAGATGAACTTGATTAATGATCAAATGACTATAACATGAACATATTCAATTGTTTTTTTTATTATTGACACTTTCCACAAGTGTTGATATTTTATATTTTAGTTTAGAATACTCATAAATGTAAAATAGGAAACATAAAGGTGGAATCCATATAGCAATATTAGTCCCTATCAAGGTAGGAACTAAGGGAATCAGTTTTCAATTACCCATTTCATATTCAATTAATGAAATATATTGAAATATATATTAATTATTAATTATTAATTATAAGAAAATTCTTAAAGTTTAGCATATTAATTTTTTAATATTCCTTATATATTATTTAAGCATATTCCTCTAGATTTAATGCCAATATAAATACCCTTCATTTAATGGATATAAAATTAGAATGTAAAATAATTATAATCAATAAACTAATCTATGAAATCAATAATATTATATTTTAAAATGGAAAAACAATTTAATGAGAAAATCCAATGTCATATATTATATTTTGGTCATCTTGACATCTAGAGTTATAAATAAAAATAAAGTTGTAATTGAAGGATTTCCATGGCATGCTTATTTTTTATTTGATAGGTAAAGATGGGTTGAAGGGACCTGAACCTAGTACATAAGAGAACATACATAAAAGTGAGAGAAAGGAACAAAACCCAAAACAAGATAAGGGTGAAAACCTTGATGAACAACCTAACTGTCACAAAACTTTAGCCAACAGTCAACCAATAGATCAAAAAGGACCCATCCAAAATTAGAGATAATAGAGTTGTTCTAAATTAGAGTAATAAACTAATTTCTTGGTCATTATATTAGCTTTTTAATGAAATTTTCCTCTAGTGCGACTACCAATGAACTACTCCTCATTATCTAGCTTCTTCCTTTTGAAATCCAGGTGAGGGGATCCTTGTATGATTTCATTAGCAACCTGGGTATCATCCTCCTCATTATCCTTCTAGATAGAATCCTCTCTAGAGTTGTGAGTCTTAGGAGTCCTACCATCATGAACCACAAACTTGTTAAAGTTGAGAAAGTTACTTAACCTCTTAAATTCCTCCAAGATTTATCTACAAAGTAGATTTTGGATTGTGATTTTGGTGTGGAGTTTTTGGAGTGAATCTTAGACACCCTTGTTTCCATAAGCCCCTAGAATGTATTTTCCTTTAGAATTGAAAGAGGGGCTTCCTAAATCAAATTTGTGATTTTTTTGTGCATAGGCAATAGAAGCCCCCAACTATTTCCCTTGATTCTCCTCTTTATAATATGAGGGTTGATCACCCTCCACCTCCAAATCTTCCTTATCAGTGTTAATATCAATAGCCTCTAAAATGGTCTTTAGACCAAACTAGTTCCCCCCTTTTGATCAACAACAAAATGAGGCCCTAGTGGATAAGATCTGCAGCAGGGTTCTTGAAATTTAAAACAAAAAACCTCCAAATATTACAGCAGAAAGAAAGGGATATTGATGAGATGACCCTTGAAATGGTTCAAAAGAAATAAATGATGCAAATATAGAATGGTGTGTTTACCTTCCAAAGTGATATAACACATTATTTTGAAACATACCTCCAACCATTTTCTTGGCAAATCAGCATATATGTAACCTATGTTGGACAATGGTTTAGGCCTATATTTCTCTTTATCTTTCCATGGCATGCTTATGAGACATAAGACAAAAATAGTTAACATCAATATTTCACATTGATTTTAATGTAATTAAATTTTTAATGAACAAAAGGACTTTGTGTAAACAATTTAAATTTTAAATTAAAAAATAAACATATGTGGAATGAAAATGACTCGTATTCATCTTATAAGTTTTATAAGTTATAAAAAATTTCATTAAATTAATTGTTCCAACTTCAGTTTTATTTTATTTTATTTTATTTTATCATAAACATTATTGAACATTTTTTTGAGATACCTTATACATGAAATTTCTATTAGATGTTTTTTTTAAAAAGTAGCTAAATACATTCTTATGTTCTAAAGACATTGTAAAATAACTATCACCCAACCACCTATCAAAATCCTCCATTATCTATTATCATGTCATCTAATAACACCTTCAAAATAATAAATTCCTATTTCAAATATATTTTTTGCTATGATTATAACCAAAAAATAATGTTGTACAATTTTATCCTATGACATGAGAAAAAAAACATTTCCTTAGCATTGTCATTACCATGTTTGCCCTTTTATGACATTGCCGATGAAATATGGCATACACAAATTTATAGATAATTATATATATGTATTAGTATCTTACATACATATTTAAGGTTTAGAACATGCTTTTATACATCCTAGCTAAAATTTAGGATATGAAGTTATAATCCCTCCATTTTACTTAGTATCGATAGTGATATTCGCCTATCGATAGTGATATTCACCTTTCAATACTATTATTAGACTTTGCCAAGGCAAGGTACTATAACACTAACCCTTTTTTGAACACCTTTGGGAATAAATGAAAATGAGAGGAAGTTTTAATTTTTACATAAGGTAAATCTCTTTTAGGTTCACCAAATATTATGGATATTGTTGTTTCAATTTTGGTTTAGCTAGTTATTGGGTTGGTAGGACCCCTTCAAAAGAACTATTGATAATGAGATTCAAATTAAAAATACTTAAACAATATTAAATTTTTATTTTCAAGTTCAAACTATTAAATCAAGCTTAAATTGAAAATTTACATGCAAACTCAAGCACAATTAGTTTTGAATACAAAGTCAAGGACTAGTTATTATGTAGTTATTATTAAAATTATATTGATTTTTGACAATATGTAAAACATATTTTACTTGTTTATAAATAATAAAAATGATGCTAAAGATAACTAAGATATATTTCAATTATTAATAAGTAAACAAATATTAAAACCCAAAAACTAAGGGAGGACATTGAAAATGGATGGCATAGATGAATGAGTAAGAAAAGGAAAAAAGTGAAAAAAATTAAAAAAAAATATTGAAAACTATCACAAGGTAGAAAGATCAATCGAAATAATTTTAGAAATAAGGGAATCAAAAATCAAGAAAAACTACAGTTATTTTAAGTTTTTTTTTAATATACTAAATTTAAGGATGAATCCTTCTACAACTTATTGTGGTTTATGGGAAGATTTGGATTGTATATGAGGCTTTGTGAAAAGGGATCTAACCCAAAATTTAAAGATTTTTTGGAAGTCCATAACTATACAATATAATGGGCTTCCAAATGAGTTTTATAAGGATGATATTACTTCTTAGGATAGGCATAGGATAGGAATAGTATGTAAGAATATGTTTTAATGGAAAAATATTCCAAAGTGAATTTTTTATCCATATATGTAAGAATTTATGTCAGATAGATCTCACCAAGGCATTATCAGGCAACCAAGTTTCAACTAAAAACTAGAAAAATGGATACAATAAATTGGTTATGAATATATCTTATTTAGGTGTTAAGTATGCCATTAATAGAGGAATTTTTAAGGGATTTTCTTTGAGGTTTAGATAATTTTAAAACAATAATCAAAATTTATAGAGATAAAAAAGAGGATAGAGAAAAGATTTGGAAACCAAAATAAATTATATATAAAAAAAATAAGTTAAGAGGTTTGGAATTTTGATGGAAGAGGAGGGTCTATTAGAATAAGTAATAATATCATTGGTAAAGGAAACTCTCTTTGTATTAGATCATTATAAGATTCAACATTGAGATCGAGTAATAAATTATTTTGAACATTAGAGAAGAGGACGATGATGAGCTTTAGGTAGAATAAATTTTAGAATTATAGGAATTATACAAATCTTAGATAAGGTAATTACTTGATCAATTATGGTTGGATAATATTATTTTAACCAAATTATCAAATAAGGAAACCTAATAAGGAAATAAAAACCATGATTGGCCTTCACAATCAAATATCAAGATGTTGAAATCACAGATGAACATTTGATGAGTATATCAAAAATATATTTATGTATGTTAGTAAAAAAATTTATGGTATGAAATGTATGATTGAGTGTAGCTTTCATTTGAGTCATAACAGAGAAACAAATCTACTTAATGTGGGACTAATCGTTATAGAATAAATTCCATAGATCACTAGTTTCATTCTTATCTTAATGCAAGAAATAAAATATTTTTAGGGGGGAATGGGAATATAAATAAAATTACAATGAGGTGATTCTCCAATATATAAATAACTATCATTGGGCTCTTATTCTATCTTCATGTGATACATAACTTTTAAATATGTAAGATAGATTGAAATATTATGTATAAGAAAATGTAGGAGGCAAGATATATCCTAAATATGAAAATGGAGTAAGATAAACAATAAGAAATTTTGAGTGTAGAAAATATATCACCTCAAAATATTTTATCAGTTGTGATAAATATCATAACTATAAATTTTTCATATAATAAAATGTCTTCTATTAAAAATTTGAAATAAAGGTCAAAGCAACATGGAATAAAATATAACCAAATAAGGACCAAGAAAGAGCCAACAACAACAAATTTTTATAGTGAGAGATCGCTACCCTTTATATAATAAGAAAAAAAGAGAAGAGGAAAAAGAATTGAAAACACAGCTTTCAAATGTTAGATTTAAAAGACATTTTAATAAAAATCTATCATTTTATTCTTGTTTTGTCCATCTATATATATTTTTATTGTTACAACTTCTTTTTGAAAATTTGTATGATGCTCATGTTGTCTTGTTATAAAAGCTTCATTTTTAATTTTTTCTTTCTTACATATTATTAAATAAGAGGAAGATTTATTTTGAATATTTAAATAAAATCTATTGGTATATCTTTTAACTATCTATAATTTTATTATAAATTATAAAAAA
Organism: Torreya grandis; assembly: GCA_037957365.1. Lineage (NCBI taxonomy): Eukaryota > Viridiplantae > Streptophyta > Pinopsida > Cupressales > Taxaceae > Torreya > Torreya grandis. The sequence continues at coordinate 1,647,900 of JARHVA010003490.1, forward strand.
AATTATTTCACTTGTGTACTAACTTTATTTTAATAAGACTAATGATTTTAATCATTTTTATATGTTATACATAGCTTTTCCTTCTAATTATATTTTTAATACATAAGATTTTATATAACTTAGTGGGATGAGTCTATTGATAAAATATAATTTAATTTATAATAACTTTAAATTAAACTTAACCTCCTTAAAGAAATATTTTAACTATAAAAATCAATCTAAAAAATAAATGTAGCTTGGAGTGGAATTTTCTCATTAATAAAAAGGAAGAAAAAAATCAGGCACAACTAGTTGTAGTATTTAGGATGGGGATATGAATATGGATAAAAGAAAGGAATAGTTGAAGAGGAACAAAAAAGGTGGTTAAATACCCATTCAAACTTCAAGGGGATAAACACTAGCTATAATATTGGGGAACAAAACTCTCATGTTCATAATATCATGGAATCTATGAGGGTTGAAATTCCACCACAAGCATAGATTTATAAATAGATTATTTTGATTTAGGATGAGGATATGAATACGAATAAAAGAAAGGAATAGTTGAAGAGGAACAAAAATGGTGGTTAAATTCCCATTCAAACTTCAAGGGGATAAACACTAGCTATAATATTGGGTAACAAAACTCTCATGTTCATAATATCATGGAATCTATGAGGGTTGAATTTTTGCCACAAGCATAGATTTCTAAATAGATTATTCTGATTTAGGATGAGGATATGAATATGAATAAAAGAAAGGAATAGTTGAAGAGGAACAACAATGGTGGTTAAATACCCATTCAAACTTCAAGGGGATAAACACTAGCTATAATATTGGTGAACAAAACTCTCATGTTCATAATATCATGGAATCTATGAGGGTTGAAATTCCACCACAAGCATAGATTTCTAAATAGATTATTCTTGGAGAAAACCTAATATCATACAACTTCAGGTAACAGGGTGATTCAAGATCTATATAGTGAGATATTGAGATGGATATGGATATGGATAAATACTATTTTTTTAAATTATTATTATAATTAAGAAATATAGGGTGATTCAAGATCTATATAGTGAGATATTGAGATGGATATAGATATGGATAAATACTATTTTTTTAAATTATTATTATAATTAAGAAATATAGTGTAAATAATGTATGGAATATCATCACATTATCAAGGTGATAGTTATGATATTTTATTAATGTAATTCAATTATAATAAGTAAGATTAATTATAGGAAAATATTATTTTTAAACAATATATATAGTTAAATTCTTACCAAAGAAGGAAATTGTTCTGAAATATTATTTTTGGCTTAAGGAAATCATATCCAAATAATAAATACATTATGAGAGGTGAATTTTATGAAATTATTTTCCTTATTAAAAATATAGAATATATTTTTGGCTTAAGAAAATCATATCCAAATAATAAATGCATTATGAGAGGTGAATGTTATGAAATTATTTTCCTTATTAAAAATATAGAATATATTTTTGGCTTAAGGAAATCATATCCAAATAATAAATGCATTATGAGAGGTGAATTTTATGAAATTATTTTCCTTGTTAAAAAAATGGATATTCTATAGGGTTCTTTCAGTCTCAATTTATTTCTTCAAGCTAATTGATGATATTTTACTATTTGACCTTAAACTTAAATCATGCATCTTTACTTGGTCAAATTGAAGATTGGGTCAAGATTTTGGTGCTGAATGATTATATAGTATTCTTGATAAATACTAATTGAATATAAATGGAAACCATTTTAGATGTTGGGATCCTACTATATATGATATACAATTATTGAAAAGTAATAATTAACATAATAAATGAATTAAAAAAAATAGACACCTAAAATGTGAAGTAATGTGGAGAAAGGAAGAATTCTTAAGGGAAAGATTAAATAAATAGTGTAACTCATCAATCATTGGGTTAAAAGTATGTGTTACCACTAAAATTTAAAATAATTAAAGATAAGTTGAAATAATGGAATAAAAATAAGTTCAAAAAAATCTTAGATAAATAACTAAGGATCTATAAATAATTTTTCAAAGTTAAAAAATTAATTTAAAAGGAGGCTATCAAAAATACAAGATGACTTTACAAAGTAATAATATTAGTGTAAATTAATTGGAAATAGAAATCAAATGTTAGATGGGTGAAGGAGGGAAATAATAAAATTGATTTATTTCACATATGTGTAAAAAATTGAGGAAATTAAAATAAAATAACTATGATAATAACTCTATATGACTTAATATTTTTTAAAAATAAATAAATAATGGAAATTTTTATTTTTTTGAGAATATAATTTTTGATTAGCAAAATAAAGAAAGGAATCTAACAAAAAAATTGATATCGTACCTACTATAATATTGGGGGAAGATACTAATATTATTATAAAAGTAGTGGGTAAGGAGGAAGTGGTGTTAGTTATCCAATAATTTTAGGTCACGATGGTTTTCTAATAATCTTCTTCCAAAAAATATTATAAAATTTTAACGATGGGTGTGGTTGATGCTATTCAACAATTGGGTATGTAGAAGATTTCTACAAAAATAAAATTCAACTTTCATTGTACTCATTAAAAAAAAATGGAAATGTTTGAGTTACTTTGTCTCTTATATACCAACTTATATTTAAAATTTTAGGTGTAATACTATTTCAAAAGCCATGTAAAACATGGTAAACTTGATCCTCCAAAAAATTATACCCCTAGAGCAAGGTATATTATTTGTTTGAAGATAGATTTTAGATGGAATTATTATTACTAATGAAACCATTACTTCCACATCACCTCAACATAAAAATATCATGGTAATAAAAATAAATATTAGTGAGTCGTATATTAGAATAAATTGAGAATTCTAGATGAACTTTTAAGTTAAATTTAGATTTAGTATATAATGTCAAAACTCCAAAATATTTAGTCTCAATCAATAGTGAAACAATAATTATATTTGGAGCATCAAGAATTCTAATACATGGGGATACAATATCCCCCTATCTATTTATAATAATTTATATATCTCTAGGAAGATGGCTAACACTACGAATGATCAAAACATATATAAATTAGATTTCCATCATAGATGATTATAGATTATCTTCATTTCTTTGATGAAAATGGATTCGATGGGATTTATACCATAAAATAGGAAACACCATTTAAAAAAATTAATAAAATTATTAAATAAAAATAAATTACAAAAATTAACAATATGTTTAGAGTTATAGAACCAATAATGGAACAAACACATCCATTAGAAGAAGAGATAGTATCATTTGTAACGAAATTATCCCCTTCTTAGATTACCCTAGCGTTCAAGACCAAGACATCATAATAAATTATTTTAAAAATTTAGAAGATCCTATATACACATAGTATTTTACATATTTATCATTTATTGATGCTTTATATTTATCATTCCTTAAAGGTTACACTAGGAAAGGGGTGTTTAGGTTTGTGGTACTTTGTGAGAGATGTTGTTATTTATATCACGATCATATCATTCATACTACTAGTTCAAATTCATCATAATGTCTTACAATTTACCTCCTTCCAACCTATCCTCATTCAATAGTGATAGTTTCCTTATATCTAATGGCATCAACCAAGTCGATACCATCTATTCAGTACTTTTTACCCTTCATGAATTTTATCATATATCCCAATGCACTTATGATCATATCTTATGACATATATATTGTATCAACATGTATGATACAATTCTATGTTAGATGACTTCCTTCAACTATATCAGCTAAACCAATACTATTAAATTAGAGTTATGGTTGGTTTTCACTATTGTATCAATATATGTGGGTCATATTTCATTCCAATCATATCATAGACACTACAATCACTCTAATTTCTCTTTCACTTCTACCTTATGTTATACTAAGAGGAGTTTGTGGTCTATAACCTTAACTTGAAGAATTTTATCTTGGGTTAGTCTTTGAAGATCAATAGAAGGTATTGAACCAATTAAGTGTCATAATCTTTGGAGTCCCCAACTAAGGATATATATGTTATTATTAAATTTTAAAACTTCAATTCATAATACATCTTGAAAATCTCCACTTGAGTCAATGGAGAGATTAAGGCTCAATGAGTCAACTCCAATGTATGTATTTCTAAACTTATACTCTTTTTTTATTTACTTAGTAGATAGTTGTTTTTTTATTAGTGAATGAATGTGTGTGTATCCTTTTATATGTTATATGCATATATATATATATATATATATATATATATATATATATATATATATATATATATATATATATATATATATATATATATATATATATAAATGGTATATCTATAATATTTATTAGAATTTACATATTCCATTTTACATTGCCTAGACCCTCATTTGGTTAATTATAGCACCTGACCCTCATTTGGTTAACCTTGTCACTTGACCCCTTATAATAATTCTAACACCTCCCCTTAATTTAGTCTATTTTAATTTCTTAACTAATTTCATTACTTACACATTTACTTTCATAGAGGTATAATGGGAGTTATTTCCTTGTGTCATAGGCATGTGTTTTGAACCCTTTAATTTTAAAATTTATGACATAAGAAAATATATAATATATCTATATATTTCATTGGTCATCACCTAAACTAAGTATCAGGAGCTCTATTTTATTAACCTTCTCCATGTTTGAGACTATTGATATATGATATTTGTAGGCTAATCATAGCCCATGTATACATTATGGTGAACCCAATGTGAATATTTCCCACCTTTATAAATATAAATTTAAAATCAAGAAATTATGAGCATAGATGTCTACCACCCTTTACCCAACCATTGTAAGGATATATAAAGGTAATCCATCAAATCTCTACATATTCAACCATTTTTTTTCAATTCATCAGTTAATGAATAACACCTAACCTAAATGCCTACAATATTTCCAATTAAAGGTGAATGTAATCCTTGATCCTATATGAAAATTCACAATTGACATACTTTAACATCTTCTTATCTACATAAATCATCACTAAAATCACTTCTTTCTAATGGTGTCTACAATCCCAATACTATTCATTTGCACCCACCTCAAGCTAACTGCATTGATCATAACCCATAATGTGTTGATACAATTATTTTTTCTCCACCCAAATATGTCAATAATGACATAAAATGTTCCTATAATTTTCTTATTATTTCACCCAAATACATTGTCTATGACAGAGAATGTGCCAATACAGTTTAATTTATTTTACTAGACCATATCAAACTAGCTAATATAGTCAATTTCAGTAATATATCATCAGACTGTATCAACTTGGATGATATATTGTATTTCAATATTATTTCATCATAATTTATCAACATGATTGATATATTACATTTTAGTCATATATCATAATCTAACTATATTAACGTAACTGATACAATTTATTTCAGTTCTATTTTATCAAATTATGTTGACCTAGATGATATATTTTATTTTACACTTGTTTCTCCAAACTATATCATCTTGTCTAATACCATACATCATAATTTTATATCACCTATAAAATATATTTGCATTTTCTTAGATGTCACATTCCCTATTTTAACATAGATTTACATAAATTCTAACATCATTCCTAGGCTTATCAATATTGAGGTTAACTCCAATCCACCTATATCCCATAGGTTGGGGCATCTTGTGATTCACATCCTCATATTATAAAATATTTTTGGGAATATTATGATTCCCATCATTTATTTACTACACACATTGGGGCACCTTTCAATGACCATCCTTGATCTTATGCATGTGTTTGGAGCATCTTACGATGCCCATCCTCATTTTCCTAGATTCTTCATCTTTCATACTTACCATGAAGTAGTAATAAATAAAATTTCACATATTATAAATAGATAAATTTATCTTGAATAAACTTTATGAAACACATATGCTTGCATTTTTCATGCTCTTCTTTGATATAATTATTAGCATAGATTTTGCTTATTATTTTATCTCATGTTTATTTTTTTCTACATTTTATTTACTTTATCCCTATTTTGGGATTATTTTCTTAAAACATTGATTCCTTTTTGGTTATTTGGTATTTTTTATTTTGACCTTTGCTTCCCTCGTGGTTCTTAGCTATCACCTTTTATTTTATTTTATCACATTGATCAAATTTTAATCATTTTTGCCTTAGTATCCTTATGATTTTTCATCCCCTATTTAGTTTTCCCATCCTTTTGGATGACTATCTATTTTCCCCCTCTGTTGGGATGACTACTAATTTCTCTATTGTTTGTGCTAGATCCCTTGTAGGTTAGTATTTCTTCCCCAGTGACATGACTATCACACCATAGCCCAATCCCTTTCAAATCATTATTTTCCCTAATTTTGATAATTTATAATTATATTCCTCATTTTATCATATGCATTACATGGATATATCTTCCATTATTCCCATCATTCCCTTCTTTCCTTTCACTTGAGTCACACATAGGTTGGTTTTGAGGTTGTACACTTATGTGTGGGAAAGTCTAAAAGTCTTTAAGAACCATGATTGTTAGGTACTCATTTATAGTGGTCGAGCATAATCTATCTTATTTTATCTACCTATTTTCATGCATGTTTTTTTTATGAATATGTATGGTAGAAGAACAAGAAAAGGTAAAATAATTACTAGAAAAATAAAATCAAAAGGAAAAGTCTAATCTTAAAATTTAAATCACTCTAAAAGACATGATTTTTTTTGCACATCTCCTATTATATTTGAATCTTAAAATCCATACTTGGTCTTGTGCTAGAGGTGAGGTATATTAGGGTGTGGTAAGCTAGTTGACTAGGTTAGGAGATCTCATTTTACATCATTATATATTATCACATATCTAGTGTCACCTATCTTCTCACACAAGTACCCAATCTTTACACTATGATGATGGATTTGTGAGGGGTATTGAAGAGTGGGTAACATGTTATGGGAATGTATGCCATTTTTTTATTTTCATTTATATATTATTCATGATATTATCTATGTTCTTCACTTATTTTCCCAGGTTTTTTGGTTATATTGATCAGAGGTGGAAATCCCTGATTCCAAATTACCTAGTAGAGAAACAAACCCTAAACTCCCACTAGATTTAAATTATTTTATTATTACCCATACAAAACCAATAATAAAACATTACCATAGAGATAAATGTCTCAAAATTAAGGAAATTTTGTAAAAATAATAATTACTTTAGCCAAGTTACTTATTTTCCCTTTCAAAAACACCAATCCACCATGTTTACTAATCTGAGTGTGTTAGTTCCTTGATGTAAATAGTTCTTAGCCTTGCCCACTTGTTTAGAGAGTCTCATTAATACTAAATATTACAAAATCACATGTGTTTGTCCTTTAATTTCTTTATACACATCATATTTCCTCTTATATCCCCTTGATGTGTATCACTTTTATTTGGTCACATCCTTGATCCTACTCACATCAAGGGGATATAAGAAGAAATGAATTACTTTAGATATGAAAATATATTCCATTTATATTTTTATTAAATTCATAAATATAAAGGAACATGATCATATTTAGAGATAATAAAATAGAGGCCCATGCTATGCTCAACATAATTATGGGGTCCATAAATTAATTGATGAAAGCTTGGCCTCCAAGGATAGGAAAATTATACTTGAGGATGCAAGTATATAAAACAATTTGAAATAAAATTTAATACATGTTGATGATAAAGGGGTTGGAAAAATATAGTGAAAAAATTCAAAATATGTCCTTGATTTAAAATTTGATGAAGTAGCAAAGAGAAAACAAATTATGGGATGGTGGTACATGTATTTTTAGAGATAAATAAGGTAACCAAGTTCTTGAATGTTATGATATCTTAAGGAAAGTTTTTAATTAATAATGATGATGATGATGATGATGATGATGATGATGATGATGATGATGATGATGATGATGATGATGATGATGATGATGATGATGTAGAGGTGAAAACCGTATGGAGAGGAATTTCATTGGCTAAAAAAATGTCTTGGTTATAGTTAAAGATTGAAGGATATTATAAATTTATTACTAATTATTTTAAATAAAATATTAGTGATTTTTGATAGCTTAATCTTATGAGTGAATATTGTAAATATATGGAAAGTATAATTAAAGTGCATGCAATAAATCACACATGGAGGGAATGGTACAAAATGGTTGTATATATGAATTTTTTTGATATAGGGTTAAATTATACCCATGGTAGCATGTCTCCAAAAATTCACCCCATCCTTAATTTAAAAAATTGAATTAATCAAAAAAATTATGACCATTAATTCTAATAATATCCAACACCTTTATTAATCCCCATTATACTTTCATAAGTACCCATGACTAATTAGTTTGTTTGTATCATGTGGGAGAGGTTTTGGTTATATGGTTTTATTCACCTCTCTCATTTTACAATCAAGTAAGAGAAGAGGAACAATGAAATTATTAGTGAGGGATTTAGGTATACATAGTCTTTTGGGACTCCCTTGTGTTTTGCCTTAGTTTTTATTTAACAAGGAAATGCTATTTAATAGATATATTTAATTTGTAATATATGATATTTAAGTATAAGTATTAATGTAAAATAGAATTTATTAGTTGGAATTGAAATTGAAAAGTGACATATGATAAAAATAGTAAATTAAACCAATAATGAGATGCTTATATTTTATGGTTTCTAGTTGATTGTAATTGATGTCTAACAATGTAAATTAAGATAAGATAGTACTATGACAACTCAGGATAAGAATATGAATTTTTTACTATGTTCGGACATGTTCATGCTCGCTAGACAATAACATAGGATAATCATTTTTTTTACTAAGGACTTACCCATGTTAGATGTGATGAAACTATAATTACTCTACTCTTTGCATCTGTGTCTAATAATATTGCTAAGATACTTTTCATTTTTTATTTCTAGGAAAAATCATTGTTCTCCTTCTCTTCACCTTGAAAACCCTAGGGTTAGTTGTGAGATATAGAAACCTACAACAATATAGGGGAAGTATAAGGAACTAAGTTGACTCCAATCACCTGTATATATTATTGATGACTGCCTACATATCTAAATAGTTGAAGGAGGGAATCAAGCCACATGTATTTCTCCCACCTATAGTGATTGTATAAGTGTGATACTCAACTACATATATGTAACTATAAATTTGGATTTGATACTTGATAATGTTATCTCTTCAATTGATTTGAAATGATTGATATTTATATTGTGATTGTTCCTAGTGAATGATCTTAAATTTGGGAAGAATATGGCATATTTTATCAATATACAATAGTGTACAAGTGTTCAATATATTTCTAAGCTATGAATCAAGTCTGTTTGAAATGAGGTTTGATTTTATTATATAATGAACCTTTTGAATAATTTCATTTATACAAACTTGTAAAAGGTGTAGGAAGACCCAAATGAAAATTTTGAGTTTGTAAACTAACCTTTGAATTTTGTGGGATGAGTCATCACTAGGTGGATATGTCTATAGTAGCAGACTTATCCTAGAAGATTAGGGACAATTATTCTAAGGTTGGAAATAGTCAACGAGTGATATGAGATGTTTGAGCATTGACATGGAAATTATTGTGTAGTAGTGATTGTGAATGGAGGGGTTAAACACAATACAAATAAATGACTATAGGAATTATGAGTATGAATTGTGTAAGTCAAGTGGATTAAGATATGTCAAGAATTAAAAAATTTAAGTACCTGTGACTAGATTTAGATATCTAAATTTTACCTCATTTATTATAGTATTGATTTTTCCTAGAGTAAAGGAGAAATGTAAACCCTGATTGTGTAAAACACAGCTTTTATTTTGATAGTAAACTTGAATTGTACAAGTCACTCCTTTTATCAAACCTTGAAAGAATATATGAATTAGTCATTATCCATATTTGACATTTGAAAAATACAAAACTCTAAAATAATAAAAATTTAAAGAACAAAGAAGGTTTACACATTATGGAGATGAAAACATATTTACATTTAACCTAAGAATTATATTATAAATTTGGATAATGTGCCCCATTTTTGAATGCATAGAGAGATGGGTCCTTATGTTCAATCATTGTCAAATAGGATTGATCAAGTCCCAATTTTGAATAACTAATCAATCCACTGAGTTGCAAAGATGAATATTCCAAATCTCACGAATGGGTAGAATTACCTAATGTCCTAATCCAAAATAAGGTGGAACTGTAATGGGTTCACTAGAATTGATTCCAAGGCCATTAAGTTTCACTAGAATCAAATATACATTACCTATAAAAAAAATGTGGAACCACATAATGGGTTCACTATAAGTACTTCTAAGGCCACCAAATTTCACTAGACTCAAATGAACATTACCCATAATAGAATGGATCACACCACTATATATAGATCCATATTATATTTGAATTCAATATAAAGGGAATGAATAACATTCATGCCACCATCATTGCTGTAATACCAACAAATTTGGAATTAAATATCAATTGTTTACCTTTAAATTTGTAAACTATATTATAGTACATATGCACACGAATCAATATCATAGCTTTTTAACTTTTAAATGTGTATATGTGTGCATAAATCAATATCATGCACCATGAAACTTTGCAAAATGATAAATATTTCCATGCATCTATATGCTCAACTATAATTTTGTATGAAACTTGTATTTTTTTCCTTTAACTATTTTGCATGTGCATCCAAGTAAATGTATTATTGTTTATTCAAGTATTTCTAAAGTAAGTACATATGAATTTCAAATACCCCCATAATATATATTAATGTGCCAATATATATCTCATGTTAGATCCTAAATATGGATTTTATATGATATACTATTCTTATATAATTGAAAAACATAACTCATGGCTCAACCCTTTAGTCCATAGCCTTATTGCTTCCAAAAGACTCATGTTCACCATCTCACTATGCCTAAATGCTTATCCTATAGTTTTTTCTAATATTATCATTAAATCGATGGCCTATATCTCATAATATGCTCAAAACTTGATTTATATCTTAATCTATCAATTACATATCTTAATCAAGTCTCTAACCTTCAAGATGCTACTATCCAAGTTAAGACACTACCATCGATGCTAATGTGCCAAATATGATGCTAGTGTCCCTACCTTAAAAATGATTCAATTTTCACATGTTTAAACATATATGGGTTGGATTATTTATATCAGTTATTCCTCATGCTATATTATTTTAAAAGGTGTAGTGTAAATACAAAAAAAATCCCACTCATTGATAATCTATAAATTACCAATCAAGAACCTATGAAGCTCACACTAAATCATCTACACAACTAATTTTTACTTACCTATTATTTTTTATTACAAAATTAATCATAAGATCAACCTTCTTATATGTCTAAAACTTTTAAATAACAACCCATGATAAATATTTCCAAGTTTAAAACTAGATCATTATATGCACTCACATATGGCATATTACAATATTGTTCACACACAATCCCACATAAGGGATATAAATACATTAGTTTGAGACCCTATTCAAAGTATTGACTATGTAGGCAGTGGTCATTGATAGAGGGATCTTTAAGGTTTTAAATTATCTTAAACCCAATAAACTCCATTTTTGCAAGGTGACATGCCCAAGTTAGAGGACTTAGGGTTTTGATCAAAATACTGATATACAAAAACTATGTGCATGATCCCAATTGATAAATGCAAGGAAAAATTAAACCCTAATATATAAAACTATAAATTATAGAAAAATATATGTATTTTATACTAGATAGAAGAATAATTTTTAGGATAAAAGTGTTAAAGCTAGTGTTCCTAGTTTGATATAAGTATCTAAGATGACAAAGAGCTAATTTCAAGATTCTGATGAATCCCTATAGAGAATCATCTTTCCTTATTTTACACATACATTTCTTAGATTTTCATATGTATTAGTCAACAAGCTAAGTATAATTCCTTCTTTTTTAGTCATTCAAATTACATTTGGCATTGTACTTTTTATATTTATCACATTTCTATAATTTTAAACTATACAAAATATATTATGAACCTAAATTATTTAATTGACATAATTTTAGATTAACTTA
>JARHVA010003490.1:1665000-1962409 GCA_037957365.1 Torreya grandis
TCCTTCCCTCTAATTCAATCTATTATTGATGCCACAATACTACTAAATTTTTTTAATAAATTTTATATAAAAAGTTTCTAAACCATGGAAACTTCTTACCTCTGTAATAACTTTTGGAATAGGCCGCTCAACAATTACCTTTATCTTTTCTTCATCCACTTTCATACCATCTATTGAAACTACAAATCTCAAAAATACCAAACTATTCTACTTAAACTTTCACTTATTCAAATTTACATACAACTTCTCTTTTCTTAACAAATCCATTACCATTCTCAAATGTTGTAAGTTTTCTTCTTTAATCTTACTGAATATCAAAATATCATCAAAATAAATAACCAAAAACTTACCAATATATTCTCATAGCACTGTATTCATCACCCTCATAAATGTGCTAGGTGCATTAAATAATTCAAATGGCATCACCATCCACTCATATAAGCCATCCCTAGTCTTGAATGCAATTTTCCACTCATCTCCTTCATGAATTTGAATCTAATAATAACCACTCCTTAGATCAATCATGGTAAAATATTTTACTCCTACAAGTACATCCATCATATCATCTAAATGAGGTATAGGAAACCTATACTTTATTATAATTTTATTAATTACTCTACTATCCACACACATCCTCTATCCTCCATCTTTATTTAGAGTTAGCAACGCTAGTGTTGCACATGGACTCATACTCTCCCTTATCACCTTCTTCCTTAGTAATTTCATATTCTATTTATTTAATTCTGCATATTCTATTGGACTTATCCTATAAGCTGCTTGATTGGGTAGAGCTGATCCTAGAATCAAATCAATGTGATGTTGAATATCTCTCTTCGATCATAAACCATATGGTAACTTAATTAGGCATAAATGTTGCATATTATTTCAACACTCTTGCTACTTCTATTAGTATTGGCACCATTTCTATTTCTTCATTCTTTGTTACTAGTGCATAACATCAACCTATTACCTTCATATCTTGGATAAATTCTTTAGTATAGAGCATGTTTTCTATCTTCTCTTCTTCTTTAAGAGGTAAAAAAACTACCTTTGTACCACCTTTTCAAAAAGTGTATGTATTCTTTGCTCCATCATGAACTACTTTCCCATCAAATTTCCATGGTCTCCCCAATAACACATGACATGCATCCATCAGAATAACATCACACCATATTTCATCATTGTAAGTATTTTCTATAGAAAACTTAATTAAGCACCTTTTATCTACTGTAAATTCATTCCCTTTCTTAAACCGTGAAATTTTATAAGTATTAGGATGCTTTTCACATTGTAGATTTAGTTTCTCAATCATTTCTTTAGAAACCATATTTTCACAACTACCATTATCTATAATTACTTTACCTACCTTTCCACCTAAAGTATGTCTTGTTTGAAAAATATTTAATTGTAGCCATGCATCACCACCTTCTTTAATCTACACTTGATCCTTCCTTGGATCGATCATGGTTCTTCTCATCATGAGATTCTCTCCTACATCAACTAGTGCAACTTCAATATTTTGCTCTTCTATTTCAGCCTCAACTAGATTTACTCTTAGATGATCTTCTTGCCTACTTTCTTGATCTTATTATTTTGGACAATCAAATTATTTGTTCCCTTATTCTCCATATATGTAATATACATAAGATCTATTTTGATTTGGAAACCATCCTCTATCACCACCGTAACCTCATCCTCTCTGAAATCCTCTTCTTCTTTGTTGGTATTGAAAACCTTGTTTATTATCATATTGCCTTTCTGCACCACATGACGATTCACCTTTATTGGCATTAAAGCCACCTATGGTGGTATTAAACCCACCTCATCCCCTTTTTGAAGTGGATCCACCTCTTTTTGGACCAACAAATGTCCATCTAAAATTTTGTCTATTTTGTTTTTCTTCTACTTTCAAAGCTAATTGATAAGCTTCCTCCATGTTAAGTATTATATTCATGCTTAATTCATCTTAAATAGAAAATTTCAAAATATTTACATACCTTTCATCCATTTTATCTTATGTTTCATCACGTTCCACTCATATGGAAATCCTATAACATTTATCTATATACTCTTGTGTACTATGATCTTTTTGCCTCAAATTCTGAAATCTTCTATATAGGATTTGTGCATAATCCAGAAGAAGAAATTTCTCCCTCAACTTCTTCTCCATATTTTTTCACAAATTAATCTTCTTTTAAACTTTTATCTATCTTTATTTCTGTAGGTGATCCCACCAAATCATTGCATGACCTTTCAATTTCATGCATGCAAACTTTACTTTCTTTTCTTCTCTCATAGTCTTCCAGTCAAAATACTCCTCTATGTTATTCATCCAATATATCAACTCCTCTAGTTTTGAATTGCCTTCATAATCTATAATATCAACCTTGATTCCTTCATTTCTTCCTTCTAAAGCTTGAACCATCCTCTCTTCCATCAATGGTGGTTGTTCTTGTTGTTCTTCTTCTTGCTGAATTTCTTCATCATGATCTCTATCTTCCTCATCACCACCTTGTCTTCTTTTCTAATTGGTGATAACATCTATTAATTTTTTAATTTGCCTCTATAGCTCTTGTATATTCTAGTTCATCTATGCAACACCTCCTCATCCTCTTAGCATTCTCTACTCCTCCAAGATTTGAACTTAATCTAATACTAGATAATGAACCCAAAAACTAACAAGAACATGAAAATTACCAATAGACCAAGATCTTGAAACAATACTCAGAATTAATTCATATTTATTTCTTGAAATAATTAAAAACCCAAACCCTACTTAAATAAGCCTCAACTCATAAATCAGAGTTTACATTCCAAAAAAAAAAAAAAACTAAAATATAAAAAATGCCTATTTTTAAAAAATCCCAAAATATCTCAAAATATCCTAAACACTATAATTAGACTATAGAATGAAATTCAACTAAAGTTGATGTCTAGTTCTAAAAATAGAAAAAACCCTAAAAATAATTAAATCACAATTTTAGACCCTCAAATAATCATGTAAAACCTTTAAAAAATATTGAAAACATTACTAGGTCAGTGGTATGACCTAGAAAAGCAACAACCTTTTTGATACGGTCATTTTGGCACATGGAAGAGCTCAAATGGAGTTACGGGTCAAAAGTTATGGCCTCTGAAAGGTTGGCTTATTTTTTTTGCATCAATGTTCTCGGATTAAGTCATGAAAAAGATTATTTTTATCAATCATAATCATTACATTATCACAATAATTTAAAATGTGTAAATATTAAATTAAAAAAATCAAATAAACAAGAAAATATAAAAACATTCAAGTAAAATAAATATACAAAAATATTTAGCATTTACATGTTTAATAGCTTTTGCATATGTTGCTTACTTTATGTTAGTATATTTATAGCATATCATTTATCTACAAATATAAATTTCATAGTTACATGAGTGTGCTATAGACATACATTAGATCCATGGTACATGAGCATGCAGATGTCAGACCTTTCCTCTCCCCACATAACATGCTATGTTAAAGTAATCTTGCTTCTATTGATCAAAATTGACATAGGTTATATTGTTATATGATCATTTTAAATTATCATGATTGAGCTTATATACTAATACTTACACATATATACTCATGCTTACATCTTACACATTATGTTATATATGTTATGCTACAAGAAAATTTGCTAGCACATGTATGCAAGAACTAGTATGGTATGATTATTCTAGTTACTTATTTTTAAATTATTCATCTTATCACATAGATTAATTGAGTGTACTTCTTGTTTTCTACCTTAATTTGATTATGTAACATTTGAACATCTTCCTTGTTTGTTGGCCATAGTGATTTGAGTGTTGATTCTTTAATGTGTGGATATTTGAACATATCCTCCCCTTGAGTGTATGGAATTTGAACATGCCTGTTGTTTTCAATCAACTTAGACCTCCTTTTGTCTGACATTGAGTGATCTTGTGTGTGTTCTTAATTATTTTTAAGTGTGTTATTATTAATTCTAGACATTTACATGATCCATATCATACATATTAGCATTTTTTTGTTTAAATATTGAGAGATTCATTGATATATCTATTTACACATGATTATACTATTTGATTATATACTACATGATTAATATAGATATGACATGGATATCTTATTCTTTTGAGATAAGTTGACTATTAAGTTACATTCCCCTCACATCAAAAGGAGGCATGCCATAGAGACATGAGTTCAAATACACAATTGGAAAAATTAGTAGAATTTTATATAAAATACATGATTTAGATATACACTTGGTCAGAATATTATACATTTGGCACTGATTTTCATAAATTTGGGATAGAGTTTTTCATATTTGTGATAAAAATTGTACACATATTTATATATCAGAGATTACATTTTGATAGATACTTCAACTTAAGACATATTTAAAGTGTATATGCACCAAATCACATTTACATTTTCATATTATACATCACTTAAAATAGATTTGATAAGGGGTCATGAACATGGTTCATTCCTTTCTAACCACATAGTGATGCACTAACCTTACGAAGATGCACTGATTGATATTTTTATCTTTCTACATTTGTTGGATACCTTGAGTGGTGTACTCAATATTTAGCACTCTTGAAATCCTTGACACTAATCCCCTTTTACAGGTTGATATGGTTACACCATTTGAGTTAGGTGAGATTGTCTAGATTATGTATCCATTAGGGTTGTGTGATTGAGATTTAATGTTATTGATGATCTTATCATAACTCACCCTTGTACCAGATTGGTGGCATGATAACTCTCTAATTATCCTCTTCATATATCCAAAGTTCTATTATGAACCTCTCTCTAATGCTTCAACTAGGAATCATCATTACCAAATTAAAGTACCAAAGGGATAATAAGGTTGCATCGACATTCTAATATACTCCTTCCTTACTCTATTTTATTTAAAGAATTTAAAATTATTTTACTTTTAAAATTATATTCACTAATTACACTAGGATATTCTCTTGTTTTTAGTTAATATAAAAACAAAAAATTAAAACAAATCTCAAGAAAATACAATGTGTATTGCACACACCACAATACACATTTCTTTCCTTTAACATAGTAATTTCATCCTTATTCATTTCTAGATCAAATGGGGGAAAATGTAGATGTTAAATATGGATGTTATATGATAAATTAGTATTGTAAACTTATAAAATATCACTCATAGATCAGCCCTTTATTTCATTACCTTCTCACTAATAAAAGGATTACATTTCTCATCTCATTATGCCTAAATTCTTATCCTATAGTTTAACCCTAATATTATGATTACCTCAATCACATGTAGCAAATTGTATGATTAAAACAAGATTTATATCTTGTTATTTTATTTAGAGATCTTCATCAAGTCTATATCCTCACAGAAACTATTATTCAAGTTAGGGCACTAGCATTGATGCTAGTGTCCCAAATCTGATGTTAGTGTCCATACCTTACAAATGGTCAAATTTTCAAATCTTTCAACATATATGGGTTATCATATTTTTCTTAATTAACCCTCCTATGAGATTATTTCAAAAATTATGGTATACATATAAAACAAATCCCACTCATTTATCATCGAGTAATTACCAAATAAACACATATCAAGCTCACACTAAATCATCTACACAACTAAATTCTACTTTCATATTATATATCATTTCAAAATTATCATACAAACAACATTCTTACATGTTTGAATATATAAAGTAATAGACTATGAGTATTATTTGCTAGGTTGTAAGATAGATCAATACGTACACTTGCATATGTCATATTACACCATAGTTCACACACAATCACACATAAGGGGATAACTACATCATTCTGAATCCCTCTTCATAGCATTGGCTATGCAATAGTGATAATTGATAGAGGGATATTTAAGGATAGTTTAACTTCACTTCGGACCACTAACCCATTTTTTCAAGGAGACAAATCCATGTTGGATTACCTAAGGTTTTGATGAAAATATTTATATATTAAACCTTTGTGTATGATCCTAGTTAACAATTTTCAAGGTGATAGTTAACCCTAATAAGAATAGGTATAAATTATAAAAAGAGATTTGTATTCTATACTAGACAAAAGTGTCAATTTTAGGATAAAATCATTAATGTAAGTGTCCCCAGTTTGACAATAGTGTCTAAGATATTACATAGGTAATTTTTAGAATCTAACAAATCCTTTTAGACCATCATCCTACCTTATTATATACATTAATTTATAATTTATACCTATGCATCAATAAACAATATAATTAGTATTCCTTCTTCATGTTCAAGCATTTAAATTATTATTTGGCATTACATTTTCTATATTTAGCACATTTTCATAAGTTAACATTATATTATAATATATTATGAATCTAAATTATTTAGTTGACCCAATTTTAGAATAGATTACTTCTTAGTTGATTGGGATATTCTCTCCCAAACCTTAATATAAACCTAAAAATGTTAAATGGTCATGTGTCTAATTTATGAATTACTTTAAATGTTTGAAAACTTGTACTTTTCCATAACATATATTTTTAAATTATTTTGAATATGTGAAACTTGTACTCTATCATAAAATATCATTTTTTATGCTCATGGAGGCTTTAATTTCTAAAACAAGCCCAAGGAAATGAACCCATTTTGATATTTGGGATGTATCTTGCAAGTCACTCATCTCAAAATAATATTTAATTATATCATGTGATAAATATATAATCATGTATAGTGATGTCAACATGATAAGAGTATATCATAATAGTAATGTAATTTTAATTGAATCATGTATGTAACATATTTAAATTGAGGCATATATTTTTCATGTATAGATAGATAGAACAATGAGTAATATAATAAGGTAAACATCTCTGAATAAGACTATGCATTGAAATTACATGACATGAATCATGGTTCTGCTAATGATGATAAAAAATCATAACATATAATGTCACACAATGTCCCAAATAAATACAAAGGCCACACATAACTAAAACAAACATTTCTAGATAAATAAATACAAGGCCCACATGAAATGGACACCAGGAATGTTGCAAATAAAGGACATATAGATGTCTTATACACAAGGGAAAGTCAACACACAAAATAAACAAGCCTTTTCTTGCCTATCAATAAAAATTTAACAACCTCAAAGGAGCATAAAATGAGTGTAAAATAATCTAAAATATCCATATGCATTAATGTCACATCATAAAAAAGTATCATGTCTAGGTAGCATAATGTAAGATATGATTAATTAGAAAGACACTTGTAAGATATGTATCTCAACATGGTAGAGAGGTCATAGATATATGTAATCTATTACAATGTAACCTATAGAATAATATACCTCCAACATAATCATGGCCACTAGGAAGAATGGAATCCAACATTTAAGAATCCATCAGTCCATTCATTACATACAAATGAGGCAACTAGGTAGAATGATGCAAGGAATTGATAGCAAACAAGAAGTCCACTAGATGAAGGAAATTAGGAGTTTCAAATGAAGTACTCATTTTTAAATTCCCTAACCCTAAAATAGTAAAGAGTAAAACTACAAATCCTACTCCTAAGTGACAATAAAACATGGGAATATGGGGGTTTTACACATAAAAACCCTAATCTCAATGTCACATGTAAGAGGGAAAATAAAATATAAGATTTGCATAACAAATGAATACAGAAAATATAGAACCCTAGTGACAAAAATAATGAAATTTTAATGGTACCTATGGCTTTGTAAGGATTTAGATGATAATGGTTTCACCAATATGTTCTACCTTATTTTGATTAATAAATGTAAATAAGATAGAAACTACTTAAAATAATTAAAATTTCACAACATACAATTGCAACCATACAAGTTGAATGTTATTGATCATTTATGGTATTTACTAAATAAGGAAAATGAATAAATAAATGGATAGATTACTCTTAGATTATTTTGAAGTTTGTTTTTAATAATTAATTTTGTCAATGTATTATATTGCACTCTGAGCTATTCTATACGTGATTAAATTTTGAAATGACTATGATATTTTTAAAATATAGAACTGTTGATTAGTGTTTCTATTATCCATTTGTATCTTTCAAACCTAGCATTATTTTTTAGAATGATAGAGAACTAATGTTTTCACCTAGATTTATGTGACTACTTCTATAGTTAATTTTGTTTATTCACACATTATTAGACTTATATAAAAATTCTTGAATTCTTTCACTATTAGGTATAGGAGGAGACTGCACAAAGATTTAATACATGCATAGAGAATTTGAAGACATATAGGTAATTATTTCAATCACTCTCAATATATTATTTTTATTTGATTAATTTGAATAATTAATTTTGAACATTACATACAAATATATAGGATAATATTTCATATATCTGGGGATTCTCAAATCCATACAATATCTCTCTTATAAAACCTTTTATAATAGTGCAAACCTAAATATAATATATTTTTATAAAAAATAACAATATATCACAACAATAATATTCTAACTTACTATATTAACCTATATGGTTATAACCAATAAATTACTATTTACTAACCTATTACTATTTAACTCTCGATAAACATCAACTTCTTACTATTTACCTCTCTTCGTAAATACCTCAAATCTATGCAATGTAAAATTTATTCCTAACATTCACCCCATAGTTTTTACATGGTGCAATATATCTCTATTTTTTATTGTAGCATGCTCCACCTTTGTTTGCTCATGATCTTCTCTGCATACATGTGCCATCACACACCTCTTCCGTCACACTCATCTGTAATTAGTTTTCTAGGGTTACCAATAACCTTCCAAAATGGTTTCCTTAGGTTCACCAATAACTTTACAAAATTATTTTCTTAGGTTCACCACTAACCTTATAAAATGGTTTTAAAAAATTTACCACTAACCTTTTATCATGATTGCTACAATACTTTTTAGATATACATTCTCCAATGTAAATATACAAAAGGGTTACATGGGAATATCACACATAAGTGAATAGTTATATACTTTTGTTCTTATTTTTAACACACAGTAGAAATTTAAAACACACCATATTAAAAAAACTAAAAAATAACACATCACCAAAACATGATGTGGCCCCATCATTGGTGACTGAAAAGAGATCATTGAAAGACCTCCTTCATCCATGTAGCCTCCATCCTCCAGTGGGCTGATTCTCACTCAGCACATGTGTCAAAAAATCTCATATTTAATTTTTTTGAGGGAAATCCCCCCATAATATAGACGTATAAAAGCAAAAATGTGTCTGTAAGGCAATTTTTTTTTAACAAATTTAGACTTTTTGACAAATGACATTATACCTAAGCCTAAAATATTTTGACTTTTGACTCATTTTTGGACAAAATTATAAAAATGACTCAAAACTAACGTTAATCTAATTTACCTAAATAAGACTCAATAAAAAAACCACTATTAGACTATTGACAAAAACATACTAATTTTTGACAATAATACAAATTCTTAAAAATCCAACTATAACTATTAATAAGACCATAAGAAATTTTGAACAATTTAATTACAAAATATAATATTGGATTTAATAATAATAAATTGATTCAAAATAAACTTAAATATACTATGACCAACCCTATTAAAACATGACTCATAAATAAATAACACTACAAAAATAAACTTTAAAACCTAAGTTAAAACCTCTTGACATGTATGATAAAAGACACTATAATATTTAAAGTTACTTTTTATAATAAATATATGAATCTAAATATGATTTTAAAGACTACCACTAAAATTAAAAAACATGTTGATTCAAAAGCCATGACTCGTAGTGAGTGATATAGAGAAACATATCCAAGAAACATTAAATGAAACTGATTTAAGCACAAAATGACATGCCTCATATGACTGGTGATAGATAAAACTAAATAAATTTAATATAATAGGTAACCTAACTTTATTGTGTGTGTGTGTGTGTGTGTGTGTGTGTGTGTGTGTGTGTGTATGTATGTATGTATATATATATATATATATATGTATGTATGTATATATATATATATATATATATATATATATATATGTATGTATGTATATATATATATATGTATATATGTATATATATGTATATACATATATATACATATATATATGTATGTATATATATATGTATATATATGTATATACATACATATATATACATATATATATGCATATATATAAATATATATATACATACATATATATATATATACATACATACATATATATATATATATATATATATATATATATATATATATATATATATATATATATGAAGACTCAGAACTTACACAAATATTCATGGTAGTGTGGATTTATATGGTGATCACACAATAGGTAGTTGAGTTACATGGAGGTCTCCTGAGGATGTGTGCATAGTTGAGAGGCATCATTAAATTGTGTGTTCAAATGTAATAACCAATGAGCCTTCAATTAATCTTCATAATGGCTTCAAAAATCCTAATGCATGGGCTGACAATGATTAATGTTAATAGGCAAAGAAAATTGTAGTTCATTAAAGTAGTAACAACAAAAATAAATTCCCCATATACATAAATTAATTTTAGTTTTAATAGAGTGTGTACTTTTTGCTTGAAGCTATGAAGTAGGAAAATATATGAATGGAAGAATATGCTCAAGCAGGGAATGGGCAATGATCAGAATGAAGTGATACAAAATGCCAAGCTAGTGAGGCCAAAATTATGAATGATGTTGTAACACTCATAAAACAACACATTGGTAAATGAGCATGTAGCCAATGCAGATCAAAATTATTTCTATAACTAAGCCTAAAAACCTAGTCTATGCTCTCCCATTAACTATTTTTGGCTATCATGTATTGGGGCAAGCAAGGAAAAATTATAGAGCTGCCCCTATAAACAATCTATTCTCCCATTAGAAATAACCCACTCTGATACCAAGGATAGGTATAGGAGGAGACTACACAAAGATTTAATAAATGCATAAAGAAGCTAAAGACATAGAGGTAAGTATTTCAATCACTATCAATATATTATTTTTGTCAGGATCTTAGAGTACAATTGATTACTTTTGTATAAGCAACTAAACACGGAATTTAACCAGAAGTAATAAGTAACTAGAAATCAGAAATGACAAATAATAGGAGATACAAGATACAACCAATCTTGTGTTAAACTCTTCCAAAAGGAAATACAATGAAGAAATCTCTCTCTCCTCACACCTCTTAGATGTACAGTAATTCTCCTTCAAGAGTTCTCTCTCTCTCTCTCTCAATTACAACCAACTCAATTAATGAATTGTCCCTTATGCAGATCTTCTTGACCTTGCACCCCAATTACAATACTGCCCCATGGGTCTCTTATATAGAATTGAAAGCAAACAATAATTAGAAAAACAAACTCAAGACTAATTTTAGTCTTTACATGCAAACTGCAACTCTAACAATTTAACTAACTATTTTCCTAAAAATAGAAATTCTAGAAACACCTGGAAATGCACATAAGTCAGTGTTGGTCTAAAGATGACCGATGCCTTCTGAGCCTTGATCGATGCCGGTGGATTCCGGTCGACCCCTAACTGATGTCAGTTGGTTTTGACCGATGTCGGTTATTGTGTAAGCCCAACAACCTCCACATTGGCTCATTAGTGAAGCTTTTAGCTCCACAACTCAACAATTTTTATATGATTAATCTAAATAATTCATTCTAAACATTACATACAAATATATACGAAAATATTTCCTATATCCAGGGATTACCTACAATATCTCTCCTATAAAACCTCCTATAATAGTGCAAACCCAAATATGATATATTTTTATAAAAAGTTACAATATATCACAATAATAATATTCTAACTTACCATATTAACCTATATGGTTATAACCCACTAATTACTATTTACTAACCTATTACTATTTACCTCTCGGTAAATATCAACATGTTAGTATTTACCTCTCTCTATAAATACCTCAAATCTACATAATGTAAATGGTATTCCTAACATTCACATTAAACCCTATCTTTTTAATACAATATAAAATGTGAAAGGAGATAATGGGTGAAAGGGATGGGTTGAGCAGACCTTAGATACCATTTGTAACTAAGTTTTTGCTAAATTTCCAATACTCTAAAGAGGTCTCAAATCACATATATTTCTCCCTTTAATGTGATTGTGTACCAAGTCATGTGAATGCATGTCTATATTTCATTTCACTTAGGCCCAAACTTTGTAAAATCATGTAGAATATAATTTAACATTAGAATTTAGATCCTATAGTGAATAACAAGCTAGGAATAATGTTCACTTTGTATGTAATATTTTTTTAAATAATTACCACTTATTTAAATTCTTTCAATGGGATGTGTGTGTGTGTGTGTGTGTGTGTGTCTGTGTGTGTGTTGTCTATATATATATATATATATATATATATATATATATATATATATATATATATATATATATATATATATAAAATTTGAATTAGGGAATAAATGCCACAAACAAATTTGACCCAAAAATACTCAAATATGTAAAAAAAAAAAGGTCCAAAAGGGAAATGTGCCCAAAAATAACTAAAAATGGACTCAAGATATTTCTATCAATTTTAGTCACTACCACCAAACATTATTATTAATGACTAACAAATTTTTTCATAATCCTTATAATATATGAAGGCAAATATAATATAACCATGTATCTTGTGGCATAATAAATGAATCTAAAAAAGGTAAAAATGAATGTTATATAGTCACACAAAGTCAATAGGATAACAAAATATATATTAATACAAATATGCCAATAAGTTCTATATTCATAACTAAGGGTATTTCTATGAAAATTGACATAAAATCATGGTTTAATAAAGGCTTTTAAATTTTTTGGGTGTTTAAACTTATAAACCTAATATATTATACTCAAAATTGTTATCTAACCTATACTTGTACCTAAGGTAAACATTGCAATACTAAGCTTTGGTTGATAAACAAGGCCTAAGACTTAGGATTAGTCAATATACTACTCTAGTTTGATTATATGGAACATAATATAATCTATTGATAAAGGGGACCTATTTAGGATCAAAATCTTAATCAAACTTAAATATGATCTTTTTTTTTGTTAGGCATATTTATAAGTTTTTAAAAATAACCTGATTGTATTATTGATTATTCTATTGTGAACTAATACCTAAGATATAACTAATATGAATTATGATAAACATTACTATGAGGATTTAATGTTTATAAATGTATATATTTTAGACACATAAATTTGGTATTAGACACTTTAGGAACATCAAATTTGTCACACTTTGACATAATTTGAATTTATGTACACAATTGAATCTTGCACACATTTTTCCCTATCTTTATATGCATTGTTATCTTGGATATACTTTTTTTACCAAATACACATATTTAATATCATCCTAGTATATACAACAACCTTCCAGAATTTTAAAATTCCTTTCTCAAATCGCTAATTTTCACTACTAAGACAATACTAGAAATAGTTGGACAATTATAATTATTTTTCAAGTTTTTTCCTCTTGTAGTAGTGTCCATGAATTCTAAATGAATATTTTTAAAAATTTTAAGTCTTCATTAGGTTATCTTATACATGTTTCATTGGTCAATTATAACATGAAATATCAAAAATTCAGTTATAAATCTAAATCAATCATAAGTTTATACCCATCTTCAAAAGTTTTAACAAACTTGAGATATCAATTAGCACTCTCTTGAGACATTATCAAAAAGGAATACATATCTAAAACTTTCTCAAAGGATAATACCTAGATCTCATTTTGAATACACAATCTAAGGTTAATGTTTCATGGTTCTACATGTCAAAAACTAAATATTTCTTTGTATTTTATATTTATCACAATAGTACACACATAACTATGTGGGAGAACTGCATGAGGTTTGAACCCACTTCAAAGTATTTAAATGTTCATTAACTTATTGGGGAGTGGTTTTCATTGTGAAACTTGATATTATAAACCCTTTTTAAGGGTCATCTTGTGTCAAAATTCTAGTTAGTGTTTCAAATCAAAGAGAAGTAAAATAGAGGTCATCAGATAAGATCAAAGGTGAGAAGACAAATAAGAGGAATTTAAAGGTACATATACAATGGACTGAGACTTCACATATCTACATAGTCAATAGGGCTAGTTATATCATATCTTAAATAGTACCAATTAATGCAAGGTTTTATGTTTTGTCAATAACATCCACATAGGTTTTGAGTTCCCATTTCCTGATTTGAGTAGTTATAATGGAGACACAAAGCATTTTTAGGGACAATAATGAATACAATGAGAAATAAAAAATAAAAAATAATTTTAGAGTATCATTACATTTTGATTATTCAATTTTAAATATAGTAATTGCAATATCAATCTACCCTTTAGTTTTAACTTTCTATGATTAATTCTTTATTTTACATAATCTCAATATTCATATTTTTATGTTATTTAGATCACATTAGTCACAAAAAAAGTAAAACATTTTCATCAGCCCAATCATTTAATTAAGTGTGAGAAACCCTAGTTCTCTTCTATCTAAGGATTTCATACTTTCTTAGGTTTTATATTTCTCTTGCTTTAGGGTTTGACTTTTAGAAATGAATTCTGATTTTTTCCATATATATACATAAGTAAAATCCTAGAATATATAATGGATACTAATTATGCATATTTTTAAATTAAATATATTTTTGTCATAACTTCATTTTTATTTCATTAATTATGTTGATGAGGCCAAGAAATGGTACTCATATTGCATAGTATTACCATAAAATATTTTTATCTTTGGCATTGTTGTAGCCCTCATCCATGCCTTTATCCATATTTATATCCATGTTGCATATGATTATTTTTGTAATATAAATTTAATAATTTATATACAAAATAGTATAATTTAATGTTTTTATCATGTGGATTTAATAATAGTGAAAAAATCATAATATTTAAGACACCTACAACTATAGGAAGGATCTATGCATTTATTGATGCCCTGTAGCCATTGATTGTTCCACCTACAACCAATACCTAGGTGAATACCCATAACAACTAGTTGTGTAAACATATTGACCATGATAGTTTGAGATTAATATATTCCACAATTAATGGGGGGAATATATAATCTCGTGAATCTAAGGATGGAATATATAACTTCAAATAAAATATCATATTTTCCTTTCTCTTTCATTTTATTTATTTTATTGTTTTAATCTTGTGATTTAGTTGTTACCACTTATTGTATTTTGGGGGAAGCCATATACTTAAGGTTGTAATTGATAGATTCCTATAATTTATAAATATACCACATACATCCCCTATATAAGGAGTAGAGTTAAAGGTCGTGAGATAGTTATAAGGATGCATTTATAAGTTTTTAGTAGAGAGTTAACTAGTTGGAAAGTTAGAGAATAAAAAGGTATATTTATTGTAAAAAAAACTATTATAAAATAAAATTACTTTGAAGTTTTTAGATATAACAAAGGAGGGAAGTGAAGCTCTAGTCTAAACTAGGTAGGCCCACTCACATGATTTGATAGCCTCATTTCTCATCTATTAGATTAGTTTAATTATGCAATATTCATGTGTGCATATCATATTTTATATTGAAGAGTTATGATGTGTGTTATCTGATTTCATGGTTGGATTATTGTATAAACATTTTCCATTATGTATATTTAACTCCTCAAGTGTGATAAGCCTCCAAAATAGAGATTTATATTTAAGTTATAAAATAGTTTAGATTTCCTTCATGTAATTTCATTTCCAAAAAATGTGGTTTGCTTTATTTTCATTTCCATTTTAAAAGTGTGTTCCTATATACAACACTTAGGAACCCAAAATTTTAAAGAGACTTTGGTTGCACATATAATGTAAACACCTTGAAAAGCATATGTCTCAGGGTTGATAATTAGTGAAGTTATAATTATCAATCAACTAAATGTTGCCCCTCTAGATCATATCTATTGGGTATTATGAGAGCATTGGTTGCATTAAGTTTAAGTATGGAGTTGATTTTGTGTGTCATATGTGATGTATTATTATATCATACAATGAAATGGGTTGAATTTATCTACAATAAATGTAAGGATGATGTATAATGATGAATTCTTATCTATCCTTGGTAACACATTACATGAATTTAGAATTTGAGATGCTTTTAGTTACTACTTTATGTGAAATGGTGTGTATAACTTATTTCATCCCTCCTCCCTTAGATCTTAAGGAATTGATAGTCACTATCCCTATTATATTATTCACACTGAGATTATATTTCATATAAAGTTCCATGTTATCATAACACAAAGAGATAGGGGCATTCTCATGTAAGACAAATAAGATTTGGTATAAAGGTCCATAATAATTCTCCTTTAACTCCTAAAGTAATAGCTAAATCAATTAGATATAAAGATGTCATTAATCAACTTAAGAATAATCCAACTAAAATATCTATATTAAACTTTATCAAGAGATCAAATATCTATAAGGACATTATTTACATAGCACTACATGATGAAACTTTACCTAACATTACAAAATGTTCATATTTTGAATATATTTTCAATACATTGAAGGATAATGAGGAGGAAATTTATTTTGACAAACAACATTTTTCTACTCAGCATACGTTATAGATCAAAATATCCCTTTTTTTATTCAAGTATGAATTTTGAAGAAGGGGGTTAAGTGTGTGCTAATGCTCTATAATATAGCATGATTGAACATTTTTAATATAATGTTTCTTCAAACACTTGGTATCAATATAGAATCTATTAATAAATTAGCCAATAATATAAAATTCTTTGATAATGCACCTTTCCTAGTGATAGGGATAACTACTTTGGATTTAAAAATGGGGCTTGAAACATTAACTATTGAATTCTAGTCAATATCAAATCCTTTTCATTATAACCTAATATTAGGTATACCTTGGATTCATGTTATTGAAATTATACCATCCACCCTAAATTGATGCTTAAATTTTTTATATGAGAGATCTTTGCTTATATGGCATACAAATAATAAAACTTTCACGTATTGTAAAATAGTTGAAGCTAATGATGGATGCATAGAATAATTTGATGATATTCACCATTCCATAATGCCTTTGTTATAGGTCATACTAGTATAAAAAATATATACACATGAATTTGCAGAATGAA
Source organism: Torreya grandis (assembly GCA_037957365.1). Classification (NCBI taxonomy): domain Eukaryota; kingdom Viridiplantae; phylum Streptophyta; class Pinopsida; order Cupressales; family Taxaceae; genus Torreya; species Torreya grandis. The sequence goes on from JARHVA010003490.1 coordinate 1,682,200, forward strand.
TAAAAGTGAATAAAAATAATTTTATTGTAGATATATCACTTAATCAATAAATAATAAAATATTTATTGCATATGTTTGATGCAAAAAAGGATAAAATAATAGATATTCATTTGTTTTCGAGACCTAACATCCTTATTAAATATTTATGGAGGATGATAGTGATGATAATGATAAATAAATTTATGTGAACATATATGATTATCTATCTCATCTAAAATTGTCACCTATAGCCAAATAAAGTATCAAGATAATTCAAATATGTGGAAAACCAAAAAAATATGAGGTGTCCTTAATATACAACCAAATTTATATGATTGGGAGTCACCACTTATAAACAACCATGAGGATAAAACTATAAATACTTATTACAATATTAATTCATGACAATAATCTCTCATAATAAGTGTTTCATCAATACAACATTGTCTAAAATCTAATATGAATTAATTTCAAGAGTCATTGCACATCTCGTAATGTGCTAATAATGAATATCCAATATCCATGAAAATTTTGGTTATAAACATATATTTAATGGAAATAAGACCTTCTACATATCAAGATGTTTTAACCTTTTAGGGTTTTACTGTGTAAATCCTAAGCTAGATTAAAGGAATGAGCCTATTTTTAATCTGGAATAAAATTGGGAATTATTGAATCTATGAAACTTTCCTAAAATAGTAAGTACAAGGAGAAAATAAACTTATTTGGATATACATAGAGTTTTTCATAGATCAAGATACTAGAAATGGTTGAGTAGACACAAAGGAATCTTCATCCTTTGACTATTTTTTGAGATCTAGCTCTTGACAGTAACACCCCATTTAGGATAGTAGCACCATGTCATGTTAGCACCTAATTCTATCACTAATTTCCTTTCTTTAGTGATTAATTTTAACTTTTAAGGAAGCTATGAGAGTTTTTGGAGATCTTGTAGGTGATTTTATGTCATGTGGGGGCTCACTTATGTCATTGATTTGGTTGAATCTTCTCCAAAACCCTAATGAATACCTACATACTTGAAATAATGAACAAATTAAATGTAAAAAGAAAGGAAAAACTAGGTTGTGGGATGTTACAATCACGTGGAACATAACTTATATTATCCTGGTCACTACCTACATTAACCCCATTACTAGGGGTCTTAAAACACATGTAGTTATTATTTAGGGAATGTGCACCATCAATTTGCACAGTATGCTAGAATGAATTTCACCTAGGCCCTCCTTTGATCAAGCATGCAAATATTTAGGTGTGAAAGTTGAGTAGTATGTAGAGTATTTGAGTTGTACTATTGGTTAATTTGATGTAAATTAGTGCCAAAATAGTAAGTGCTAGATGTAAAATGCCTTGTGAGGATCTTTATATAGAAAGATCTTTGTTTGAAATGTAATATATTGTTTAATAGATAAAAAGTCAAGAAAAATATATCAAAAATATAATATAAGGGCTATGGAGGGGTTAGGACTCAAACATGGGTGAAAGGTCCCATCAGACACTAAAGTTACAAGTGGACACTAGATCATGTGGCGTTACTATCCTAAAAGTGGTGCTAATGCCCTAAGGCTCAAAATAGAGAAAAATTTAGGGATGATAGACTCTGGGCCCCTTTGATTGGGAAAATATGACTTGTGACTATTGGGGGTGTCAAAATAGGGAAAATAAGATACAAAAAGGATTAAAAAAAGACTCAATATGACCATGCAAATAAGGAAAATAAGGAATATAACCATCGCTAATACCTTTGTGTGAAAGAGAAACAAAATACATAATACTTGTGCTTGCTTAAACAAGTTAGGGTGTTTACATTCTCCCACCTTTTATTATAGTAATTCAATGAAATAAAATTATTAGAGTAAAAGAAAATAGAAATGCATACCGATACTGACCTATGTGAATGTAATCCATATTTGGCCCACTTCTTGTCTAGAGAAGTGGATGAGAAATGGAGTGTAACATGTGAAGGGAAACATATGTTGTGAATGCCCTCTATATTGAAACTAAGTATGTAAATTGAATGCATGGAGAAACAAGACTCATTTCCCCCCACTATGAATCTAAGTAATGTAAATTAAATGTGTGGAGAAATAAGGCACACTTACCCCCACTCAAAAATTGAGTATGTAATCTAAATGCATGGAGAAACAATACTCACTTTCCCCCACTCTAAATCTGAGTAATGTAAACTAAATGCATGGAAAAATAAGGCTCACTTGCTTCCACTCTAAATATGAGTAATGTAAATTGAATGCATGTAAAAATAATTCTTGCTTTCCCTCACTCTGAATCTAAGAATGTAAACTAGGTCTAGTGTAATATTATGGATCAACCACTACATATGGTCCTATGACCCAAACTGGTGAAAACTTGGTGATGATACTAGTGATGATACTGATTGTAACGTGATAAATTTAAAAATGGGGACCAATAATGTACACTCTACATCGTGCCCCCTAATATTAATATCTAAGAGATATAACTATGTATCTGAATATATTTAGTAAACTGGTATACTTGAGTCAAAATTATATATCTATATAGAGTGTATATCTAAATACCTATGTAAAAACCTGCATAAACCTGTGTGTTTGTGTATCTAAAAATCTATGTATTTGAAAATATGTGAATTTGAATGCTTGTGTAAACCTATGTAGCAACCATATATATAAAAATCTATGAATCTGAATGCATGTGTAAACATATGTATTAAAAGCATGTGAATCTAAATGTTTTTAAAACTTGTGTATACCCATGTTTGTGTGTATCTAAATAATTTGTGTAACATGTATAGACTTATGTGTCTATATATCTAAAATCCTATGACTCTAAATGCTTATGTGAACCTATGTAGACCCATGTGTCTATAGATCTAAATGAGATGGTATGTCTAAAGTAATCTATGCATATTTTTCCCCTCTTTTGGTGACAGGACTGAGACTATGATGAGCATATGTAGCCAAAAATAGTAAGGATCTATTGTCTTGGTGTTAATTAGTAGTTGTAATGTTGTATTGGGTTTGAATAATGTATTGATTATGTCAGAGTTGATAGTTTAGTGTGTGGTTGGATAGATGCTTGGTTTGATGTATTGTTAATATAGTGTGATTATTTTTGTTATTTTTATGTTTGATATTGATGAAGGTATTGGTTTAACTATTACATCCAAATTTCTCACTAAGCAAACTTACTTGATTATCTATGGATTTCCTATAGTTGATAGTTTGATTTGATTATTACTAATTTGTAAGTCATATGTTGTTATGGGACAATGGTATGATTACTTTGGTTTCATTATTTCAATATCATAAGTTATTTTTAGTGTACATTCTTTACATTATGATCATGTTAACTTGTTATTTATTAGTATTTTATGATATACATGTCATGATGTTATGGACTAACTACCTACTTGTTGTGAGTTGGATGTAGGAGAGATTCATCCCTCAAATCATGATGGAGGGAGAGCATCATCAGAGATGATATCATCGATGGAGTTTTTGAGGGATGATAGAGGAATGGCTAGAACCTTACACACACCACATTAGATAGTATATGTTATATACATTATTTGAATGGTTAGCATAGTGAATTTTTGGATGTTGTTTGCATTTGGATAAATGTTTTCATATACTAGTTGTGTGTTAGTTATGATTTATTCCTAGGTGGAATTAATTTTATATGATTTCATTATGGATATTAAACATAGATTTAGTGTAAAATGATGTTATGTGAATTTTTTATGATTATTAATGTTACAAGAATGTGAAAATGTGGGAATAAGTATCAGGTTACTCCCTTATGTAGACTAACCCATTGTGTTTGAATTGTTAACCAATTTCCCGTATGATGTTCAAAAATATCATTATTTGGATTTAACATCTTAATATAATTAGGTAATAGAAGGTGAATGACTTTATATTAATGGTATTAATATTAATCCATGTTATCATTAAGTCATAATGATTGTTTATATAAACTAAGTTTGTAATAAATAAATAAATTTTATTATAATTAGTAACTAGATTATAATAAAAATAAGAAAAGGCAAATAAAATAAATAAAAACACAAAAACCCAAATAAAAAGTAGAAGAAATACATAAAGAGATAAAAGACAAGGTTTAATAGAAAACAACATATTCATACAAGGAAAGTTGGCAACTTGGGGAATTTTTAGAAAGTATATATTTTTAAAAAAAAGGCATTCCAAAAAAAAATTATGGCCATGTAGCATGGAGAGGAGGAAAAGAAAAGGAAAAAAGAGGGAGAGAAGAAGGAAAATTGGTGGGGGTTAGGCATAGAGCATGGTAGAGGATAGGAGCTAAGTGAACGAAGAGAACAAAGGAAGAAGGGTGAGGATTTCTAGTATTTCTAGGACCATAAAATTTTTGGTGATGTATTAGATTTATAATTCAAAAAATTATGTATTTATTTAGTGTTTGATTTACATTTAAATACAGAATGGTGTGAATGGTCAATTAAAAACCATGTTATTATATAGCTTAGTCTATGTGTAGAATCTTCCCATAGCTGAGCTTTAACTTGGTCACATTAATAAAGTTTCCTTACAGTTCGAGTCTTGAGTCTTTTCAGCTTAGTATAATTCCCATTAAAATCATATTGCATTATTCCTAATTTACAACTGTATTGATGAATTCAATAGGAGTTTATCGGAATTCAAATATTTTACCTTATGTAAATATTATATCCAAACATAGCAATTCATATATAAAAGAAGGTGGTGGAATATATACATATATATATATATATATATATATATATATATATATATATATATATTCCCTAAATCATGAATATGTATAAACAACAATCTATAACTTACAAACCTCATAAATATAGAATGTTTATATAAATATAGCATAGGGCGATTTGAGTAGGTATTTTATAGTAATCTGACTTAGCATATAGTGATAATCAATTACTATATTTAATTAATGAATTTTTTAGTTAATTGTAATGAATTGATTTGATTATATACAGTAAAATAGATGGAATATATACAGTAAAATTTGATTAGAATCCATACAACTATTATATTTATATATATTTATATATATATATATATATATATATATATATATAACAACTTTGAGCAAACATATATGGGTACAATGAACTATGAAGTATATACATATTAAACTGAGTGGAGTATTCATAGCGCATTGAAAAGAATATATATAGTGAGCTGATAAGTGTATACTACAGATGTAATATATGTACACCAATTTATTTATTATAGTGAACCTATTTGTATTTTATGAAATTTAATAATTATGTATATTAATTTTATTATCTATACATAACAAGAAAAATTATAATATATAGCAATATATGATGTATATATGACCCTTTTCTCTATATTAGTGTTTGAATTGGTGATGTCTAATCAAAGTGAACACTCATTGATGAAGCTTCAAGTATTTGTGTCGCCTCTTTGTGATTCCTTAAAACCCTTGGGTATTATATGAAAAACCTTAATTTCACTTGTAACATGCACCAAGGATATGACTGAAGACATATTCCACCCATGGGGTGTGTAGACATAATATTTTCAAACTTTATCAATTATTGACACTCTCTCTCTTGTAGAAACCCATCGAGTCTGAATATCTTTGAGTACACACCTTAATGGGTGCATCGAGAAATGGGTGGGGTAGATCATTGGTGTTTCATAGGATTTTTGTCCCTTGATTCCACTTGATATCTACACACCCATCTCCTAAAAGCATTCACCTAAGCTTGGCCTCATATTTTCACCCTCCTCTAGTCATTTACCACCTTCATTATCCCTTCCCTAACCTAAAACCTTTTTTAATGATTTACATTACACTATTAGTCCCATTGACCTTGTACTCTAATTGATCAAATTTATTAGCATCTAGGTCAACCCCTGGCTGACTTAGTTCATGACCTAATTTTTGTTTGTCAATAATGATACTAAGTTGATTGGGTTGACCTTATCGACCTAGACTTTTAAAAAGGATTAAGGTTAGATCCACCTATATAAACACATCCATTTCATCATTTCTAAGAGAAGAAAAGAATAAGTAAGATATATTATGCATCTACTTATCCACCATTCTACTTGAGTAGAAAGCTTAGGATTTCATAATTTTTTTATAAATATGGATCTTGTCTTGTGGATAAGTCTTTTGGATACATTAATAGGTTGTGTATCCTAGAGCTAATTTATCCTTGACATTCTTACATACCATAAAAACCTCTTGAAAATCACCTTGGCTAAAGGAGAGATTGAGGATCGATTGGGTTCATATTCAAAGGTAAGTATTCCTAACTTTATTCCTCCTTTGTAAGAGTCAATAGATGTGCATTTTTACTTCTCTTCCATGCATTAGGATTCTATATACATTAGCATGAGTATATGTCTTCTATGCATGTTTACTTTTAATGTTTATTACCCCCCACTTTGTACCACAAGCTTTGGTGAGAATTAGATTAAATTTTACTTTAATTTATATTAGTTTAGTGAATATGAAAACATAAGATCTAGTTAGGGTCATTTCATAGTTTTTCTTGATTAGAGCATTTGGAACCCTCCCTAGTGATATTATTATGGTAAGATATCCCTGAGCTAAGTCTAGTAGATCCATCTTGGTCATGACCGTGAATATCTCATGTATCCATAATCATAAGTGTAAGTAGGATTTATCTTATCCCAGCTAGGATTGATTTATAGATCTACTACATTTCCCATTACATACATTCTAGTAAACCTGACGTGAGTCTGACCCTATAGGTTTTATTTCATGTTTTCATTTTTTTAATATTATTATATTTTTCTATATTTTTAGTATTGTATTGAACTATTTAGTATAGTTATAACTTTTTGTGCATAGGTTTAACACACATTTGCACCAAATGACTTTACTTTATCTATGCAGGCCTTTATTAGATATATGTTATTCAATTGAATAAGTTGACATAGTACTCCTTTTTAATTCCAAATAAGCATACAAGGTCAAATAGGTCAAATTTTTCATCTTATTCTCTTTACCAGCATACAATTAAACAAACTAGGTCAAACAGGTCAACTTTGTCATCTTATTCTTCTTCAACACACAAGGTTTTATAGAACTAGCTCGTACCAATTGATTTGGTTTACAAATTTGAAAGTAGAAATTAAGGCACTTTAGCATAAAATTTACAATCTTAACCATCTTCAAGCCCACTAAGGTTCCTCTCTTTCCTTTTTTTCTCATTTCGGTAATTTATTTAGTTCTATTTTGTAAAAGTTATTAGCCTTTAAAATTTTAACCCTATAGCCAAATAGGTCAACTTGGTTGACTTAGTTCTATAGTCTATCTTCTATTTAAGAGACATAATTCACCCATTCGACACTATTCTTAAAGGTTTTACTTTTGCATAATAGTCATGACCCAATTGACTCTGTTATATACCATTTGTATATAATGTCACTTGAATTAACTATGTACTATTATTCATCAATGAATTAATAACTATTTTCTAATAATTAATTCACACTTCTTTTTCATCTGTTTGCATGCTTAGAGTAACTCATATTCTAAATAGGTGGTCTTTCAACTTATCATTTAGTTGAACTATTTTAATATTTTACACAAACTACCAAATCACATAACATTCAAACATATTTAAAAAATTACCTTCCCAAGGCCTACCTACTTAGATTTCATCACCAAGGGGGAGGCCGACATGGTTTTTTGGTTGAGTATAAATATGTGGTTAATGGTATATATTGGAAAATAACTCGACACCCTTATCATGGTGGGATTATGAAGTCAAGGGGTAGGCCCCAATACCAATCTGGTACCATTTCCAATGCATATCCCTTTCCGTCCAAATGTTTTAAAACTATCCATAGATTGCTTTCTAGTTCCCTATTTTCAGCCAAATTTCCTATCACACTTTAATCAATACTTTATAATAACCTAATAACACTCATGATGACCATTTATTCAACATTTACTTTTCAACCATTCTATTTCTCTCTGGTCATTGCATGTTATATTAAAAAAACTTGAAATAGAAAGCATTGGTGCAAGGTTTTGTATTGTGTGCCCTAATTGGATCACTCACATTAATCCAATTGTTTGTGTGTTTTCTTTCATTTTTTTTCATTTATATTGCAAAAAATATCCCTATTTTATCACACTATCATTCTAGTTGATACAATCTCTTACAAACTATATTTTTCCCCTATCAATAGTACATAATCAACATGTATGATTATGTATCCTTTTTAACCATTTATCTCCCAATATGCAATACTAAATCAACTTATATGAATCTATATCCTTCTCTACCAGTCAGGTTATAGAACATAGTCAACCTGCATGACCTTATATCCTTATCATATTATTTTATCCCCTATCTACAATATATATTTAACTTATGTGACTCTGTACTCTTCTTTGCCTATTGGATTATAGTACATAGTCAACCTATTCAAATCTGTATCCTATTTTCCCTTTTGTCTTTGCATCATAATAATCTTATTTAATATTTATTTCTCATCATGAACTTCTTGTTTGAGGACAATATTGATTTGACCTCAATAGATATGATGAACTTTACTAACCCTAATAGGTTTTCTCATAAACAACTTATGGTTCCTACCCTAGATGCAAGTAATGTGCATGTGGCCACTCACACTACAAAGTTTGAGACCTCTCCTCATTCATATTCAATTCACAACCCTCTTTTCTCTATGTAATATTAGCCTTAATTATAATATACTCTATAAATTATTTTATTCATTAATAAATTTTCTCAACATTGAAAAAAATACCCTTCTATTATTTATCACCTTATAATAAGTGGTCAAACTAAGGAGCCCCATTCACTTTTCACCACATTATCCCATGGATTTGGGAGCAATATATTCTTTGCTTCTCAGCCTCTTCCTTATATATTGACGCTTTCTCATACTATTACTTCTTTTTCTTTTATTTCCTTCACCTCCATGCCAAGTATCTCTACTAACATGGTAGGTTCTACACTTAGTGGGCCTCTTCTAAGACCCACTCTTCTCAATTATTCCACCAGTGCATTGATTTATACCCATGGTAATTTTTTTGAAGAGATGTAAAGATATCCTCATCCAATTGGCACAATAGAATCACTTCTAGGCTTGTGGGCAGCTTATGGAATGAGGTGAATCTTTAGATTGGGCTAGCTACCTTGATGCACCACTTTGGATTGCAACTAATACTAAACTTTGGAGGTGAAAAGGGAGAGAGATAACTAGAAGAAACATAATATAAAGGAGGTGATACACCAAATATAATAATTACTTCCAACCATATACATTTTACACTTGAAATTAATGGACAAACTGAACATACACTTCTCTAATATTCATCTTCTCACATCAGCTTTACATTGTGAGGTTATGGATGAATGTGAAAAGTTAAGAGGAATAGACAAGAGGCATATGAGGTCACTAATGAAAATAATAACTCACTCAACCAATGAAATATCTTGAAACACTTCACATGCCTTGCAAGAAGAAGATTTCCAACTGTAAATAAGATGAAAGAATGATAAAACATGCTAAGGAAACAATAGTCTTCACTTACGCAAAAAAAAACATTCAAAATGAAGACACTAATAAAAATCATGGAGGATTTAAATATAAATACTCTTATTTATAAAAATGTATACATTTGAGTATTGCTTCACCATACTCAGGTGGAACATCCAATATAATGTTAAAATGGCTAATTCTTATAGAACTTGTGAGAGAGAGAAGAAGAGAAAAGTCCAAAGGTCACAAGGAAACTTGGCAAGATGATCCAAGGAGTTAATTGTGAATTTGGAGAGAGTATGGGATGAAACATGTAATGTGTGTAGGTACAAATGTCAATCCAAGTCATAAACGTCATGAAAAGTGGCATAAAACTCCCCATTTTGGTTCAAAAAAATGGCCTGCATGATTAGCCCTATTTGACCACCTTATAATTGATTATGAGTAGGTAAATTATTGTACTGAAGTATAATGACATAATTCATGCCTATCCACAAATTTTTTTTAGGCTTGGTCATCTGGAATCACCTAGAGAGGAGAAATCACCATCTATTGTCAAGAAAACTACTCTTCCATGTACCCTTCACACTTGGCTTCTAAATTGGCATAAATTTCTCATTAAAATAAATGGGATGGATTATATGACATATATAAATACCTACATGTATTTATAATAATTATTTACATCTTAAAATCACTTACCCTTATAGTTTTCACACTTCTCACTAGCTTGTTCATTAGGCTAGTTTTGACTAGCTGAGTTGAAGCACCTGGTTCAGACACTTAGAATTTTTTTTAAGGAATGATAGTGATATGGTTATTTATATTAAGTATTAATATTTCCATCCATGTGATTTTAATCTCTTTAAAATTTTAATCACAAAATATACTGAGAGGTGGGGTTGAATCATTATATTATATATCTTTTACTTAATTTGATTTCTTTTCTTTAACCACTTACTGACACATTCAAGATATGCAATAAAACTAAACAATAAAATGCACCACACGAGAGAGAGAGAGAGAGAGAGAGAGAGAGAGAGAGAGAGAGAGAGAGAGAGAGAGTATTTTTACGTAGAAACCCAAAGTGGGAAAAACTATGAAGAAAAATCTCAAGTATATGAATGAGCACCAAATCAAATTAAAAAATTTTCAAGCACCCAATTGTAAGAGAACCAACCCATTTTTTTAGCATCAACACAACAAATATTTTTGATCAACAACCCATAGTAGCACCAACCCTTATTGTGTATAAAACATAACTATCTCTCAATGTTTCTTACTCAACAAATGATACAACTCTACAATATCCCCTACTTTTCTCTCTTTTAAAACAAATACAAACCATGCAATCTCTTGCATATTATAAATGGCTTCTCAATCCTTTACTTATAGCTTTCCAAATGACCTTTGGAATTCACCCTTTGTGACCCTTCAATCCTCATGGAAAATGGTTCCAAACTTGCATTACCCTTCATATCCTTACATTTGAAAAGTCACATGGTGAACCTTCATAAGCAAATACATCATTTTATCTTTTGTCTTATCTTGGTGACTTTTCATATTCCTCAAAGTGTCCCTTCATGGAAAAATGTGCCATACCCTCTTTTTTCTTCACATACTGATTCTTAGAATTCCTCAAGATGACTCTTCATGAGAAAATGCATCCCATTCCTCTTTTGTCTTTACCCCATGATTCTTTGACTTCTCCATGGGCCCTATTTTGACTTATATACAACCAAAAATATATTTGTTCATATTTAATAAATATTAACACACATTAGCCAAGAACTGAATATTAAAAATACCATTAAATGTAATGGGGCCTTTATCACCAATACTAGACTTTTGACATCAATGACAATATTTTCAAAAATCTCCCCCTTTTCCATTGATTGCAACCTCAAACTAAAACTACCACATCCTAAAACCTACACTACACATGCTAACCTACACATACTACCATCTAAAAAACATACAATAACTTCCTTTTATTGTAGCAACATATACCTATTCTACACCTATACTTGTACCTATTTCTATTCTTCTCCCCTTTTGGCATTAATGGCAAAGGGCCTATCCTAGAGCTAACACTTGGCTCCCTCTCAAGTGATGCTAATCCTCAATGGTAGGAAGTAAAATAAATTACTCGCAACTTCTCTTGTGGATACTCAAATGTGTCTTTTATTAGTGCCTTTGTGAAAATATTTGAAATTTTCTCTCTAGTACTGATATATTCCATCTTAACCTATTGATCTATAACCTACTCTCTCAAGAATTTATATCTATAGTAATATATTTTGTTCTTAAATACATCATTGGATTATTCAAAATATTAATAGCACTTGTGTTGTCAAAAAAAATAGAAATAGGTTCATCATATTTTACCTTGATATCTTCTAAATTTTGAATCATCCATAACACTTGAGTACAACACAATACTGATACAATATATTTTGATTTAGCTATAGAAAGTGATAATTTTAATTTTTTTTCTTGTCTATGATACTAAGATATCACTAAGAAATAGATTTCCTCTACTTGTACTCTTTTTGTCATCCAAGCAACCTGCCCAATCTAAATCTGTATAAGCAACCAAAGTGAAATATCTACCTATGTGATACCACAATCCATAATCTAATGTCCCCTTGATATATCTGAATATTATCTTCATCAACTGAACATGATTATCTTTTGGAGCTGACTAATATCTTACAACCATACCTACTACATGCATGATGTTTGGCCTTGATGTTGTTAAATATAAAAGACTACCAATCATATATCTATACAAAGATTGATCTGAAACAGGTGAATCTTCATCCTTACTTTATTTCCTATACTCATTGGTGTGCCAATTGGTGCACAATCCTCAAAACCAAGTTTATTCAATATTTTCTTGGCATATTTACTTTGAGATATGAAAATTCTTTTATCTGAATGAAATATTTATAACCCTAAGAAAAATGACAATTCTCCAAGCATAGACATCTCAAATTATTTTTGCATATTATCAAAAAATTCTTGTCATATTTTAAATGTTTTCTCCAAAAATGATGTCATAAACATAGACCACAACAATCAATTGATGTTCACCTTTTGTTTTGATGTAGAGATTACTATCAACAAATCTTCTCTTGAAACCTTGATCCTATAGGTACTTATCAAGTATCGCATACCAAGCTTTGGGAGCTTGTTTCAATTCATACAATGTTTTCTTCAATCTTCATACATGGCTACTAACAATTGAGAGAATAAATCCCTTAGGATACTCAATGTAGACCTCTTCTTCTAGATTTTTATTTAAGAAGGTAGATTTGGCATCCATCTGAAACACTTTGAAAATTTTAAACACTGCATATACAGGAAACATTTTAATAGCCTTGACACAGGTGTAAAAGTTTCTTCAAAATATATTCCCTCAATTTGAGCATATCCTTTACATAGTAATCTTTCTTTATTTCTGGTCACTTCTCCATTATCATTCAACTTATTTCTATAAACCCATTTTGTTCCTATCACATTGTGATCTTTTGGTCTAGGCACTAATTCCCAAGTGTCATTCTTTTCTATCTGATTTAATTCTTCATCCATTTCCTTAACCTAATGCTTATCATGTCTAGCTTCTAAAAAAGTTCTAGGCTAAATTTTGGATAATAAAGAGAAATTAACTTGCTCAGATTCACTTACCATCATTCTTTTGGTGCAAATTCCTTCATTTATGTCTCCAATGATGTCATTTTCATTATGATTTCTCTAGACATATTTGGATGGAGTTTTGGTGTCCTTTTTCTCCTTCTTCTCATCTTCATCTGATTCTTCAAAATCTTCCTCTTTAATGATTTTAGGAATGTCTACTGAATCTCTAATTCTTTGTGTTCCATCTTCTTTTATCCTGAGACTTGCACTTTCAACTATTTTCTTGGTTCTTTGTTATAACATTTATAAGCTTTAGTTTTGAAAGAATACCCAAGAAATATACCTTCATCTGCTTTGGATTCAAACTTACCAAGTTTTCTATCGATTCTCTTTATGAAGCATCTATTGCCGAATCCTTTAAAATAATAAACTATTGCTAGTTTGTCTTTCCATAACTCATAAGGAATATTGTCACTATTGATTATCAATAATGATCTATTCTAAATATACACTACTATAATAACTACCTCTCTCCAATATTTATCTAGTATCTTAGATTCATTTAGCATTATCTTCACCATCTCCTGAACTATTCTATTTCTCTGTTCAACTACTCCATTTTGTTGTGGAGTTCTGGCTGCTGAATAATGTTTCTTTATTCCATGGTCTTCAAAATAATCAATAAATTGATTTGACATGAATTCTCTTCCTCTATATGATCTTAGGCACTTAATATTCAAATTTGTTTCATTCTCAACTAATGCTTTAAACGCTTTGAAATGTCTGAAAGCTTTTGATTTTTTATTTAAAAACATTACCCAAGTCATACATAAAAAATCATCAATAAAAAACATGAAATCTTTCTCATCTTGAGTACTTTGAGTTCTCATAGATCCACATAAATTAGTGTGAACAAGCTCTAAATCTGATTGGTTAGGTACTCTTTTGTTTTGAACCGTATTTTGACATGCTTCCCATGTTGATAAGGTTCACAAAATGTGTTGGATGGCTTTGTAATATTTTGAATATTTTTGATTGTTTGATTCTTGTTGATGTTGAAAATATTATCAAAATTTATGTGTCCCATTATCTTATGCTATAGCCAACTTTATTTAATCTAACTCAAATAACATCTTTGACCTTTGATGTCTGATAATATATATAAACTATTGTCTATTCTCTAAACATCTATAACCAACACATCTGAGTCTTTTCTCCTAATTTCACAACATTCTAAATAAAACCTTAGTGTGTGCCTCTAATCACACATTTGACTTACACTCAAAATATTATGCTTAATAACTTCTACATACAAAACATTTTTAGTTTTAGTTCTACCATTATCCAAACTTAGTGTACCTTTTTCAGCAATTCTAGCAGAAGTATTATCTCTAAATTTCATTGTGTCACCATTTATCTTATTAAAGGTTATGAACTTACCCTTGTCTCCTATCATGTGTCTCAAACATTCAATATCAATGAACCATGGATTTTCTTCATTTCTTGTATGCAAATTTGTCTATACCAACACTAATTTTTTAGGTTGTTTCTTCTGCCATGAACTTGTCTAAACTTTCTTTTTGATGAATAGAGCTTTGAAACTCTGGTCCTTCTTGACTGACTCAAACATACTTATATAATACTAAGCTATGTTTTCAAATTTATTACACTTTTAACATATTATGGCCACTTCATTAAATCCTGATAGAGGAGTGAAAGAGTTGTGGCTTCTGCTTGACTCTACATGAGTTTCCTTCTTATTTTTAAAATCATTAGCCCTTTTTTGACATTCTATTTTCTTATGACCATATCCATTATAATAAAAATATTAACCATAAAAATAAGACTTATTTATGTATCTCTAACCTGATTGACTTTTGTAGCTCTATTCATTCTAGCCTTCTTTGTTTGAGATGTCCTCTATATTCTTAACTTCTTCCCTTTTTATTTCCTCTTTTGTAAGGGTTTCAGTAGAGCTCTTTATTTTTTATATGTTAACCTTGTATGTGAAATTAGTGGCCTCCCTTTTCTCTTTTTTAAATCTTATACCTATCTTATCTAACATTAATCTTTGACTTTTTAATATCTCATTCAACATATTAGTGTTATTCTCAAATTTTGAATCACTGGTTGCTCTATCTTTATTTATTTTCTCAAGATCTACTTTTAATGAAGTAATTTCAATAACATACCTTTCACATTATCTTACTTAATTTTTATAACTATTCCATTATATCTTTTTCATTCTTTTTGGCTTCTTCAAAGTGTGCTTGTAGATCTTCAATTGTTTCCTTTGACTCCTTTTCATTTTTATTGATCTAGAGCTTTAATCTTTGATTCTTCTTCTCAAAATATTTTAACTCTTCTAAGGAAAAAATGAGTTTTCCTTCCAGATTCACTTTAGATTCATCATGTTCTTCTTCTTGATCATATTTATTTTTGCTTGTGAAGACATCTTCATGTATGGCCATGAATATAGTCTCTTCTTCTAAATCACTGAATCTACTATCTTTGGCTAAGCTAGGATCTTTAGAATACAAACTCTTCTTCTCAAATCTCTTTTTGAATTTTCCTTTTAAATTATTCTTGTATGTATACATTCCTTCTTCATTATCATCATTACCCTTCTCTGGGCACTTAGATGCAAAATGTCCAGTCTTTCCACACTTAAAACATTTAAAAGGTAATTTTCCTTGATATTTACCTATGCCCTTTTTTGGATTGTGAATGAATAGAGCTCCAGTGTCATCTTCATCATCACTATAACTGTCACTTTATTCTTTAATCTTAACCTTCTCTTTCTTTTATGTCTTAAAATAAATTTTCTCTTTGAGGGTTTCTCTTGTTCGATATGCATCTCATATGTCGTAAGAATACCATATAGCTCATCCATCTTTATCTTGGCTAAATTATTTATCTCTTCAATTGCTAAAAATTTTGCATCATATCTCAATGGTAGAGATCTCAAAACTTTTTGTACCACATTTGATTCTTCTAAATTTTCTCCAAGACCTTGAATCTGATTAACTATTTGATCAACATGCAAAAGGTAACTTGTTATATTTTCTTCCTCTTCCATCTTCAAACTCTCAAACTATCTTCTAAAAGTCTAAAGATTAGATTTTTGAACCTTTCCATAACCTTTGTAAATATTCTCAAGTTTTACCCAAGTTTCATGAGCATATTTACATTGTATAACTTTAACAAATTTTGATTCACATAAAATAACATTTAAAGTTTTATCATTATTTTCACTTGCCTTATTTTCCACCATATTAGTTACAAGTGTTTGTGGCTCTTCATATTCCTCCATCATTTCTTACCAAATGTCAAATCCAAGGGCCATAAAATAAGTCGTCATCCTTATGCTCTAAAAATCATAATTTGTCCCATCAAACAAAGGTGCCTTATTTGTATAAAAACCTTCATGTGACCCAGCCATCGTGCTTTCCCCGATCTACCTTCAAGCTGTAAAACTTTTTAAAAAGGAACATGCTCTGATACCAACTATTAAGCATGAAATATACTGAGAGGGGGGTGAATTAGTATATTATATATCTTTTACTTAATTTTATTTCTTTTTTGTAACCACTTAATCACACATTCAAGATATGCAATAAAATTGAAACAATAACATGAACCACAAGAGAGAGAGAGAGAGAGAGAGAGAGAGAGAGAGAGAGAGAGAGAGAGAGCAAATTTTTATGTGAAAACCCAAAGTGGGAAAAACCATAGAGAATAATCTCAAGTATATGGATGAGCACCAATTCAAATTACAAAGTTTTCAAGTACCAACTCCTTTATCGAGCACCAACACAACAACTATTTGTGAGTACCAACCCATAAGAGCACCAACCCACAGGAGCACCAAACCTTCTTGTGTATAAAACACAACTATCTCTTAATGATGCTTACTCAACAAATGATATAACTCTACAATATCTCCTACTTTTCTCTCCTCTAAAATAAATACAAACCATGCACTCTCTTACATATTAAAAATGGCTTTTCAAGAATTTATTTATATCTTTCCAAATGACCTTTGGCATTCACCATTTGTGACCCTTAAATCCTCATGTAAAATGGTGCCAAACTTACATGAGCCTTCATATCCTTGCATTTGAAAAGTCACGTGGTGACCCTTTATAAGAAAATGTGTCCTTTCCTCTTTTGTCTTTATCTTGGTGACTTTTCATATTCTTCAAAGTGTCCCTTCATGGAAAAATGCACCATAACCTCTTTTTTCTTCACATGGTGACTCTTATAATTCCTTAAGATGACTCTTCATGATAAAACGTGTCCCATTCCTCTTTTATCTTTACCCCATGCCTCTTTTACTTCTCCATGGGCCCTCTTTTGACTTATATGCAACCAAAAATATATTCATTAATATTAAATAAATATTAACACACATTATCCAAGTTATGAATATTAAAAACACCATTAAATTTAATGGGGCCTTTATCACTAATAATAGACCTTTGACATCAATGACAATATTTCCAATAGAAACCTCTTCCAACTGTCAAAACACATAAAATAGTAAGAAAAACATTTTTTTATACCCCATCCATACAATTTTGTACATCTAAAAAATATGTGTAGTAGATTGAGGGGGTCCTTTCTAAGTTACAATAGGTTTCATGGTCCACCTATGACATTATGTGACATGTCTAGTTCCATTTCCTGAAACTGGTTCCTGTAAGGGTTTTGGAGGGTTTCTGCATAATTTGACCTCTTAAAGTTGTTTCATAAAATTATAACATCCAAGTTTCCAACCAATTCCATAGACAAGGCCTTCAATACCCCTTATAACTTCGCCTAACTCCTTTGGCATCCATGCAATGCCTCATGAAAAATATGAGCTCTTGAAAACACCTTATCGAGCTCTTTTTATCCATTTGAACTAGATTGAATTGGTTCTGAATCAAAATGGGCTTCTTTTGGTTTTATTTTCACTTTGAGAGCTTAAACACACCTATATCCATCCCATACAATGTTCTAACAATTTTAAATGTATGTCTAAGGCCAAAAGTGGCATTGGTCTCCTATTTGGTCTTTTGGCTTAACCCTTGTTTCTTGAACTTGTCTGCAACCTTAAGAGGTTTTAGGCTTCTCTATTAGATCACATGTAGATGTTGATTTTCAATATATAGCAAAAAGGTAGAATGTGAAGAGTATGACCAATGTAGGTATTTGTGACCTATTCTAGGTCTTTACCAAGTTATCAAATGACTGATTTTCAACCTCAAAGGCCTCAAACAAATCCTAAACATTTTCCCATGTGCTTACTCAGTTGAAGGTATGGGTGCACTTGTAATGGCTGCCAAACTGTATATGTTCTATATGAGTAGTATCAGGGTCTTTTGTGCTACTTGGGGTATCCAAAATGACTTATCATAGCTCAAGGACATAAAAATAACCGTTTATAATCTCATTTGTTCCTTTATAAACATGGTAAGGGTTTAAAAAGGATGGTTATAATTGAGAACAGATAGAGAATTGACATCAAGTGTGATAAGATTGGATGTAGAAGACAAGGTCTGATGTTCCAAGGTTAAACATGAAATTAATTTTGTATTTATAGCATTATAACATGTAAAAAATTACATCATATTTCCTATGAGGCCTCCTCTGAGAGCCAAACATCTAAAAATAAGGAAAACTGACTGAGACTACACATGTTGGTACCTCTCTGCAACACGAGATAATTGCTCATATAAACATCATGAAACATGAAACAAATCATTGGAGACATGAGTGGACATAGTCAACATCATTCTAAATTAATATCAACAAGTGGATTATATGAAGCTACTCAAACTGAGGCAAAACCTATAGGGTTCATAGATTAGCAGGTAGATTGGCACATTCAACTTGTTAGCAATGGTTTATAAAGCATGGTAATCAATATTCAAAATAATTATATGAAAATTAAGGTATCAAAATTTACTATAACCTCTCAAAGGAATTTGAGATAAAACCTCATGAGCTATTTTTACTAAGTAAAACCCTGAAAGTCAGTTCAATGTGTTTGGAAAGCTAAGAAAGGAGAAAAATGGTTTTGGAATTAAAATGGAACTTATAGATCAAAAAAATCATGGTATTGATCATGTGGAATTTGAATATTTATATTTCAACCTTTTCTAAATGGCACACTTCCCAAGGAGGCCATACAAGTGCCATTTTCTTCTCTTTTCACTAGAAAACTACCTTTTATTTTGATGAACCTATAAATTTAAGTTACAAATAGTGGATTAATACTTTTTAGGACATGTCACATGAAATCATCCATTTAGACTTTCACATTTTCCAAAAAACTTGTATAACTCATTAAATGCTCAATTTTGACCCTTAAAATGACCCAAAATGATAAATGGACTACAAGACTAATTCACCAAGGCCAATATAACATTAATTGGAATAATTTAACATATAATACACCTCATTACACTCATATTACACCCTTTATATACCTATAAAATCATTTTTTAACCTATAAGTTCCCTAATTTGACTTAAAAGTCAAATTTGGTCAATAAATTGGTGATTCATAGGGGTAATATGCTTGTTATAATAACTAGACCAATAGAATTATCAGTCCATTAGGATTAGGACTCATATAAAATATGAGGCAAATAAGGAGAACCTTTTACCATTGACCATTGGCCAAGACAAGACAACTAATGACTACCTCAACCACACAAAACAAAGACACACACATAACAAGACAACAAACACACACATGTGCTCAAAGCACTTAGGAGAAGTAAAAACAACGTATTATATACAGCTAATAATAAATAATACCTCCCTCTTAGATCAAAGGTAAATTTTGAAGCATCACCTTCTTCATAAGATGGAACATGGTGTAAAGCATATTTCTCTTTGGATTGGATATTTTGTGGATTAGACCTATTCCTTGGCACTTCAATTACCATTCTCTCAAGTAGACCATCTTCAAATAGTAATATAATGTAAAATCATTCCTCTTGCATCTAAACATCTTCAAATTTGTTATGTGGAACCTCAATTACAACTTCAAATGATGAATCAAGAAGGCATACCTTCTTGTCTCTCATAGTATTTTCAATAAGATTAGGCTTCCTCTTAGTTGCAAGTTCTTCTATCTCATCAAGGAGCTTTGAAAATTCTATCCAATCTTGATCATTTCCCTCAATGGAATATTCCTTATTCATCTTATCATACACTTGACCCTCAACTTGGCAAAGCTCTTCTAGCTCTTGAAAGAACTCCATTTATAGTTGCTAATCATCCTTGTCAATAACTTCTTGTATACTAGCATCACTAAGTGACTTCATGATATCAGGTTCTTTACCATTAGAAAGAGCTTCCTCTTTATGTTCAGTTGAACACTCGATATCAAGGTTAGACTCATCAACAAGCTTGTCATTAGGTGTGCAATATTTTGGAGAAGGAGAAGTTTCACTAATCTAGAGGTCATTTTGGAAAAGTTACCAAATCAGATTGGAACCTATACCATTGCATAAGACTCATCAAGAGATTTTTGATGGTATGTAGAACTCCATAAATAGATCTCATTTTCTCCTTATATAGCTAGTCAAAGTTTTGATCAAAGCATGTCAACAAGTAGTCAAAGCTGGTCAACTAAAAAAATTGATGGTCTTAGAACATTTCTAAACTAGTTCCATGGTGTATATATCATCTAAATATTTCTAAAACATTTTGAACATACCAAATCTAAGTCCATATATGCAAGTTATGACTAGTCAAAGTTGCATTCAAACTTGATCAAAGTGATGACATGGTAGAAACGTCCATCCTAAATGCCAATTCATGCCATAGATTTCAAGCCAACAGATTAAAATGACACGTCCAAACTACCATGAATCAAATTTAGCTAAGCTTAGCACACTAACCAAAATGGATGCATCAACATAGAGCACAATCGAGGTAGCATGACATGTCATGAAGCCTGAACTAAACACCTATGCTAAAGACATTTGATAATGCAAATGTAGTATACCCATTCTTAAAAAATCTAATCCAAAACATATCCTACCACATGTGGGATAAAAGATAAGGATAAAAATAAAAGCAACTCCATGGGAATCAAACTATACTCTTTTGGGTAAAGCTATAGGCAACCAACCACTACACCTAGGGTTTGAACATCTATATAAATCCTTGATATTGTATTTGAATAACAAGTTTCAATAGACTGATTAGCTAAAAAAATAGACTAGCTTGCAATCATCCTCAGTTTTGAGGCACTTAGATTGATTTCCAGGCTTCAGAGTGAACTAGTGAAATGTTCTAGACTCTAAGACGGTTCCAGCCATATGATAAGTGTCTATATTTTAGGTCATTTTATTCCATTTTTAATGTCTCAAATATAAGCTTTGTGGACTATGTAGTGGCTAATATAAGACCAGTTTGCATGTTTCCTAAGTTTTGAGGAACTTAGAGAAATTTTCAGCCTTCAGAGTAAACTAATGAACTGTTATAAACTCTAAGATGATTCTAGATGTATGCTGAGAGTCTTAATTTGATTTTTTTTCAGCCAATTTTTAAATCTTTGAATAGAAAATTTTGGTAAAGAACTTTAAGAATGCAAGATTGCATTCGCAACCAAGAAGGTAGAAGTTTGACCATGAGTACTAAGACTTTTCAAAGTTCTATTACTAAGTTTTATGTAGTATTAGAGGATATATTATATAATTGTAAGTTTTTGACCATGTGATTTAAATTCATGGAAATAGATTGGTTCATGTTTTAAGTGGACCAGGAGACATAGCCTGAGCAGTGGGTGAACTCTGTTATCAAATTTGTTGTTATGAGTTGACTTCTTGTGCATTCTTTTCCACATTTGATTTTTTGAATGAAAAGTTAATTAATTATGATAACTTAACAATTATTTAATACTTTAGGTTTATATAAGGTTGATTACATTAATGAATGAACTTGAAACTTTAATTCATCCCATTTTAGAAATCCATTTTGGATTAACCTTGATAAACACATTTTTGAAGGTCAAACATTATTACAATTCCTTTAAGTATTTCAAGAAAATGAATTTTTGACAAAAGTATCCATAGATAAAAATTTTGTGCATGATAATAGTGTAGATTTTATGGATCAAGTTTTGGTATCAGAGTAGTTAGTATGTTGGGTTAGCTTCTGATTATGTGGATTTGATATCAGTAGTTTTTAGTTTGGTTTCCAATAGTATTACATACTTTTTAGCCTTGTTGATATTCCATTTTTAGTGTGTAGTTCATGAGATTAGCTTGTTTGCATGGAACTAGAAAACATGGTCAAGTTATCAAATAAAGATAATCTTGATGAGCTTGAAACAATGAAATGATAGATCTAGGAAGAGAATGTTTCCCTGAGAGCTCAGTTGTACTCTTTGGATGAGGAGATTGCTCACTTAAAATCTGAGTTACAAGCCAAGGATGAGCTCTTGATAGAGATTCAAAGTTAATAAACACACAGTATTCACTAATTTCCTTCCACTACAACATGTAAAACATCACATCACATTCCTATGAGGCCTCCTCTGAGAGCCAAACATTTAAAAATAAGGAAAATTGACTAAGACTGCACTTGCTCATCTAAACACCATGAAAAATGAAATAAATCATGGGAAAATGAGTGGACATATTAAACATTATCCTAAATTAATATCATCAAGTAGATTGTATGAAGGTACTCAAATCGATGAAAATCCTATAGGGTTCATAGATTAGTAGGTAGATTTGCACAATAAACTCGTTAACAATGGTTTGTAAAGCATGGTTAATCAATATTCAAAATAATTATATGAAAATTAAGGTATCTTAATGTAATACAACCTCCCCAAGGTGTTTTAGATGAAACCTTATGAGTTGTTCATCTTGAGTAAAATCCTGAAAGTTAGTTTAGTGTGTCTAGAAAGCCAAGAAAGGAACATAATGGTTTTGGCCTCAAAATGGAAATTATAAATAAAAAATCATGGTAATTAGTATTTGCAATCTGAAGAGTCACATTTCAACCTTTTCTAAGTGGCACACTTCCTAAGGAGGCCATACAAGTGCCATTTTCTTCTCTTTTCACTAGGAAACTACTGTTTCTTTTGATAAACTTACAAATTTTAGTTACCAATAGTTTATTAAGACTTCTTAAGAAATATTTCACATGGAATAACCCATTTATACCCTCACATTTTCTAATAAACTCGTACAACTCATTAAATGCTCAATTTTAACCCTTAAAATAACCCAAAATGATAAATAAACTAAAAGACTAATTAACCAAGACCTATATAACATTAATTAGCATCAATTAGCTTATAATACACCTCTTAAAACTCATATTACACCCATTATAGACCTATAAAATCAATTTTTTTAACTATAAGTTCCCTAATTTGACTTAAAAGTCAAATTTGGTCAATAGTAATCATGCCTCTAGTACTGCTTCTTCTCATCCCTCTACTAGTATATATTTTGATACCCATTAAAATCATGATATTAGTGCCTAATTTACTAACAATTCCTCTCAATATACTAATAGCATGCATGCTACCACTCATAGTGGTATCCAAGCCACTAATAATAATGTTGATACTTCACACACCGCAAATAACACCAATCAAACCCATCAACTTTTATTACAAACTCTTAACCAAATGAATGTTTTTGAAGATAATAATTCAAACCAAATGATTCAAATTCAAAATCATCTCATCCATTTCCAAAATCACCCTTAATAGTTTCCATGAGGAGTGCATAACCGAAATGCCCCCCACCTCCCCTTCGAGATTCCTATGGTAATCTCACCCCTCAACCTCCTCATGTTAACAAAATAATAAAAAAACTTCAAAACAAACCTATTACACCTCAAATTTCTAACATAGACATTGGAGGTATCACCCATACCATTAGTCATAATGGGTCAACTAATCCTACCTTACACTTAAAAATATTTAGAAATCTATACAAATATTGGGTCAAGTTAAACACTTCTATTGCTACCAAGTTAAAGTATAACTAACTCAAATCTCATTCCATCACTAGTTTATAAGATTTAGTTAATGATTTGGTACAAGAGTTTCAAACTAGTGACCTCCCTAAAAATACTTTGGCTCATTCTATTAATTGTAAGCAACTTGAGATAAAAACCGCACAATCTTTCATCAAACGGTGGAAGACCTTGTCTAAAAAATGTGAACACAATATGGTAGATGGTAATATATTTCATCTATTCACCAATTCCCTCTATCCAAAATTTCAACATAAGGTCCAACCTCTTTCTCCATGAACTTTGGAAGAAGCCATTGACTAATCCAAGTGGCAATATTTCCTCATGCATCAATTTGAGCCATCCCAGCTTTATATGGGCACTCATATGCTAATAAAAAATAAAAATCATCATGCTAATCATGATTATTTCATTGATTCTTATGATACCATTCATAATATTCAATCTTTTTTTCCCAACTAGGCTCTGAAACAAGCTTCCCCTCCCAACCACATCCCTAGTCCTCATTTCTCTTCAATAAATACAATCAATGTTCATAAAATTTTATCCTTAGCGGAATTAGAAAATAATCTACCAAAGACTCTTCCATGAGATATTTATCCCACTCATCCCATAAAATCCTGGTATGATCTAAATAAATTATGTTGTTTTCATGCTAGTTGGGTCATTCTCATGAAACTTGTAGGTAATTACATAACTTAGCTATGGATTTCCTCCTTGGTCCTAATTTTGATCATGATTATATCATTCGTAAACATCAAAAATCCTATGATATTTGCTTCAAATCCCATGAAACATAAAATAAAATTCAAGCTTTGAACTAGACTAATGCTCATTTGGCCATCTACAAAGACCCTCTTCCAAATCACTAAAATAAAAATGATAAGCCTACTCCTTCTACCAATAGCATTGACAATATTGTGGACCCAAATCCTAAATATAATTTGGTCAACATGACTAATATGTGAAGGGTAGTTTCCTTCATTGATTCTCATCCCATCCACACTCATCAATTATCTCACACATTCTATGTTATCCAAGATTCTTTCTAAATTCACTTAATAGAGTTAGGGCAATAAGACCTTATATCTTTCAATGAACCAATTCCAAGACCTCCATTGGATAACACTTCTTATACCATATCTAATACTACTCCAACCTCTTTACCCATCATGAATGATACTCAACCTTATACTACTACTTCTTCAAATTTTTCTCAAACCAAACCTACATCAACTACCCCATCCTCTCAAGACAATCAACAAACTTGTCCTCTAATTAAAATTCCTACATCCTATCAATATAAATTCACATGAACTTGTGTTCCTCATTCTAAGGACCTCCTTCAACACTATGCACCTGTTTCCAATAGTTCCTTTATGGCTTATGATGAATGGGATCCTATCATGGTATTTACTAATCTCCCATCTCAATACCATTTCTCAAACTTATGCAGACTTTTCTAAATCATCATAATCATTTTATACATCTCTTGTTCAAAATGAACATCCCTCATCCTCCCCTTGAATGACAAGAAACCACCTTATCTAGATCAAAAGATAACATTTTACAACATTATGAAGAGATGTCCATACACATTGATGAAATAATAGACACTTCTCTCCCTTAAATTTCCCCATTGATTTTATGATTCATGATGAGATTTTTATTCATGTAGATGATCCTACCCTTTTTATCAGTGTTCAAATTGGTGCTATCCAAGTCAAGCATGCCTTGATTGATGAGGGTTCATGTACTTGTGTTGCCTCTATTTATTTTATTAAAACCCTTAGATATTTTGAATGTAATCTTAAGTCCACATGTAACACATGTCAAGGCTATGACTGAAGGTAAATGCCTCCCTTAGGTTGTGTGTGGCTCCCTATCACCATTCCACCTATCACTGAGTGAATGTAATGATATTCAATTTTCCTTTATCCTATAGCATCTTGCTTAGTAGGACATAAAATCATCACATGAGAGTAGGTGCCTCTTCTACCTGCCAATGTGTCAAATTTCCTTACAATGGTGCCATCTATAATATTAAATTCAACACTAACCCTTGGAATTTTGAAAAATTACAAGACTATGGTATCTTCAAAATTCCAACCCTTTAACCCTTGTCAAGTGTTTCATTTTATGAATCTCAATGGTTTAACTTCTTTGTCAATTCTATGTGAGGTTATCATGGTCACCCCAAAATCATCAAGAATATACCACCTAACCTCTTAGATTTAGATGATGATGAGCATGACAAGATCAATCTCAAGAGATCTCTCTCCTCATCTCATTTATTAGCTTCCACATTCTCTGAATCTGAATTCCCTTTAACCAAATAGTGATGATATACCCATTGTCTTAACTAATACTCCACACTCCATTCATCACACCACATCTGATAACAAGGTCATCCTTACCTATGTATTTGATCTTCATACCCTTGAATATGATGATGTTTATACCTTATATGACCCATTTTTAGGAGGTCTTATTTAGGCTCAAGATGTTGAAATCATTCATTATCATTCTTCTTTACCTCAGTATTTTCATCAATCTTATCACATTCCATCCATTATAATTCATAATTCCATTATTTTTCATAGGGTAGAGATAGTTCTCACACCTCTATTTTTTGAAGAACCTCATAGGAGCATGCTTATGGATTGTGCTATGTTTGGTCCCTATCACTTTGCTAGATACCAGGATCCCTATAGCTGACTTGCCCTTGATATGATTTTGACTATCCTTTAGCCTTATATGCATCCTTCCCACCCTTACCTAAGTCCAATTCAGATCCTATTTCCACTCCCTCTCTAACTAAGTTTCTTCTTATTTTTGATACTATTTCTCCTTCAGTCAAACCTCACCCATTCTATCTACTAGCCCCACCTTCCCTTGGTGATGATTTGTTCCATTTACTATAGATTTCTCCTTTTCCCACTAAATGGGCTGATCAGAGACATTGTGATATTCATAAAGTTGTTGGTCATTAGAATAGATATTTTCCATTACACTATCCTTCCCACCTTCTATTTCTACTCCCTCTATTAGTATACCCACAAAGTCTAATAACAAGTGTATATGTTTCTTCCATGACACATATAATAATTCATCCATGCATTATTGTAAGCTTAGAAAATATATATACACCTTGTGTTCCATTATTCCTCAGCCCACAGACAAGGCTATGCCTCCCTCAAAAGTATTTCCTAAATATATTCCCAAATATGAAGAGGTATATTATATGTGTCACCAATTTGGTACTCATTACACTAGCAGTTGTCACATCCTTGAGAAACATCTTAAGGATCACCTCATGACCACTCCTTCACCTACTATTCTTCCTCCCATAGGCTTCCCTTACAAGAAGGCTCCCCCTTCTTCCCCAATGGCTCCTCTACCTTTGGTCCCTTCTCCACCTATAGTTTCTCCACCTATGATTCCCTCACTTGTGGATTCTCCTTCACCTATGGCCCATTCTCCACTAGTGACCCATTCATCTCCTACAAAGTCCACTCTTATTCCTTCTCTTAATAATACCCTCATGATGTATTCATGATCATGATCATTCAAGGATGCCTACATTTTTCATCGAGGAGATTCAACATGAAGTATTTTCTTAACTTTCCTTGAATATTGATGAGATTTTGGCAGCAATTCAAGTTTAGCTTCATAGAGACTTATCAGATGTTATGGATAATGTGTGTGGATAAATCTACCAATATTTATGAACACAAAATGGTGTTATTTCATTTATTTCTTCATTTGTATTGGACACATGCTCCATATTTATATTTATCTATCTTATATCATTTGACATTATGTCAAATTATTATTTATCTTAAATGATTACTTATGTTTCATACTAATTTTTGCTTATGGTGTCATTTTATTCCTTATGTCCTCTTATGTATTATTTTTCATGAGTAGATATTTTTTTCTCTATGATTTATTTTTCTATTTATATCTTTTTCTTTATCATGATTTTATGCTACCTTATCTCTATAAACATGGATAATCATTATTGTGACTTAGTTATACAAACCTTGCTCCCTTAGTCATTCTTTCTTTACCATGTGATCAAATAACAAACAAGTCATCTAAATATAATCTCATTTTACTGATCCATCTTGGATTTCCCTTTATTCCCCTTATTTCCTTTCACAAACTAAGCATACACATGGTTGAGAATTGAGATAACACATTGGCTCATAGGTAAGCCTAAGTGTTTTAGTCAGTCATGTCTTTGGATACTTAGCTTCTTTTAGCCAAATCCTAAAGCTCATTTATGTGTATCACTTTTTCTCTCATGATTGGTCATTCAAAGTCCATATGGAGGAAGAATCTTATAATCCATAAAAAATAAAAAATAAAATCATTTTAACAAAAGTCAATGATATAAAAGGCAACATTAAAAATTCTAAAAGTTAAATCACATTAAAAGATGTGATTATAAGCACATATATTTTTTATAATAGAAGCTCAAACTCCATATTTGGCCTCATGATAGAGTCTAGGTCCATTGAGGTGTGATAAGCCATTATATTGGAAAAAGAGAATAAGAAAAACCTTTTAGTGCTACCTACTTTCTCATGTAAGTACCTAATCTTTGTAGTAGATTGATGGCTCTATAAGAGGTCCTAAGGAATGGTGAATACATTGTGGGAAGGTGGGTCCATTTCAATTTTCTTGTTCAAAATTACCAACATGAGTTAATCTCAGTACCTCACTTATTTTCCTACATAACTTTATGCTTATAGTGAATATGCATCCTCTATATATTGATGGTCACTGGTCACTTAATGTTTTTCTATGTCCTTAGTATGCCTCATGTTTCCTAAGGTCTTCTCATAAGATGACTATGTTGTGATTTTTACATTCCTTATTTCATTCCATGCAATCCTAATATTTTCCCTTCAAAAATATTATTTTGTTCAATGGTCACTCCCCCTAGGGATCCCATTTGTGAGTTATAATGTCAGACCCTAGATAGGACCATGCCTTCCTCACAAATTACCAAAATTTCACATTATCATTACAAAAATACCCTTTAAACATATTTTTTTCATTGTTTTAACCTCATTGTTGTTCCATTTATGATTTAAAGTGTAAGACCATGGATATGACCTAGCCTTCCTCACAAATTTTCTAATACCCAAGTTACAATGAAATTGTATCTCTCAAATTTGAGATAAATAGTGATTGATCATGAGTTACATGACATTGACATGCTTCCCATATTGATATAGTATTTTTATGATTACTTCATTGATATTTCACTTTTATCTTCTTATTTTTTGATTGCATGTAAGAATACAACCATTTTTCTTAAGTTTTTCATACTTCCAAACTTGATTTAGTGTGATCAATTTAAGTTCATTTTGCCAATTTTGATTCTCTTTTATACTTCCCAACGTGATTTAGTATGATTGATTGAATTAAATATTTTATTTTTATACCATTTGTCTTTCACATGCTTTCTATTTTATTACATTATTTTCATACTTCCCAATGTGATATAGTGTGATTTTACTTGTTTTAATTTGTACTAATCTTTTCATGGTTTAAACACATTTTATCCTCTTGTTTACCACTTTTTGGTTTATTATACTTAGTCATATTTTGTTATTACACATTTCCCATCATGATATAGTGTGTAGAACATTTTTTATTGATTAATTATATTTTTCCAAGTCCTTTTTACCTATTTATTTTTAACAATGCATATGTATTACATAATGCTAGAAAAGAAAACACTCAAAAAATATTTCCCATAGCATATACAACAAAATCAAAATACATGTGATAGAAATAAATATCTCCATGTATCAATAACCACAACCAAAATATAACTCATGAGATCACATCCAATTTTCAAAACAATATATCTCTATATATCATGTGTTTTATACAATACAATGGTATAAAATACAAAAATACATATATCTAGCTCTACAGTTGGGCTCCATCATGCCTATCTAATGGCTTAGACACATTTCCCATAGATGCCTCAGACTATCCCCTCTATATAATGAATTATAATGAAGTTGTATAGGATCTCAATCTCATTACTTGTCCCTATAGGTTGGCCACTTGGGCCTGTACCTATCCTAACTAGATTGTGGTAGTCATGTGTGGAGCTCTCTCTTGAGCCAAGGCCTACCAAGCCTATGCCTCTCCTATTCCCACCCCTACCAATGGCTTAAATCCATCCCCACATGTTTGTAGTTGTATCTCAACCTACCCCATTAGTATAAACTAGCCTACCTGACTTGTGAAAGATAGTACCACATGATCATCTAACATGGTAGGGTCGTATAGTGTTAACACCTCATCCAAAATGTCATGGTGCATTGTCATGACTATGGATCCCCATCTGACCTCCTCTATCATAGGATCTAAAAAAAAAAACCAAAACTAGATAGATATTAGATCACATATACATCTCAACATTTATCTATCTACCTATAATCAGATACAACTAGTATTATAAGTAAAAAAAATGAAAATTTTAACATTTCTTACCAATCCTAATGTCAGCAATCACCATCTCCTCATCTATTCATTTGTAGAGCATGGTCTCTTTATATGACCATCCCCTAAGTACATCATCCATCACTCTCCTCCTTATCAAGTCAAATCTAGGATTCAACACTTGTGCACATCGTGAGCCTCTTGTTAGAGGTACCTTTATTGACCATCTCTATCCTGGGTTGATTGTTGAATCATTTTATATGACCACCCTCAACTGTACTCAATATCAATGATGGAGTATCCATCAATGGTATGTCTGAGGTGGTTTATATTCCTCCTACTATGATACATGTTGTGGCACCTACTTTACCCATATATTTACTCCATGCCCTATCCTCCTCCATTTGTTAGCTATTATGCTTGACTAGTCCATAGTCTCACACATTATGGATTAATAATCAATCTCTTGATTGGTGCTCCTCTTCCTTCTCTCCCCCTCATCTTTCTATCATGTCATGCCCAAAATTCAAATACTACTAAAGGATTCATTGGGTGTGGGAGTCCAAACTTCCCTAACAACCATGCCACTAGATACAACTATACCCACCAAGTATAATAGCCCATGATCTACACTCAAGATAACCTTGGTACCATGGTCATCCAATTGGGTCAAATAATATCAATATGTGTGTATGGATTCCACATAATAGCCCATCATGTGATTTTATATATCACTAGCATGTGGGACATGACCCACACTACTTGGTCCTATCTCCATCTAGTCACTCGAGGTAACCTATTATCAACCACATGGGGAAACCCAAATAAATGATGCATTTGGAACCTTTCACATATCCATACACTAAGAAAAACCACTAGTTATATGGTCTTCTTCCCTTTAGATAACATCCCATACATATCATGCATGAGCTGGACCTAGATGATAGACCCAAAATCATAGAGTGCCTCTTGATCCAAAATGGACTGGCATAAATCTATTACATAGAGTGGTACCTTGTCATCTGACTTGTTATATAACACTCACATTATCAAAATCTAAATCAATGCCTTCTAGATGTACAAAATTTGCATAATATACCCATTGAATAAACTAACCCTCAACCTTCAGTATATCCTCATTAAGCACATCACCCACTTAGCTAGTGCTTGTCTCTCATCCAAATCATCTAGTGTCCCTATGATCATTGGTGTCCATCATATAGGTATTCCAAGTAATGCATGGACACCCTCTAGTGTGATACCCACTTATATGGTACCCCCATCCACCACCCATCAAAATGTGTTGGTTAGTTTTTCCCATGATTCAAGAAACATAACAATGAGATCAACAGTTAATGGGATGCACCTCATCTCCATAATACCTCCTAGACATAATAAAACTATCCTCACTTTGTCCACATTTGTCAAATGTTCTAGTAAATTTGATAACCATGATGCATTAATAAATCACTAATATCTCTGGCACCTATGTAAAACATCAAATAATAAAGGATGTATTAAATCTCCATGTCATTTATAATCAAAGTGTATTCTAAAAAAAATCATAAAATTTAGCAAGTTTGATTTAGTTTGTTCATTTTTTACCAAATTAACCTATTAAATACTAAATATTCTCTATACTTCATCATAGATACTAAGTCATCCCTATCAAAATTTATACTAGATCGACCTTTTCAATACTAAGTAAACCACCCTTTGGTTTGCAGTACTAAGTCAACCTCCTTTCTACCCTATAAAATTTCTACTATATAAGTCACTTCAAAAATAATTAAGTTGTCCAACTACTACACAATTTTACCCCTTCACCAACTAAATCAGCCCACTACTACATGTAGACACCTAAAATTGGCCATAATTGGCCTTTAGACTAGACTTCAGACCAATTCCTACCAACCATTGCATATTAAGCCTATGAATCACTAACATCCCAAATTTGTTTGTGCAACATTCATCAAAGCTAAAAATCATGTTGAAACATCCCTAATTTGGGTATTATATCATATATAACAATAACCTTTCATGGATTTATCCCTAATCACACATTACAACATCATAACTATCAATTTGGTATATGAGCCTATAATGTGGGGAACTTGCACACTTAAAGAAAATATTTAAAAAGATAAAAGGATAATCAAAATCAATTAACAAATTAAACAAGATTAAATGCCTAGTTAAATTATCCATTTGTAATTAATGAATATCTAAAAATGGAAATTCAAAAATTCAAAATATCAAAGCCTTTCATCATTGCCTTTATGAGTTGTCAAGCTCTTTAAAAATATCCTAAAATATCTAATTTTAGAGCCATGCCTATCAATTGTAAATCATAATTATTTCACAACTATTAATTCAACTAGATTTAGTTTTAACTCACCTAAGTTTAGTTTCCACCCATTCCAAGCCTAAACTCAACCTTGACTCACTTTGGGTGAGAGTTAATTCCTAAGACTATAAATACAAGGCCTTGCCTATTAAACTTGGAAGCTATTTTGGTGTGAAGTTATTATGCACAAATATCTTCAAACAAGCTCTTTGATGTAGTGTTATAACTCCTAAATGCGTATCAAGTGGTGGTACCATGCTAAAATCTTAAGCCAAGTAATCACAAGTCAATGTGTTAAGGAGAGAAGGATCCAAGCAACCTCAATTGATGAAGGCTTCTTGATCATATGCTGAGAAAGCCATTCAAAAAAGTCATTTATATCTCCCAAGAAAGGTAAAAGAGTTATGTCTTATATGTTTTTGTTGTTATTCCATTTAATTTTTGTTACCTAAGCTCTCCCTAGTATTTAGGCTAGAAGTGTCAGGAACTTAGTGTGTTCATTTCATTTTTTTTATGAGACTAACACAAGACTAATATCCTCTATATGTCAAATTCCTAATTCACATGTTTTAACACCTGATGGGATGACTAAACATCCCATACAACCAAGGAGATTAATATGTTACTCTTATTTTTGTAATAGATGCTTAAAAATCTTTAAAATTTGAGTTTTTAGTTCATTTTTCACGTATTTCTATTTTTAGCAACACACAAGTTATAGGTAACTGACACCAGTTTATTTCAAAATTTGATATATATCAATGTCTATTATTTAAGATCAATGTCAATTTATTGAATCGACTATGGTCCCTGTGTGAAAAGCAGAGCATGATAGAGACTTTCCTAATAGTGGTTTCTCTTTTTTTTTTGCTATCATTCTTTGTTTGAGGATCTAAATATTGTTTTCCTAACCCTTTTATTTTGGGATCTGGTGGAATATTTTGATTTTGAGCTCATATTATTAGCTATTTTTCTATCAAAACCATATTGTGCTTTTTTATGTTTTTGTAAGAACTGATGTCAATCTCTGTGGACTAATATCGATCCCTGCATGGATTAACATCAATCTCTCTAAGACAAAAATAGGAAACATGAGAGATCATTTCAAAATATTATTTTCTCATTCACTTTTGGGATTCTAAATAGGAAAACCATCTAACAAATTGTAGGTTATAAGATGGAAAAATCCAAGTTTGAACATGGTTAAATCTTACACAATTTGTCTTTTGTGTTTAAAATGAACTTAGTTCTTTTCACACCTTAGTTGTTTCTTTGATTTTGTTTGAATTTTTTTGAAATAAATAATGCCAAGGGGATCAAAATTTCACAACATATTTAATTTTGGTGAAATAAAATTAAATTTCACACTTAGTTACATACTCATAAGAGTTGTTTGTTTTATGCTTGTTTGTTAGAAGTTGTTTGATTTTATAAAAATGAGTGATGTGTGTATGTTCACCCCCCATCCCCTTTAGGTAACTAAGGTGACCAAAATTGATCATTCTTTGCCTTTATCACTTTATTCCAAAATTTTAAAAATAAATTCATTAAGTCCCTCCCCAAGTTCGTATGGTTTGGGTGACCTCAAAATGACCCTAAATTCTTTTCACTTATCTTTATTTTTCATGCATTTTAGATTGTGAGCAAGAGTTCATAATCTCTTCATAGGTTCTCTAGGGAAATTTTGACCTAGGAATTCATCTCCTAGAATCATTTCAACCCCACTCCATGGTGGGGTATATAAATTGAGCTAGTGAGTCATTGGGATGGCACTTTTAGTGGTTAAACTACCTATGTTAGCAAATGCTACCCTCAAAATTTATGATCAACCTATACATCACACTATACTGAGCAAGTGATGGATGTAGTGATTATGAAGAGACAAATACATTTTCACAACAATATGATTGATGAAAATATAATTAATGTGATCATGTCTTATATTATCCACACATGGGACCATCTAGAAGTGAGCAAAAATTGATAGTTTAGAACAACCCCACTTGTCATGGGCATACTATTTATGCAAGGTGAGTAGCCTAAAGTTTCATGTCACAGTAAAAAATATTGAGATAAGATGGGGTATAAAAACCCTACTTTTAATGTGCTTTTACTTTTTAGATTAATAATTAAAATCCTCTCAATAGAAAGTATATTGATGGAATTCAATAGTAGTATTCAACCTTATCAGTTTTAGGATTTAGGATACTATATTTCAATGTTTGCGTCATTTGATCCTTTTTCTTGCATGTTCTCAAGTCTAAGTTATTTGTCTATCTTACCAAATAAAAAATGAGTCTTGTTTATACATCACTCTTTTTTATTTGAGGAGGTGTTACACCACCCATTTGACATCATGCATGTGCCTTAGTATTTTTAGCAACCTTTGTGTGTATGTGTCACTTGATTGAAAAGGGTGTCCTTATGTTGTCTAATTAATTTCAAATCTTATGCTTATAAGACTTGAAACAAACCATTGATCATATATTTAGAGTGAAATAACATCATTATGCTATTCAAAATCATTTTAAAGATTTTTTTCCTTGTGCCCAAATTTCCATTTCAAAACAAAATCCACGTGTGCCTTTTGTATCTATACTTAGAGTCATTATGCCATTCACTATTATCTAGCTTGTTGTTTCATTTAAATAAGCCTAGTTTTATACACCGAGTTAAAAATTAGCCTTGACAAGTTCAAATCCAAATATTGATTGATTTTTACCTATGTCTTGTGTAACTTTGTCCTAAACATCGATCTTTCTCATTTAGGGCATGTAACTTAGGTTAATTCTTTATTCAATTTTGAAAACTATTGTTTTTTCCTAGATTTGGGGAAGTGGTCTATCTTCAATATGCCTAGATTTTCATGCCTTATACCAATTGACCAAGTTCATGTTTAAATCTAAATTCCTAGTTTATGCCATAGTGTTTCAAAATTTTTAGATTACATCTTACCTCATTTGTTTAAAGACTATCTTTTGTGCCTTTTCTAAAAGGCCTAGCACATGCCTATTTTGAGCCTAGCTTTTGTTCCTTCTCTAAAAGACCTAGAAACTTTTATTTTCTATAGATTAGACTTGTTTGAAACACTTTGAACCTAGAGTTTGGCATTCCATATTTTATTCATCCACTTAAATTTTTTATGTAGTACATTTGACGTTAGACTATTTTAGACCAAGTTTTAGCATAGACCTTTTTGGAGATACAACTCTAATTTTAGACCAAGTTAGACCAAGTTTGAACCATTTTGTCCTTTGTAAATTATTTTAAGAGTTTATATAACTCTAGTACTTTGTCACAAAACATTCATTATTTATTTGAATATGTCTCACTATACTCATAGTGGAGCCATGTACAATATGGGATATGATAATGTTGTCACACAAGAAGACTTTGTTCAAGACCCTTATGGTGATGATGTAGTTTATGAGATGGATCCCTATCTTGATTACAACACTCAATTTTTGGAATAAATCCAAGATCTTTTAGCTCATTATTTGGTCAACACACCTCCATACTCAGAGCAAGACCAAGAATAAACAATGCAGTACCTTACTAGCATACAAATTATTGTAGACAAATTTCAACAACCATATTACATTATTATTCCATCGACATATGATCCTTATTTGTTTGATCATCACTTACTTGTAAATAAGGATGAAGTTTTAATCATAGCTGTAGAGTTAGAGGCTAAGTTTCCAATAGATTTCCCCCATGAAAACTTACCTAGTCAAGTTAGAGTGTCTTCAACTATGCCTTACATCCAAACCATAAAATAGGCATTTACTAGTAGTCCTTAAGCACTCATGCTGATGTCTACCAAGATCCATGCATGCTCATCATTGGAAAGGACCTCATGGAGGACCATTTTATATAGATACAGATAGCATATTAGACCTATTTAAACTTAACATGTGATTTTAATAACATGGCTATGACAAACATTTTTCTCATCTATTTAGCTCTATCAACAAGAGTATTGATCAAATTGACAGGCCAAGAAACTATGGGTATACATTAATTCATGCAAAACACTTTAATTGGAGACATGTTCAATGCCCTAACTATTAAATAAGTGTCTACTAATTCTACATAAATGAATGTGCCAATCATAATGGATAATATATAAGTGTCATCTAATCAAAGCTAAAGTGGTTTAACTACACCAAAAACTAGTCCACAACAAGTGTCTTTAGTTAACACCATGAGTGGCCTATAATTAGAGGGGGTAGGAAATTCTACCTCCCAACCCCAAAAAGTTACCTCTAATCCTCAACCAGTTGCTTCTTCAATCATGTAATCCCAAGGATTAAGTAGTTAAATGCAAATTGGTGCCTTTACTCAACAAACATGATGAATGTTACTCCACCATAACATGGAATGACTAACATTCCACAATAATATGCACAATCTAATATACCACTGCCATAGAGATCAAACTTTCAACCACCTCAACAAAGGACAACTAATGTTACACCTTGTTAGGTAATGACAAGTAAACTTCTTTGGTCACATACCAATATTCCTTTATAAATGTTGTCTAATCAATAACATATGTCTCTTGGTCAAAAAAATGTTGAATACTCTACAATTATCTACTCCATAACAAGTGTGCATGTAACCATGAGGTACTAATATTTAACAAGTACTAATTAGACAACAATTACCTTTTGTTCCAAATGTGCCATAAATTTAATGACATGGCCTTGTTTCACAATAAGTTACCCTTATTATCTAGGTTTGACTAGTTGACAACAAGTCCCTACTCAACCTCAATAGTACTTCACCCAAATTCTTTTCCTTCCATCTCAACCATAATTCCCTCAAAACTAGGATTATATATTGAATCTAAACTAGAATATCACACCTCAATATGTATAATTATAACAATCTCATCCCAATATATAGATGCATATTTTTGGTAAGTTCCCTTACAAAACCAATATTTCATAACAAGCCATTCTTCCATTATACCGCAGTTAAGGTAATCCACCTTTGGCCACCCAACTTCCACCTCAGACCAATATTCCATCTAGCTTCTTGGCATAAGAACTATAATAGATGAAGGATGTGATTGATACCATCCAAATAGGAAGTAGACCAAGAAGTTTAAGTTGGATGACATGTGTTCTTACCCTTTCAACATGGAGTATCTACAAATGCCATTTCCTCTAGGATACGAACCACCAAAACTTGACAAATAAAAAGGTGAAAGAGACCCTAAGGCTTATTTAACTGAATTCTTTATTACTTGTAAGTTAGTGGATTCTAGTGACATATAACTCCTATTTTTATTTCCTCATAGTCTAACAAGATAGGATTTGGAGTGGTTTATAAAATTTCCAAATAACTTAGTGTCTGATTTTGATGACCTTTTAGACAAGTTTGTGTTACATTTCTCTTAAAATATCAAACATGATATTTCATTAGTATATTTGACTCTATACAAATAGAAGGCTGGTGAAAGTTTTACAATGTATCTACAATGATGGAGATCACTTGATATCCTCTTCACCTATATCTTACTAGACAAGCAATTAGCCATTGTGTTTACCAATAATTTTCATAGCAAGATATCCTACCATCTAGAGCTGTAGTGTGCACTCACTTTTAAGGAGATTGTCGACAAAGGTTCACTAAATGAAATTGACCTTATTAAAAAAGGGATTATAAATTTAACCTCATCAAATAAAAATTAGAGTATAGGCCAAAATCAAAACCAAAACCAAGTCCAAGCACAAGTGTCAGTACCAACCTAGGCTAGTAATTATGAAAAAAACAAATAATTTAATTGTAACAAGAATGTTGTTGGAAATGGAGTAACTGAGTCACAACATGTCCAAATGGTGCAAACACTATATGCTCATCTAATTCCATAAATGAAAATCACTCCTCATTAATAACCCATTCAACAAATGTAGCCTTTGTAGCATCCTAGATGAGCTCAATAAATATAACAACCTTTACCTTTTCAAATCCCTCCTCCAAGGAGAAATGTGCCTACTCATTTCATCTTTAGTGACCTTGGAGAGCCTATTGAATATTTTTTTTGTAAACTAGCCACTACTAATCTATTTAGTTGGCCAATACTAAAGCACTATCTTGAGGGTATTCCTTACCTAGATTTCTATAGATAAAATGAATTATATGAATACCACTATGTCAATGGACATGACCTACATCATTGCATACAGATCAAGCACCTCATTGAAAATATGTTGGAAAATGGGGAGATGATATTAGATAATATAGCTTCTACATCCAATCAAAACCTATGTATCTATCAAAACCCTTTTCTAAAACATAATAATAATAACCAATATTAGTAACAACCAAGGTAGGAACAAAAATAATAGTATCAACAGCCTAGATAACAATAACAATACCAGTATCAACCATAAAAATGTCAACCAAATTGATAGAATAAATTCCCAAATGATGCTAATACCTAATAGACTTACCACATAGTTGTACATGACTACAATAAAGTTTTAGGTCATCTTATAAGAGGTCATATTTTCATAATTACCATTAATCCAAGACCAAGTAACAACCAAACAAGACTGTTGCTAACCAGTTCTAATCAACCAACCTATGCTAGTGATCCTTCTTTAACCTATGACCATATATAGATGTACCAAGAAGTAGCAGTTACTCCTTTTGGACCTTATATTGATAACTCATCCTTTCCCCATGACCACATACATGTGCACCGGTAATCGATACTTATCTTATCTAGCCCCTCTTCATCATCATTTGATAGAAACAATGGTCCTATATCTAATCTTGATTGTGTAATCATAACTTGATGTTAAACATTAATATTCAAGGCTCATACCCATCTACTATCAAACCTATCCAACCCATTTTTATAGCTATGAACAAGTCATATACTGCTATAAAGGAAAAGACATTTGATATTACAGAATAACTTTAGAAGATGCTTGCACAAATTTCCATTTTATATTTATTGCATATGTATACCATCCAAAAGAACATCTTAATAAATTTATTCAACCAATCCCAAGTGCAAAATGACATATCCCTAAATAAATTCCAAGCTTTGGTTGGATATCTACCCCTAGGCCAATAGTTAACCTTTGACCAAAGTTATATGTCATCCCTTGGTCCCTTCCATAATAATCTATTTTACATTGAAGTTGTCCTAATATAGCACAAAATGAATCATGTCCTTATAGATAATGGATTAGGCCTAAATATTGCATCTCTAAATATCATACAACATCTTAAATATATAACAACCAATCTCTAGCCATAAAATATCAAAATCAAGGTCTACGATAATGAAGAATGAGAATTACAAGGTACCATCAACTTTCTAGTTATCTTTGGGCCTTTGACCCACTATATATTATGCCATGTGTTAAACCTAGATTTGTCATATAATTTGCTCTTGGGTAGACCTTGGATACATAAAATTCATGCAATCCCTTCAACATTGCATCAGTGTCTCAATTTCTCTCATTCTGGCATAGAGATCACCATTCATGAAGATTTACAGACCTACAAACATTGCAAGCATTTAGAGGCGAAGTATGAGAGATATAACTATAGATTTAGCCTAGATTTGGTTCTCAAAAAGGACAAGGGGAAAGAAATTATTTTGATTTACTAGAGGCCACTTTCATCGACCTAGATAGACTTTATTCATATTCACATGTGCCACCTTCTAAAATTTCCAATCACTTTACCATCATAGATAATCACCTAGGAGAATATTTGACCCATGATACATTCCACATTGCCAAGCTTAAACATAACGCCAAGTATTCTAGAAGACCTAAATCCAAGCCACCTTACATGGAATGGAAATGAAAAGGTAAACCACATAGTACAACTCCTATCATTTTCACCCTGGCCACTGACCAAAAATAAGACCCACTTATAAATTATGAAACCTGGTATACAATGACAAACTGGTCAACTACTATAAAAATTTCCAAATATACTATTCCTAATCAGATTATGGAGAATCATGCATATCAAAGAGGATGACTTAGGACTAATCAATATGGAACTCTTGAGCTAATATATATTACATGGTACAAAAGAACCTATGGTCTCATATTTAAACTACCTAAGGGTGACCCCACGTATCTTATTCATGTTCTAATGCCAAAAACTAGTGAAGATGATGCAAATAGTGAAGTAGAGTCCGTTCATATACTTTACAAATACTTAAACTATATTAATCTATTTTACACCCATGTCCTTTATACTCTTACCCCTAGTTAATTGACTTAATCTTCTTCTTCTTTATCACCCTCAACTTATAGCCTGGGACCAACAAGAATCCATAATGCCTGTAGATGAGTTTGATAATGATGAGGCCTTTTCTAATTTTTAAGGCCTATGAGATAATGTTCCATTGGGAAACCATAAATAAGGGTTCTTAATCAAATTAGATCATATAGCCTATTTTGGAGAATGGGTAAATGCCCTTAGCCATAAACAATCAAATAAAATATTAAGATCCTAAAGTGAAAACCTCTTTGAGGCACTTTTGGACAAGGGTAAAATTAAAGAGAAAGGTATTTTGGTGAAAACCTATTTTAGGCATCATTAGACGTGGGTGTTCACCTTTCCTTAAAAATAACTTAGGAGACCACCAATGATGAACTTTTTTATGGGTTTGAGTTCAATTATGAAGAACAACATGCTTTCGATTAAATCATTCAAGAGTTTTCAATAGTATTTTTCACATAACCATACTTACCATTGGGAGATTTTGATTCATCTTGCCTAGGGTAACTTGAAGAGCTAGTCCAAATAGAGAACTTTGCCTTTACAGGCTAATTTTAATCATTTCCAACTATTCTAGAAGATGGTTTAACTCTCCTCATAGAAGACACTATAGAAGTCAATATTAGGACTCCAGATGACACAAAATGGATCAAATTAGGTGCATCCCTCACTATGGAGGAATGTGACATTTTTACATCCCTTTTGAGTGATTTTTTTGGCATATTTGCTTGGGCATACTTAGACATACCATTTTTTTACCCCACCTTGGTTGTACACTACCTTATTATACATTAATTTAACCTTTTTGGGAATATTAGTGTATTATTCCTAATTTAATTAAAGGTTATGACTAGTAA
Organism: Torreya grandis; assembly: GCA_037957365.1. Classification (NCBI taxonomy): domain Eukaryota; kingdom Viridiplantae; phylum Streptophyta; class Pinopsida; order Cupressales; family Taxaceae; genus Torreya; species Torreya grandis. The sequence continues at coordinate 1,724,333 of JARHVA010003490.1, forward strand.
AAGTAGTAAATAAATATACAATAATTAAGCTACCAATTTGTGTAGTTTAATTGTATTTTTGATCTTTTTAAAAATAGTAATAAGAGGTAGAAAAGAAGACTTAACTAGAAATTGACTGATATGACTAAGACAAGGTCTGAGATTCACTGTGTAAGATTGGGACATTGTCTCAAACCAAGATCTAATATTTGTTTTATAATTGGATAGGAGCATCAAAAGTGAAAAAGAATGGAAATACCATTGTATTCCAAGTGTGGTGCTATTGTCTTGAATTGATGGGGCCTGAGGGGATGGATTAGTCATGAAAAGATTAGTTTGGCTAAGCTAAGATTAAGTCTCAAAGGCTATGGATGACTGGGAATTAGTGAAAATATGCCTATGAGGGTTGTGAGAAAAAGCAAGATTGACCTATGGGTTGGGTGTCATAATACACACTTAAGTTATCAATTTTGTATTTTATATGACTACATTTGACCCCCATTTATTCTAGTGATGTTATAAAGTGAAATAATAGGATAAAGTAAAAATGAAAAGTGTACATAAACTTAATTGTAAGGGTAAAGCTCATGAAGCTATGCGATACTAGGTGTGCATAAAGAGAGTATGTTGTGAAGTGTGAATTTACAAGAGAAAACAAAGAGTATATTTGTTATTACTAGATACCCTATATCTAAAATAAGAATTTATAAATATATGCAAGAGAGAGGAAGAGAAAGGAATAAATACACCTCACTGGGTACATGGATCAATACAAAACCTATTTTGATTTTTAGTGATGTTAAGTGATGATGTACCAAGAGTAATATTATAAACAAAGCTAAGTGTTTAATTCCCCAAAAGTGGCTCAAGAATGCAAAGGTTAGCCATTTATCTCCATCATCACCTACTAAGTAAAGATATATGATCATGCATGTGTTGATTAATGTTTAGACTATGTGTCTAATCCCTCTTAATAGGTGGTTCAAGAATACAAAGGCTAGAGAGTCCTTTGGCTCCATCATTGCCCCATAAAGTGAAACTATGAACTGATATCAATATGAAATGTGTGTCATATGAGATGGTTCTTGAATCCCATGAATGTACTATGATTTTATAATGATGGCATGGATATTCAAATGTATGTTGGAAACTAGGCCACTCTTGGACACTTTGAAAGATGTAGATTAGCTTTGTATGAAAGCCACTATGAGTTTGGTGCACTAGGATTATATGAAATCCACTCTAAAATGTGGAAGTTATAATTTTATGAAATATAATTTAAAAATGATGCCAAACACCTATAGATGTAATAAATAACATAACTACTGATAATGCTTGCGTAATATTGAACTCAAAAAGAAAAGAAAAGAAATATGTTGCACACATTGCCCCCAATCACTAGTGTTTGAAACATGTATTTTGATATGGAAGTTATACCAACTGTCATATCTGAAACTAGAAGTGAGAGACATCATGCCACATATTATGCCCCATATATCTATATTTTCTAAGTAAAAGTGTACTAAAAACTGCTATTATAAACTAGTCTGGTTGTGCAAAATTGTATCTAAACCTACTTGTTTACCTGCTTCTAAAAAGTCTAGTTTTTCTGATGTTTGGACAAGAGAAATTAAATTCAACACTATTGGCACTGATGCTATAGTCCAAGTTGGGAACTATTGTCTTGGGATAAATATAGTAACTATTCTAACATTTTCACTATCTACCTGGTCTGATTTAATGTTTGGTTGCTATTCTAAGTGTTATGAAAACTATTTTTTTGATAGCTAGGAGATCTAATCTCTATGACAAAACCCTTGTTTATTTATCCCTCTTCTGAGTTAGGAATGAAGACCCTATAATGAATTCCCTTAGAATAAATAGCCCTATAAGTGTGTTATGCTATATAGATTCAAGATATAGTAATGATAATTGATCACATATCTCTAGATATAGTAATGTTTTAAATGAGAGATTGCTAGATCAATAGGGGTATGCCTAGATAGATATAACAATGTAACGACATGTAAAATTGTACTAAACTAGAACTAAAATTTTGGTTAGTTGTTAGATGTTAGTTGTCAAGGAGGGATGGAGCATGATGTCCATCATGGAATCCAAGAAAGCAAGATAATGCATGATGTGGATCATGGCATTGCAAACAATCAAAAATCAATCAAGAAATAAGTACACAAGGCAATAAGCAAGAAGTATACAAGGATGGCCAAGGGGACAAGAAAATAAGGGACATGGGCACATGTCACTCAAATTGGAAAGCAAGCATACAAGGCATGTTCAAATGCCACATACACATACAATTGGAACAAGAAAGATAGGTGTGAAATCCACAATCACATAAAAGATTACAGGTAAAGAACATTGGAAAATGTCCTAAGGCACACACAAGAATAGAAGTAAAGAACATTATCAAATTTCTTAAAGAACATATAGGAGATAAAACTATAACTAAGAAATGTAATGACATATATATACACAAAGCAAGAAAGGAAAGCCTGCAAAAACTAGAAATGCTATCACATCTAACTAATCAAATCAAGAAGTGAAAGTATGCAAGACATGTTAGTACAAGACTTGGTATATGCTAAAAAAATACATGAGTGTTATATACTATTGAGTGTCAATAGAGTAATCTATGTAAACTAGTGATTAATGTACATCAACATGATAAATAGAGTGTGTATTATATGAACGACATAACCTATATGGTGTAGTCATGTATAAGATGCCCCCAGTGGGTATGTATATTGATGTGTGTCTCAAATGTAGAAGTAGGTTGCCCCCATAATGGTTAGAGTAAAGCAATTAATAATTTGGATGTCACTGCACACACTCAAAGAAGATCAAGTGAAGCATGGTAATGTAGATAAATTGATAAATAATAGCATAAAATTGAAAATGTAAGTCTAGCATGATTGTAAAAATGTAAAGCATGGATGATGCATATAATCAAAATATTTTTGTTGTTTTTGGATTATTTACATGTTTTTGTATTTTGAAATATTTAAATGTTTTTAATATTTTTGAATGTTTTTGTGTTTTTGATATGTTGTATTGTTTTTGTATTTTTGATATAAGCTTTGTACAATCAATCATAAGAAACTATGTAAAGGTAAATTGGGAAAGGATGATACTAATTGATGAGTCTCATGGGAGACTCCCTATCATGGTGTCCTATATCAAGAAAAGGGATCGTGCGTGATTGTGAAGCATGATGGAAATGCTAAGATTATGTCTCTGAAAGTTATATATGTTATAAATTCTCTAAAATATTTGAAGTAAAAAATAAGTGTGGGGTCTCCCTATAACTTTGATAAGTGGATGCAACTATAGAGCTCTTAAGGACCCACCTAGTAGTAGGAGAAACTTTCTGAAAATGTGCTCTGTGAGTAGATGCATGAGATCTCAATGATACTAACCTAGGTGTGAAAATTGTATCTGGAAGCTATTTAGAATCTTGAAGCTATGGAGGTGTATGAACACTCTATGCTAGAAATGGGTACTTTAACTATGTCTGAATCAAAACTAGAGGAGGAACTATAACTGGTGGCAAAATTGGAACTAACGGTGAAACTAAAATTGGTATTATACTATAGATGATGGTTCTAAAGTGCGGAGTGGTAACTCATATGGAACTCCACTAATTGTAACAACTTAATTAACATGAATTAATTTCATGCACCTGTGAATTGTAGAAGGTACAACTCAATGTTTCTAAATCCATAGTTGACCAAGTAACATATCAAAAACTCTTGCATTGGGAACTATAGTAAATGGTGTGTCCACATGTGTTATACCAACCTGTAGAGGAATTACAATCTCACCCAATGAAATTCATATATGCCCATTGAATCTAATGATAGATGTGTCTATCAAGTTAATATCTTACTCTGAATATCCAAAATACTACAATAATGTCATAATGCACATGCTCATACTATATCTATTATCTATGAGAAAACTATGAATAGGATGATTATGAATGTAAGATCTAATAAAGGGTGCATGATAATCTGAATCATCCTCAATGATATCTTATTCTAAGAAGGAGATGGAGGGTATAGATGGAACTCTAGAAATGTATACACCAATCATATTGATCAAAGGATGTGTCTCAAATGAAGGTTCCTTGTATGTATCTAGTGGGGGATGTGTATGATATGTATGGTGAACTCCTGATGTATCCCCTATCTCTTGTTTGGAGTGTTGCAGAAAAGGATCAAAGAAGATTTTCAATGCTTTATCCTATGTTATCTTGGCCTAAAGAGGCTCAATTGAAGTGCTAAGATCAATATGATTTTCATATATAAAATCATATATCTTGTGTCTCAAACTGATGCATTTATTTGTTTTATAGCTTGGTTCCTTGTGAAACTCACAAAATGCATGTTGCTCATATCCTTGTAGAAGAGGCTTTGTTGGGTAAACTTCCTAAATAGGAGGGAGAGATATTATGTTACATTTCAATAGATACTATAAAACTTTGGCTAGAGAAACTTGTATATTGGTAAAGGTTTATTGAGGAGGTGCTGATAAAACCACACATTGAGCAGACTCAAAAGTTGCATTGACTGTCAATTGATTGTGACTCTTGATATCATTGACTTTGAATTTATATGGGACTTTGTTGTTACTCTTGTTTTTTATTTTTGAGATACTTGTGTACTTGAGTTTTCCCATTAAAATTAGTTTGACTTCTCTTTCCTCTAGTGTGTGACATAATTTAGTGAAGGAAGAGAATATTTTAAACATAATTGATTCATGCAAAGCTAGTAGAAGACTTTGTTTGAAGAGATCTTGTAACTCTTGATCAGCCATGGGGCTAATCATATTAACCAAAATAGTCTTATATCAAATAACATAATTTATGAGATGCTCATTTGACCTTTATTTTTGTTGTGCAACTTGGGCATATGAAATATTCTCACCAATTTTGATTTTGAAATGAGCTAGGAACATCTTGGCTAAAGGATTAAATGCATTGATCAACTAATTCAATAGACTGTAAAACCATTATAAAGCATAATATTTTAAGCTCTTTGGAAATAACTTGGTAAGTAGCTAGTCATTTGGTACATAGTCCAAGCATGCTATGTGAAAAGCAATAAAATGTGTCTTTGGATCACCCTTGCCATCATATAGAGTATCTTGGGTTGAATAAAACCTTGTGGCAAGGGTGTAGAAGCAATATGACATGCCAATGGTGTATGCAATAGAAAACAATAATCCAAAGCCTACATAGGTCTAGAGGTACCTTGCTCAATATGTAGCACCTTAGATTGAAGAGATCTTATCTCTTGCACAAGGACTTATACATCAAGAGATAAAAATGTACTAGCTGTAGCTAGTGGTAGAGGCAGGTTGGGATACTATAGGGGGTTGTTGAGACATAGTTGGCCTCATAGTGTCATTTGCAACTAGTTTATTTTAATTAATGGAAGATTTAACTTGTTTATCCTTTTTTATTTCCATGATAGATTGTAAAATAAGAGTATGATCTTGGGGTTGGTCCCTGAGTCTTTCTCAAAAACTTTGTAGGATCAAATCTTTGTTAAGGACAACTTCATTGTCAATAATAGGTAGAAGTGTATCATGAATTTGATGTGGTGGGTTATGAACATCAATGTTTGTATCATCATTGTTATGCTCATATTTCTCATTGTAATAATTATCCTCATTGAAATTGGTGTAATTTGAATGTGTAGAATCTATAATATGAACTTGAGCTAGTTGTTTATCCATTACATATGCTCAATTTGAAGGAATCTGGGTGAATTTAGGAGGGTTTTCACTAAGTCTTGCACTTCATCTCAAAGGAAGAGATACAAATATCTTAGGTAGCATAAGGAAAACAACTTGGATGATAGTAGAAAAGATTAAATAGATATATACTCTAAACAAGGAATTAGAATATGCATAAAAAAGATACGAAGCCCTCACACATGTAAGGTGATACCTCAAGAATTAATGGGACCTAGTAAATGTAGCTATGGTTTGAAAGATGATTATTTTGAAAATTACTATAAAATTTTAAAATTTAAGGTGAATTTTTGAGTTAGGTATGCAAGTAAAAAATCAGAAATTTATTGGAAATTTTATGATTAATAGGACCTAGTATGTGCCACTAGGGTTTTGAAAAATTAATATTTTTGAAAATTAATATCAAATTTTTAAATTTGAAGTGAATTTATGATTTTAATATGCTAGTGAAAAATTAAGGAATTATTGGAAAATTACTGAGAAAATATCGGGACCTAGTATGGATGACTAGGGTTTGAAAGAAAATTATTTTAAAATTACTACAAAATTTTAAAATTTAATGATAATTTATGATTTTATTATGTAGGTAAAAAATCATAAAAAATAGGAAAAAACAGTAGGAAATTTACCCTAGCGTTTCTAGGGTTTTTATGTGTAAACAAAGTAAGTCAAGTTCACCAAATGATTTAACCTTTTTGGGAATATTGGTGTATTATTCCTAATTTAGTTAAAGGGTCTAAGTAGTAAAATAAATAAATAAATATGAAATAATTAATATACTAATTTATGTAATTTAATTGTATTTTTAATCTTTCTAAAAATAGTAATAAGAAGTAAAAAAGAAGACTTAGCTAGAAACTAACTGATATGACTAAGATAGAGTTTGAGATTCACTATGTAGGACTAGGACACTATCACAAACTAGGTTATGACATTCATTTTATGATTAGAGAAGAGTGTCAAAAGTGGAGAGAAGTGGCACTAACACTGTATTCCAAGTGTGGAACTATTGTCCTAAGCTAATGGGGCTTGGAGTGATGGATTAGTCATGGAAAGAGTAGTCTATGCTAGGAAAGCCATTCTTAATTCATCTTCAATCGTCTCATTTTTTGTTATGGTGTCCCATTCGACATTATATTAGATAATGGAAAATCATTTAACAATGATGTAAAAATGTTGTGTGCTAAGTAAAAAATTACTCAACATTTTTATACTACCTATTACACATAAGGTAATGGCCAAGCAAAAGGATCTAACAAAACCATTATCAACATCCTTAAAAAAAATTCAATGACACTAGCCATGATTAGCACCTCAAAATATTTTACACCCTCTTAGCATACCACACTAATTATCATACCTCAATAGGAGCTACTCCATATTCCCTAGTTTATGTAATTAATTCCATTCTTCCCATTAAGGTTGAGTTACCTTCTTTGTGCATCTCTTTGAAACATGTTCTAGACAATAAAGATTATTGACTAGCTCACCTACAATAGCTATAGTTACTTGATGAAAAATTCATGGATGTAATCAATAACCTTCATGCATACCAAAACTGACTTTACGACCACTACAACTGGTGAGTCAAACATAAAGAATTTAAACTTGGTGAACTTATTCTTAAAAAAATCAATATAATACCACAGTTGAGAAGAAAAAAAGGGCAAGTTCAAACCAAATTGGATAGGCCCCTATATAATTGTTGTAAATTATGGCTCTAAAGCATACAAGCTAATGAATATTATACACCTCAAGCATTACTTCTCTTGAGAGACTTAAACTTTTATCTATGAGGCTCATTTATATTGTACCACACTATCAAAAAAATCATTATACCATACCCTATAATTTTATACCCTATACCATTATACCATAACTTTACTATTGACTAAATTTATTTTAACCCTCCCTACCCAACCCCTTTGACATTGGTTCCACTCAATTAGTTCCATGGGCACTTTCAACAAGAAAGTTTAGATCAAGTTTTCGTGGTTGATTTGGCATTCTAAGCAATGACCATTTTTAGAGTAATATGACAGTAGTTTGGTAGTTACATCTTTCATTTCCTATTTCATTCCATTTATGTAATGCTGATTATAACTACCTTTGGGAAAATCAAAGTACCACCATCATGCTACTAATTATAACCACCTATGGGCAAATTAGTATCATTGACCTATGGCATTGTTTATTAATTATACCTACCTATGGAAAAATTAGGAACAACACCTTTATCATGCCTTTAATTAACACCTTTACATTCATATGCCATACTTTGCAATTTTCCTACTTTGCCTAGTTTATGAATTTGTTACTACCTAGTCATATTCCTCCACTGTAAGGAAAAACTACAATGACTTGAGGTCCCATCTTGGGACTATGTAAGCATCACTTGATTTATGTTGAGGTCAGTTCAGTCACCATTTTCCGCACTCTCACCATTTTTTAAGTAAATATAATTTTAACTCTCTCTCTATTTTATGAGTGATCCAAGCAACATTTTAGGGAACAATTTAGGTGATGCTTCTACCCCAATTAGTGACAGAACTTCTAGGAGCCATAACTTTTGCATCGTAGCTCCGTTTGACTCCTTGTTTGAACTATTGGAAAGATAAGAATGAAGAGAACATGGTGAGATGGAATGGATCTCTACTCAATGGATTTTAACCCCTAAAAACCCAATGGAAGTGCCATAAATTTCAATTTTAGTAGTGCAGTCTAAAAATAATAAGTTTCTAAAAATAGTAATTCCTCAGATTCTATATTGTTGCAAATCATGGAAGTTGAACCACTTAATCTCCCTTGAGATTGGTGACCTTCCACATCCTCATCCTACCTTCAAAACATGTATAAATGAAGATGTAACCTGAAATGGAAATTAGACATCTCTTCTTAGAGATAGCATATGTTTGGGTCTACAAATTTAATGAATAAAACATCTCTTCTCAAAGATAGACTTATTGTTATTGTGTTTTTATTATTTCTTAAATTATCTTTCAACCAAATCTTTGAGTTTTGGATTAGTGGTATCATAGACTTTTGTCTTTAGAGTGTATGATCCTAAGGCCAAGGTCAGATTATAGGAAGCTTGGGTAGAAAATAGAAACAATAGACTATCCACCTATTCACTTTAAATAACTTCAAATGGTGGACAACACTAAGATGTCTGATCCTTTTAAGGAAATGGTGAATGATGCCCTATAGAAACAACAAATGTAGATGCTAGAACAATATGCCCAAATCCTCCAACAAATTCTAATGAGAAATTCTAAATCCTCATCTTCAACCCCACATCCTTGTAGTGCCTCAACACCTTTCAAAGTTCAGGTGAATTTTGATATCCCTATATTTGAAGTTAAAATCAATGTTGATGGACTAGAAAATTGGTTGGATCAATTGTCATCTTATTTTTCTATAAATAAATTCACCGATAAAGAGAAGATCACTTTTTCTCTTTTGAAAGCATCATTACGTATCAAAAATTAGTGGGAAGTGTACAAAAAGAGATTCAATATGAATGATATTGGCCTTGAGGTAGAACCTACCTGGGATGATTTCATAGAAGCTGTAAAGGAACAATACTACCCCATTGGAGCATATGATGATCTCTATATAGAGTGGTAACAACTTTGCCAAGGTAAGGAACAATTTGTTCAAGATTACACTGATATTTTTTATTTTCTATCTGTGAGATTAGGAATACAAGAAAGTGAGAAACACAAGGTTATCAAATATCATGGTGGACTACAATGGTACATATGTGGTGAAATGGAACTCTTTAGTTTAGAAACCCTCATTGAGGCATACAAGTTCATAGTGAATATTGAGTAAAAGTATGGAAGAATGAATATGAAGAGTCAGCCTTCAAATTGGAAAAGTGACAAAGAAGGTCAAAAATGAGGTCAAAATTGGAAGCAAAAGGAAGGAAAGACTAGGAAGTGGTGTGATTATCACAAATCTGGAACTCAGTCCAAAGAAGAATGTTGAGCCATTAAGTCCCTACTTTTTGATTCACAATCCTCAACATCTACTACTCTACCTCATACATAGCCTATATTTGAAGAGGATGAATAAGAGATTGTAGATGTTAATCATGATGCCATCATTGCTTCATCATAGACCCATGAGGAGAGTCTAGATGACAAGGAAAGGTTGTTTCATTCTAAGTTGTGGGTGAAAGGTAAGCCTTTGCATTTCATTCTTGATAGTGGAAGTCAAAAGAATTTAATCTCTACTAATGTTATGAAAATCCTAAACTTGTTCATGAAGCCTCACCCAAAGACATACAGTATTGGATGGTTGATTCCAGGGAGAAACCTTTGTGTCACCCACCAATGTCTTCTCTCATATGCAATAAAACCTTTCCAAGATGAGGTCTTATGTGATGTGGTCAATCTAGATGTTTGTGATATACTCTCTAGTTAGCCATTTATGTATGATTGACATGGAATATATGAATCAAGAACTCTAAGGATCACTCTCACTCTTGGAACACATCATTATAGGGTACCAAAGGTACCACCTTCTACATCTATCTCCCTGATTAGTACCAAGAAATTTGTTCTCATGGTGGTCAAGCCACATGAATCTAAAAGGGCTGATGTTGTAACCATAATTTCACAAATAACACAACATAATCTAGTAGATAATAAGATAAATAATTCCATGGCCTTCCATCAACATATTAATGGTCAAATAAAAATGGTGAACAATCGGGCCCTACATAGCTCCACAAAGCACAACTCCACAGAGCATAGTTCATTCTAAGTATGCATCATGAATCAAAACAAAACACAATCACCACACTTGATGAAAAATATTGATGCAATGGGGACCATTAATTCTCAATGAGGGATGAATGATCCAAGCAACATTTCAAGTGATAATTTAGGTGATGTTTCTACCCCAATTGGTGGAAGAACTTCTAGGAGCCATAACTTTTCCTTCGTAGTTCTATTTAACTCTCCATTTAAACTTTTGGAAAGATAAGAATGAGGAGAATGTGGTAATATGGCATGGATCTCCACTTGATGGATTTTTACCCCTAAAAACCCAATGGAAGTGCCCCAACTTTCAATTTTAGTAGTGTATTCTAATAATAGTAAGTTTTTAAAAATATTAATTCCTCATATTTTGTATTGTTGTAAATCATGTTAGTTAAACCAATTAATCTCCCTCAAGATTGGTGACCTTCCACATACTCCTACTACCTTAAAAATATGTATAAATGAAGATGTAACCTTAAATGGAAATCAGACATCTCTTCATAGAGATAGGCATATGTTTGGGTCTACAAATTTAATGAATAAAACATCTCTTCTGAGAGATGGAATATTATTATTGTGTTATTCTTGTTTCTTAAATTATCTTTCAACCAAATATTTTGAGTTTTGGATCAATGAGTTAGATCATTTATTATCTCATCATTCTTAGATTGAAATGGGATACATAAAAAAATCCAAAAACATTTGTAAAATGTTCTGAAAAATTCAAAAATAATCACATCAACTACTTCTTTGCCTTAAGGATTTTGGGATCCCTAGATATTTTACAAGAAACCCCTTATCATTTATTTTTCACCATCCTTATTAGCCTCACATCCCATGCTCTTGAAATTTTGTGAGTTCATTTTTATTTCTTCTACAAAATCAATCATGTTTCTCTTCTCATCATTTTTTTCTATCCCATTTCCCAGGAGAACTACATTTGGCTTGAATTTTATATTAGACCTTTCATCCATGAAACTATCTAGGTAGCATCTACTTGCCCATTTTATCTGGAGTCATATTGGCTACCCCTTCCTTTTATTTTATTTCCCCATTTTATTTGTTTGTTTCATTGTCTCCTATATCCTAGGGGAAATGTTCATTATCTTGTTTGTTCTTTGTTTTCACTAACATTATGATTAACTATCATTGTGTTTGTTTCCTTTTGTTCCCATTCTTTTAATTTATTTTATGGTTTTTTGTTTCTTCTCATTTTGTCTTTATATTTTTTATTTGTTTGTTTTTTTTTTCATTTTTGTGACTTGATTTAGTTTATTGCTTTCATGGGGTGATTCCTTGCACATTGTTCTTAAATCCATATATATTCATTTGCCAACATTATCATCATGGTTTTTATCATTGGTGCATTATTTTTGATTATTTATTAGATCACATGTCAATCCTTATGTATATTTTAGCTAAGTTCATCATGGTTTTCTATCATGATTCCCACTATCATGTGTTAAAGAAAAACTTCTATTAGGAAGTCTTCCATGATACTTATCCTTCACACCTAAAAAAATCTTGATCTACCCATCAATACCCAAATATAGAGAAATTAAATCATGAAATAATTTTAATCCTTGATAGTTAGGATTTGAATCTCTATACTATCAAGTTACACAAATTCATCTTTCTCATCTATACCAGCTTAGTCTTTATCCATGAGTATGGGTTTAATTCATAAGCCTCACTATTCCATTTTCCATCATATTCTCATCATTTAGTTAGTGATTATAACCACCTCTATGAAAATAATTGTATATCATCCCACTTATGATGCCAATTATTCTAACTACCTTTATAAAAATCATTGTGTATCATCCCACCTGTAGATCTAATGATTCTAACTATCTTTGGGCAAATCACTATGTTTCAATCTATTTGGATATTACAAAGTATAAACACCTATAGGCACATCCTTATCATTCTATACCCAATTGAGGAATGTTTTGATTGTGATAATTCTTATAAATACCTTTGGGCAAACCATTATCTATATCTGTCCAACTAGGTCATGTTTTTATCCTACCAATGATTATAACCACCTGTGGGCATTTCATTGTTTTACCTTTCATGATTATAACCATGTTTGGGAAAATCATTCTCTTATTACCCTAATCCTCTTTTCAATGATTATAACCACCTTTGGGAAGATCATTACCTTTTTTATCCTATCTATGCTAATTATTAAAATTGGATGTGGGAAAATCATCCTATTTATCTACCAATTAGGGTAGCTCCATATGCCACTGATTATAACTGTCTATGGGAAAATCAAGCTTTTCTACCCCATTTTATCTTTTTGGTCCCATCATTTCCTTCTTTAGAAGGACTGATCATTGACCCTCTTGTATTGACCATTCCTTTGAGGGGGTATCCAGAGCTCATCCATTACTATTGAAGTAGTAGGCATACAAGACCTTTTCATTATTTTAGAACTATAGCTTTTAATTCCTTTCCAAACAAGGGTGAAATGTAGACACCTAAAATTGGCCATAACTGGGCTTCCAACTAGACTTTAGATTGATTCCCAAAAACCATTACAAATTAAGCCTAAGAATCACTAATTATCATAAATTTTCTTGTGCATCATTCATCAAAGATTAGAATCATGTTCAAACATCCCTAATTTGGGTATTCTATCATGTGTAACAATAACCTCTCATGGATTCATCCTTAATCACCTTGTGGCATGATAAATATCAATTTAGCTTATTCACCTATTAATTGGGACACTTTCACACTTAAAACAAATCTTGAAAGAGTGAAAAGGCTAATCAAAATCAATTAAAAAGGACTAAATACCTAGTTGAATTATCCATTTGTAATTAATGAATATCTAAGAAAGGAAATTTAAAAATTCAAAATATCAAAGCCTTTAATCATTGCTTTTATGAGTTGTCAAGATCTTTGAAAATACACCACATTTAGAGCATCCTAAAGCACATATACCCTTCGTAGATGATAGAGGACTATCCTCTCCAAACATAACTACCTTCCCCAATGATAGAGGACCAACCTCTTCAAGATTAGGTATCTTCACCAAGCATAGAAGAAAAACCTCTCATAGTATAAACATCATCATCATCTAGGGTAGATGATGATGTTTTCATATCCCAATTACCACTACCTATTAATTTACAAGATACATTTATAATTCTAACATAGATTCACATGCCACTACATACGATTATTAACTATCTAAAGAGATTGATGATTATTTATGTGAATTGAGCTTTACACTAGTGATCCCTAGGGAATATAGAGATTATTATAAGGCACTTATACCTCACCCTAAACTAGTAGTACCACTTGTTCAATATTATACAGGTATATGATCCTATACTCAACAAAAATTAGTAGTAAATCCCTTGATCCATTTAGTACAAATGGCCACATCCATGGATATTGATTTAGTCATATAGATTTAGATAGGGAGCTCACAAGATAGACCACACCAAATAGTATAACTATTACTTGAAAAAGGATTGATGTTATTACCCACAGTCTAACATAGATTAACTAGAAAATTGTCACCAAAGGAAGGGAAACCATTTTGTCACTTCCATCGACTTATAAGACATGATACAAACACATGACCAACACTAAAACATAATCTAAATAAATCTAAGTCTAAAGGAACTTTCCAAATTATATATCCTCTACCTCCATAGGCACCACCACCACCACTAGTGATACTAGATACTACATAACTACAAGCACCATGATAGAGTCTTCACTAATAAAAGATATTCATGACATGATCTATTGACTATACATATATTTTTAGTTGACATATATCTTCCACATGTTTCTATAAATGATGAATCTAGTCTTAATACTTACACTTTGGGGTTTTTACACCATAATGGTTATCAAGAGACTGAGCTACAACATGTTATACATTGTTAGGACTCCATTGGACATATTACATTACTAGTTTCATGTGGTCCCAAGGTGGCCAATAAATTATTATTCATTTTGAGAAAAGACACCCATATACAAGTTACACTTGGTAGTACATGGTTATAAGTGATGGATGCTATAGTTGATTAGTTAGAGATATGTTTGGCATTCACTCATGATGGACACATCGTTTACATTTTACATGATGAAATTGATGATCACCAAAGGTTTCACATAGATAATCCATGGTTTAATGTGGTTTACCTTAGGACCACATGAGAGGCATATTATACAGTTAAGTAGCATGCTATTTAGCATCCATCAAAAAAGTAGTGGACAAAAATGTAGTGGTTAAAAATGTAGTGTGAAAAACATAGCAAGGATAAAATGTAGAAAATAAAAAATATAGTGAGGATAAAATAAATTAAGAATAAAATATAGTAAAGGATGCATTCACACATAAGATGACACAACTTTTAACTAAAGGTCCAAACTCATGAAATCACATTTTCCTCTATTATTTTGTTTGTAAATTTGGTGTATTACTTTTCCACCATGAAATGCTAACTATTATCACCAAAATAAACTAGGCAAAAAATAAACAATGTGATGATCACTAAAATGTCCCAATTATTCTCTGTTACATTTTTTTCACTATGTTTTCTCCTCATGACATTTTTGTCATACTACATTTTTACCACTATGGTTTTTACTACTACATTTTTATGCTATGTTATCACATACTTTAGACACATGCCAAGGATGAGGCCCCATTGATAAATATATATTCGTATGATGATCATGATGATGATGACTTATTTGAGTTTGGACATTGGATGATCTTACACTGTATCCACCATTTGATTATCCACATCCCATGGATGTGATCTTGGTTTATAGAAATAGTATACTTTGCTTGTATTTTGTTTTATTTACATTTATAGTATTTACTTTCTCTTTCTCACTCTTTGTATATATTTTATTTTCATATGCTTGTGCTTAGGTTTTACTCAAAAAATATAACAATAATATACTATGGAAAAATACAAAGAAATTCAAATATTTCAAAAATATTTTTTTTTACAGATTGTGTGCATTTATATGTTTAAATTTCTACTAGTTTCCAAATGTTGCATATTATTAGTTATCTTAGTATAACTAGTTTTATCATACACATATGCTTTACTTGTTATTGTCGAGTGATTATAGATTTTATATAGGACACCAGTCCACTACACTAATCTAGACTAGCTATCATCTACCCATTAGGGGCATGCACACCTATCCAGGTTTATACATTGATACATCCTCCCATTCGAGGGCATCTCCTACATAGTTTATATCACCAAGTTTTATCTTTACATACTATACATTCTAGTTGTGCACTAATTTATATTGATATTTATCATTACTCTTCATTGCTCATATTTTTTATTTACTATCACTAGTTAGACTAAGTATATATGCACCCTGGCATCTACATAGATTTGTATTACATAGTTAGACATGTTTTCATTTCTAGCTCCTAAATTAGACTTGATTGTGTTTCCTATGATTCTTCAATATTCAAGGCCATTTGAATATGCCATTATTCCTTAGATTATACATCAGTTATCTATTTATATGCCTTAGACATGTGCCTATGCTCCTTGTGTGTACTTTTTCATGATTTTATATGTATAAATTTGAACATACCCTTCTATGTGGTTTTATGAAAAATTCCTTATTGTTTGTGTTTTTTCATGATTTTATATGTATAAATTTGAACATACCCTTCTATGTGGTTTTATGAAAAATTCCTTATTGTTTGTGAATGTGTACATTTGAACATGTCCTTGTATGTCTTTGTTCTCATATTTAGTGACATGTGCCCATGTCCTTTGTATTATGGCCCCTTGGCCTACCTTTTGTGTGCCTCATGTTTTTTTATGTTTGACTTCCTTGTATGCTTCTACACCATGACACTTGTATTTGCATTTTACACATACACTAGTTTTGAATATTTGGGATGTATCTTGTACGTCACTCATCTAAAAATAATATTTAATTGTATCATGTGATAAATATGTAATCATATATAGTGATGTCAACACGCTGAGATTATGTCATCATAGTAATGTAATTTTAATTGAATCATGTATGTAACATATTGAAACTAAGGCATATTATATTCATGTATAGATAGATATAACAATGAGTAATATAAT
The DNA here is from genome assembly GCA_037957365.1 of Torreya grandis. Classification (NCBI taxonomy): domain Eukaryota; kingdom Viridiplantae; phylum Streptophyta; class Pinopsida; order Cupressales; family Taxaceae; genus Torreya; species Torreya grandis. The sequence continues at coordinate 1,740,975 of JARHVA010003490.1, forward strand.
AAAGTAACCATATCTACATAATACTATGCATTAAAAGTGCATGATATGGATCATGGCACCACTATTGAAGATCAAAAAGCACAACACATAATGTCACACAATATCCCAAATAAGGACAAAGTCCACATACAATGAACATAAACATTTCTAGAGAAACAAATAAAAGGGCCACATGTCATGGACATGAAGAATGTTAAAAATAAAGGACGTATAGATGTCCTACACACAAGGTAAAGTCACCGCACAAAATAAGCAAGCCTTTTCTTACCTATCAATAAAAATTTAACAACATCGAGGGAGCATACAATGAGTTAAAACTAATCTAAACCATCCATATGTATTAATTTCACATCATATAAAAGAAGCATGTCTAGGTAGCATAATATATGATATGATTAATTAGAAAGACACTTGTAAGATATGTAGCTCAACATGGTATAAAAGTCATAGATAGATATAACCTATTACAATGTAACCTATAGAATAATATGCCTCTAGAATAAGCATGGCCACTAGGAAGAATTTAATCTAACATATAAGAATCCATTAGTACATTCATTAAATAGAAATGATGTAACTAGGTAGAATGAGGCAAGGAATTGAAATCAAACAAGAAGTCCACTAGGTGAAGGAAATTAGGATTTTCAAATGAAGAATTCATTCTTAAATTCCCAATCCCTAAAATAGTAAGGAGTAAAACCATAAATCCTAATCCTAATTGATAATAAAACATGGGAATATGGGGGTTTAAGACATAAAAACCCTAATCTTGATTTCACATGTAAGAGGGGAAATAAAATATAAGATTTACACAAAAAATGAATACATAAATCTAGAACCCTAGTGACAAAAGAATGAAACTTTAATGGTACCTATGGCTTTGTAAGGCTTTAGATGATAATGGGTTAACTAATATGTTCTACCTTATTTTGATTAATGAATATAAACAAGATAAAAAATACTTGAAATAATTAAGATTTCACAAAATATAACTGCAACCATACACTTTGAATGTTACTAATCATTTATGGCATTTACTAAATATGGAAAGTGAATAAATAAATGGATAGATAACTCTTAAATTATTTTAAAGCTTGTTTCTAAGAATTAATTTTGTCAATGTATTCTATTGCACTCTTATCTATTGTATACGTGACCAAATTTTTAAATTACTATGATATGTTTAAAATATAGAATTGTTGATTGGTGTTTCTATTGTCCATTTGTATGTTTCAAACCTAGCATTATTTTTTGGAATAACAGAGACCCAATGTTTTCACCTAGATCAATATGATTAATTATATAGTTAATTTTGTTTATTCACACATTATTAAACCTACATAAAAATTATTGTATTCTTTCACATTTCATTAAACCCTATCTTTTTAATACAAGAGAAAATGTGAAAGGAGATAATGGGTGAAAGGGATGGGTTGAACCTTAAATATCCTTTGTATCTAAGTGTTTGCTAAATTTCCAATACCCTAAATAGAGATAAAATCACATATATTTATCCCTTTATTGTGAGTGTGTACCAAGTCATGTGAATGCATGTCTATATTTCATTTAACTTAGGCCCAACCTTTGTATAATCATGAAGAATTGAATTTAACATTAGAATTCAGATTTTGTAATGAACGACGACCTAGGAATAATGTTCACTTTATATGTAATATTTTTAAAAATAATTATCTCTTATTTAAATTCTTTCAAGGGGACTTTTATATATAGATCTCAAATTTGAATTAGGGAATGAATGGCACAAAAACATTGACCCAAAAATACTCAAATATGTAAAAACATTCCAAAAGGGAAATGTGCCCAAAAGTAACTGAAAATGGACTCAAGACATTTATATCAATTTTAGTCACTACCACCAAACATTAGTGCTCATGACTAATGAAACTGTGCATAATCCTTATAAAATTCAAAGGTAAATATAATATAACCATCTATCATGTGACATAATAAATGAATCTGAAAATGGTATAAATTAATGTTATACAATCACACAAATTCAATAAGATATAAAAAATATTAATAAAAATATGCCAATAAGTACCATATTCACAACTGATTGTCTTTATATGAAAATTCACATAAAATCATGGTGTAATAAATTCTTGTAAATTTTTTGGGTGTTTAAACTTATAAACCTCCTATATTGGACTCAAAATTGTTATCTAACCTATACTTGTACCTAAGGTAGACATCACAATACTAAGCTTTGGTTAATAAATAAGGCCTAAGACTTATGATTAGTAAATATACTAGTCTAGTTCGATAATATGGAATCAAATATAATTTATTGATAAAAGGTAACTATTTAGGATCAACACCTTAATCAAACTTAAATATGATCTTTGTTTTGTTAGGCATATTTATAAGTTTTTTAAAAAAACTTGATTGTATTATTGACTATTCTATTGTGAATTAATACCTAAGATATAAGTAATATGAATTTTGATAAACATTATTATGAGGATTTAATGTTGTTAAATGTATAAATTTTAGACACATAAATTTGGTATTTTATACTTTGAAAACATCAAATTTGTCATACTTTGACATACTTTGACTTTGTATTCACATTTGACTCTTGTGCACATTTTCTCGTATCCTTCTATGTATTGTTATCTTGGACAAACATTTTTTACTAGATACACATATTAAATATCACCTTATTCTATACAATAACCTTCCAAAATTTTAAAAATCCTAGCTTCATATCTCAAATGACTAATTTTCACTACTGAGACAATACCAGAAATAGTTGGACAATTATAATTATTTTTCACTTTTTTTCCTCTTCTAGTAGTGTCCATGAACACCCAATGAATATTTTTTAAATGTGGAAGTATCCATTAGGTTATCCTATACATGTTTCATTGGTCAATTATAGCATTAAATATCAAAAAGTTAGTTATAAATTTAAATTGATCATAAGTTTATACCCATCTTAGCAAGTCCTAACAAACTTGAGATATCAATTATCACTCTCTTGAGACAATATAAAAAAGGAATACATATTTAAAACTTTATCAAAGGATAATCTATAGAACTAATTTTTAATACACAATCTAAGGTTAATGTTTCATGGTGTTAAGTGTCAAAAACCAAATATTTCCTTGTATTCTAGATTTATCACAATGATACACACACAACTATGTGGGAGTACTACATGAGGTTTGAACCCACTTCAGAGTATTTAAATGTATGAAATGTTTGATAACTTAATGGGGATTGGTTTTCATTGTGAAACCCAACATTATAAACCCTTTTTCATAGTTCAACTTGTGTCAAAATTCTAGTTAGGGTTTCAAAGCAAAGAGAAGGAAAATAGAGGTCATTAGCTAACACCAAAGGTGAGAAGAAAAATAAGATGAATTTAAAGGTACATGTAAAATGCCTTGAGACTTCACATATATACATAGTCAATAGGGATAGTTCTGTCATATCTTAAATAGTACTAGTTACTACAAGGTTTTATGTTTTGTGAACAACATCCACATAGGTTTTGAGTTCTCATTTCCTTATTTGAGTAGTTATAGAGGAGACACAAAGCAGTTTTAGGGACAATAATGAATACAATGAGAAATAAAAAAATAAAAAATTAATTTTAGTGTATCATTCCATTTTAATCTTTTAATTTTAAATATAGTAAGTGAAATATCAATCTACCCTTTAGTTTTATCTTTATATGATTACTTATTTATTTTACATTATCTAAATATTCATATTTTTATATTATTTAGATCACATTAGTTGCAAAAAAATTAAAATATTTTGGTGAACCCAATCATTGACTTGAGTGTGAGAAACCCTAGTTCTCTTTTATATTAGAATTTCATACTTTCTTAGGGTTTTATGTTTCTCTCATCTTAGGGTTTGACTTTTAGAAATTAATTATGATTTTTTCCCCTATATATACATAAATAAAATCCTAACATATATAATGGATGCTAATTGTGTAAATTTTAAAATTAAATATATGGTTATCATAATTTCATGCTTATTTCATAAATTATGTTAATGGGGAAAATAAATGGTACTCATATTTCATAGTATTACCATAAAATATTTCTATCTTTGGCATTGTTGTATCCCTCATCCATGCCTTTATCCATATATATATCCCTATTGCATATGATTATTGTTATGATGTAAATTTAAAAATTTATATACAAAATAGTATAATTTAATGTTTTTATCATGTGGATTTAATAATAGTGAAAAAATCATAATATCTAAGACACCTACAACTATAGGAAGGATATATGCATTTGTTGATGCTTTGTAGCCATTGAATGTTCCACCTACAACCACTACCTAGGTGAATATCCACAACAACTAGTTGTGTACACATATTGACCATGATAGTTTGAGATAATTTAATTACATGATTAATTTTGGGAATATATAATCTCATAAATCTAAGGATGGAATATATAATTTCAAATAAAATATCATATTTTCCTTCCTCTCTCATTTTATTTCTTTTATGGTTTCAATGTTGTGATTTTATTGTTAAAACTTATTGTATTATGGGGGAAGCCATATATTTATGGTTGTAATTTATAGATTTTTATAATTTATAAATATACCACATGCATCCCCTATATAAGGGGTAGATTTAAAGGTCGTGCGATAGTTATAAGGATACATTTATATGTTTTTACTAGAGAGTTAATTAGTTGTAAATTTAGAGAATAAAAAAGTATAATTATTGTAAACAAAATTATTATGAAATAAAATTAGTTTGAAGTATCTTAGATATAATAGAGGGAAGTCAAGCTCTAGTATAAACTAGGTAGTCCCACTCACATAGATTCGATAGAATCATTTCTCATCCGTTAGATTAGTTTAATTATGATTTATTTATGTGTGCATATCTTATTTTATATCAAAGAGTTATGATGTGTGTTGTTTGATTTCATGGTTAGATTATTGTATAAACATTTTCCATTCTGTATATTTAAATCCTCAAGTGTGACAAACATCCAAAATAAAGATTCATATTTAAGTCATAAAATAGATTAGATTTCCTTCATGCTATTTTCTTTCTAACAAATGTGGTTTACTTTCTTTTCATTTCCATTCTAAAAGTGTGTTTCCTATATACAATGCTTAAGACTCCTAATTTTTAAAGTGACTTAGTTTACACATATAATGCAAACACCTTGAAAAAAATGTCTTAAGGTTGATGATTAGTGAAGGTATAATTATCATTTAACTAAATACCGCCCCTTTAGATCATATCTATTAGGTATTATGAGAGCATTAGTTGCATCAAGTTTATGTATGGATTTGATTTTGTGTGTCATATGTGATGTATTATTATATCATGCAATGGGTTGAATTTATCTACAATAAATGTAAGGATGATATATATAATGATGAATTCTTATCTATCTTTGGTAAAACATATTACATGAATTTATAATTTGAGATTCTTTTAGTTACTAATTTATGTGAAAGGGTGTGTATAACTTATTTCATACCTCCTCTTATATCTTAAGGAAGTGATAATCACCATCCCTCTTCTATTATTCACACTAGGATTATATTGCATATAGATTTCCATGTTATCATAAAACAAAGAGATATGAGCATTCTCTTATAAGATAAATTGGAGTTGGTAAATAGTTCCATCATAATTCTCCTCTAACTCCTAAGGTAATAGATAAATCAACTAGAGATAATGATGTCATTGATCAACTTAAGAATAATATAACTAAAATATCTATATGAAATTTTCTCAATATATCAAATATCTATAAGGACATTCTTTTCATATCATTACGTGATGCAACTTTACCTAACATTATAAAATATTCATATTTTGAATCTATTTTTAATACATTGAAGGATAATGAGGAGGCAATTTATTTTGACAAACAACATTTTTGTACTCAACATAAGTTATAGATCAAAATATCCCTTTTTATTCAAGTATGAATTTTGAATAAGGGGGTTAAGTGTATGTTAATGCTCTATAATATATAACAATTGAACATTTTTAATGTCATTTTTCTTCAAACACTTGGTATTAATATAGTATCTGTTAATAAATTAGATAAGAATATAAGATGCTTTGATAATATACCTTGCCTAGTGATAAGGACAATTACTTTTGATGCGAAAAAGGGGATTGAAACGTTAACTATTATATTCTATTTAGTGCCAAATATTTTTCATTATAACCAAATCTTAGGTATACTTTGGATTCATGTTATGGAAATTATACCATCCAAGCTACATTTTTGCTTAATTTTTTATATGAGGGATCTTTGCTTACATGTCATGCATATAATAAACCCTTCACGTATTGTAAAATAGTTGAAGCTAATGATGGATGCATAGAATAATCTAATTTTATTCACCATTCCATAATACCTCAGTTACAAGTCATACTAGTATAAAAAATATATACACATGAATTTTTAGAATAAATAAAAGTGAATAAAAATGATTTTATTATAGATATATCACTTAATTAATAAATAATAAAATTTTTATTGCATATGTTTGATACGCAAAAGGAGAAGATACTAGATATTCATTTGTTTTTCAATACCTAATATCTTGATTGAATATTTATGGAGGATGATAGTGATGATAATGACAAAGAAATTCATGTGAACATAGATGATTATCTATATCATCTAAACTTTTCACCTATAGCCAAATAAAGTATCAAGATGATTCAACCATGTGGAAAACCAAAAAAATGTGAGGTGTCCTTAATATGCAACCAAAGTTAGATGAATTCTAATTACCACTTCTAAACAACTAGGAGGATAGAACTATAAAAACTCGCTAAAATATTAATTCTTCATAATAATCTCTCACAATAAGTGATCCATTAATACAACATTGTCTAAAATCTAATATGAATCTTTTTCAAGAGTCATTCCACATCTCATAATTTACAAATAATTAATATACAATATCCATGAAAATTGAAGTTATAAACTTATATTTAATGGAAATAATACCTTCTATATATCAATTCGTTTTAACCTTTTAGGGTTACTATGTAAATCATAAGCTAGATTAAAGGTATGGGTTTGTTTTTAATCTAGAATAAAATTGGAAATTATTGATTTTATGGAACTTTCCCAAAATAGTAAGTATAAGGAGAAAATTAACTTATCTAGATATACATAGATTTTTTCATAGATTATGATACTGGAAATAGCTAAGTAGACACAATGGAATCTTTGTCCTTTGACTATTTTTTGAGATCTGGCTCTAGACAGTAACACCTCCTTTAGGATACTATTACCATGTGGTGTTAATAACCAATTATAACACTAATTTCCTTTCTTTAGTGATTGTCTCTAAGTTTTATTAAAGCTATGGAAATTTTTTGAGGTCCTATAGCTGATTTCATGTTGTGAGGGCTTACTTGTGTCATTATTTTGGTTGATCTCTCCAAAAACCTAATGAATACCTACATGCATGAAATAATGAACCAATCAAATGTAAAAGGAAAGGAAAATATGGGTTTTGGGATGTTATAGTCACATGAAACATAACCCCTATTGTTCTGGCCATTGCCTACATTAATATGGGGGGTCTCAGAACACATTTAATTCTTCTTTAGGGAATGTGCACCATAAACTTACATGGTATGATAGAATGAATTTTGTCTAGGCCCTTCTTTTATCAAGCAAACAAATATCTAGGTGTGAAAACTAAGTATTATATAAATTATTTGAGCTTTATTATTGGTTAATTTTATGTGAATAAGTGCCAAAATAATAAGTTATAGATGTAAAATTCCTTATGAGGCTCTTTATATAAGAGGATATTTGTTTTAAATACAATACCTTGTTCACTAGATTACAAGTGAAAAAGATATTAAAAACATAAGATAAGGTTCATGGAGGGGTTAGGAATCAAAAACATGTGAAAGGGCTCATATAACACTAAAGTTACAAGTAGACACTATCACCATGTGTCATTACTATCTTAAAAGTTGTGCTAATATCCTAGGGCTCAGAATCTATCAAAAAATAGGGATGATAGGCTAGGGTCCCCTTTGATTGGGAAAAAGTGACTTGTGACTATTGGGGGTGTCAAAAATATGAAATGAATATAAGGACTATAACCATCACTAAGACCTTTATGTGAAAGAGAAACAAAATACATAATACTTGTGGTTGATTGAACAAATTAGGGTGTTTTCATTGCCCTACTTTTATTCTAATAATGTAATGAAATGAAAATATTAAAGTAAAAGAAAATAGAAATGAATACCTATACTTACGTATGTGAATGTAATCTATATTTGGCCCACTTCTTGGTCAAATAAGTGGATGAGAACTAGAGTGGAACATGTGAATGGAAGCATATGGTGTGAATGTCCCTATACTAAAATTATGTAAATTGATTGCATGGAGAAACAAGCCTCATTTTCCTCCACTTTGAATCTGAGTAATGTAAGCTAAATGCATGGAGAAACAATGCTCACTTTCCCCCACTTTGAATCTAAGTATGTAAACTAAATGCATGGAGAAATAAGACTCACTTTCCCCGACTCTAAATCCGAGAAATGTAAACTGAATGCATGGAAAAACAAGAATCACTTGACCCCACTTTAAATATGAGTAATGTAAATTGAATGCATGGAGAAACAAGTCTCACTTTCTCCCACTCTGAATCTAAGTATGTAAACTAGGTCTAGTGTATTGGTATGGATCAACCACTGTAGATGGTCCTATGACCCAAATTGGTGAAAACCTAGTGATGATATTGATGATGATACTAAGTATAACCTGATAAATTTAAAAATGGGGACCAAGAGTGTGTGTTTTACATTGTTCCCCCCAATCTTAATATTTGAGTGATGTAGATCTGTATCTAAATATATGTAGTAAACTATTATACTTGAGTCAAAATTATATATCTATGTAGAGTGTACATTTGAATACCTATGTAAAAACCTACGTAAACATGTGTGTTTGTGTATTTGAAAATCTATGAATTTGAATGCTCATGTAAACCAATGCATATGTATAACTAAAAATATATGAATATAAATGTATTTGTAAACCTATGTATACATGTGCATCTGTATATATGAAAATATGTGAATCTAAATTCCTATGTAGACCTTTACATCTATATAATTAAAATTCTATGAATCTGAATGCCTATGTAAATCTATGTATACCCATGTGTGTGTATCTGAATAAGTTGTGTAAACTTGTGTAGACCTATGTGTCTATATATCTAAAAATCTATGGCTCTCAATACCTGTGTGAACCTATATAGACCTGTGGGTTTGTATATCTAAATGAGCTATGTATGTTTGAAGTAATATATGAATATTTCTCCCCATTTTGGTGAGAGATCTAAGACTGTGATGAGGATATGTAACCAAAAGTAATAAAGATTTATTATCCTGGTGTTAATTAGTAATTTTAATGATATATTAGGTTTGAATTAGGCATTGATTATGTTAGAGTTGATAATTTAGTGAGTAATTTGATAGATTCCTAGTCTATTGTATTTTCAATATAATATCATTATTTTTTTCATTTTGTAGGTTTTTTATTTATGAGGGGATTGGTTTAACTATTACATCCTGATTTCTTGCTAAGAAAACTTACTTGAGTATATGTGGATTTTCTATAGTTGATAATTTGATTTGATTATTACTAACTAAATTTTAAGTCATATGTTGTTATTGGACAATGGTAAGATTGCTTTGGTTTCATGATTTCATTGTTATGATTTAGTTTTAGTGTATATTCTTTACATTGTGATCATGTAAACATGTTATTTAGCAGTATTTTATGATATACATGTCATGATGTTATGGACTAACTACTTGTTTATTATGAGTTGGATGTAGGAGAGATTCATCCCTCAAAGCATGATGAAGGGATAACATCATTAGAGAGGATGACATAGATGGATTTTATGAGGGATGAGAAAGGAATATCTAAAATCCTTCACACACCAAATTATACAATATATATTATATGTATTGTTTGAATGGTTAGTGTAGTGAATTTTTGAATGTTATTTGTATTTGGATAAATGTTTTTGCATACTAGTTGTGTGTTAGTTATAATTATGCCTAGGTGGAATTAATTTTGTATGATTTCATTATGCATATTAAATGTATATTTAGCGTATAATGATACTATGTGATGTTTTCATGATTGTTAATGTTACAGGAACATAAATTTGTAGGAATAAATATCGGATTACTACTATATGTAGACTAACCCCACATGTCTAAAATGTTAACTAGTTACCTTTATGATATTTGAGAATATCATTATTTGGATTTAACACCTTAATATAATTAGGTAATAGAAGGTAAATGACTTTATATTAGTGGTATTATTATTAAGCAATAATATCATTAAGTCATAATGATTGTTCACCTAAACTAAGTTAGTAATAAATAAAGTAATTTTATTATAATTAGTAATTGGATTATAATAAAAATAGGAAAAGGGAAATAAAAAAAATAAAAACATAAAAACCTAAAAAAAATAGAAGAAAGACATAAAGAGAGAAAATACAAGCTTTAATTTTTAAAAAAACATATTCATACAAGGAAAGTTGATAACTTGATGAATTTTTAGAAAGTATATATTTAACAAAAATAAAAGACATTCCAAAAAAAAGAAAGAAAGCAAGGGCACACAGCCTAGAGAGGAGGAGAAGAGGAAGAGAAGAAAAGGAAAAGAGAGAGAGAGAGAGAGAAGAAGAAGGTGAATTGGTAGGGGATAGGCACAAAGTGTGGCACAAAGGAGCTGAGTGAAAAAATAGAATAAAGGAAGAAGGGTGAGGATTTATGGTATTATATGGCACCATAAAAATTTTAGTGATGTATTAATTTATAATTTAGAAAATTCTATAATTATTTAGTGTTTGATTTAAATTTAAATAGAGAATGGTGTGAATGGTCAGTTAAAAATCATGTTATTATATAGTTCGATCTGTGTGTAAAATCTTCCCATAGGTAAACATTAACTTGGTCACATTTTTAAAGTTTCCTTATGTTTTGAGTCTTGAGCCTTTCCAGATTAGTATAATTCCCATTAAAATTGTATTGCGTTATTCTTGATTTCCAACTGTATTGACTATTTCAATAGGGATTTATCAGAATTTAAATATTTTACCTTATGTAAAGATTATATCCAAATACAATGATTCATATATAGGAGAGGGTGGTATATTATGTATATAAGTTTGATATACATATATATAATGATCTATAAATAAATTCCCTAAACTATAAATATGTATGAACAATGATATGTAACTTACAAACCTTGTAAATATAAAATATTTATATAAACATAGGAGGGGGTGATTTGAGCAAGTATTTTATAGCAATTTGACATAGCATATAGTGATAATCAATTACTATACTTAATCACTATATGCTATGTCAAATTGCTATAAAATACTTGCTCAAATCACCCCCTCCTATGTTTATATAAATACACACATACACACACACACACACACACACACACACACACACACACACACACACACACACACACACACACACACACACACACACACACACACACACACACACACACACACACACACACACACACACACATTATGATTCATGCCTATAAGCATAAATACTAACTAGTATATTGTCACATCTTTAGTTTTTTGTGTATATGCATATTTTATGAAAATTTTATGTATCATATAAGAACAATTTATGTATTTTCAAATACTTATATGCAAACCATAATATGAAAGAGTATGTTGTCTTGAGAACTTGTGTATGGAGTTAAATACACTTTGAATAATCAGGATGAAAATCTATTTAGTTAGGGATAAAAACTATGAAGGATAATTAAATTATTGAATCCTTTATCTTATAAAAGATCGTCAATATATTGTAATGATTGTTGAAATCATATGGAGTTCTTGGTTAATAAATTTAAATGACCATTGATACAATATTTATATATTGAGGGGTACTTATATATGATACATAGTATGAATAAATTTAATGTGTACAGGTATTTATATATAGGAAATGTATCTATATATGGGTTTAATTATTTATATAAAAAATATTACATATATAGGTGTATTGGGTCATATCTTATACCCATAATTAAATGGATGGTTAAAATAAGTCAAAACATCCCATGGGTCATGAAACTATAAACCATATGTTGACAATCTCTTAGAAATGTAATAATTATTTGAATGAAAGATTATGTTCACACAAGACATAACTTGGTTACCTAATTCTCTGAAAAAATTATTGTTGTTAGTATATATATGTACAGTAATGAAAACTGGTGAGTGGTACATATTATGAGTAAATTAATATGTATGAGTATTTAAAAATATATGGTATAAATTAGTGAATCATGATGTGTTCCTATAAATCATATTAGTATGAAAGTTAAACATAGGATATACCCAATTGGTGTAAACTATACTTGCTTATTTATTATTTAGGATTATAGCACACTTAATTCTTAAAATATTAAGACTAGTTATTTTGATTGAGTAGTTGTGTTCATGAACATTGAACTATGATATTATGGGATGTTATAGAGTATATTATATTTGAAAACTAGAGTCTAATTGTATGTTATACATGGGTGGTACAAACTATAATTATTATGTATAGATTCATTCATATGTTTGATGGACTAAATGTATACATTTTGGTCATTTCCATGTTTACCATGTTTTATGACAGCTAGTAGAAAGTATTGTATTGTGTGTGCTTACAGAAAATAGTATATGAAGACTAATATATATTATACCTAGTTGGTATACTCAGTACTTGTTTACTTATTGTGTATGTGATAAGTAATATTATAGAGATTCATTCATATATTTGATGGACTAAATGTATGCATTTTGATTATTCATGTGCTTAGCATGTTTTATGATTTATAGTAAGAAATAATCTATATTTTTTATTTGATTAGGTAAATAGCCAAGTTTTACAGGGATCATAGGACCATGAAAGTATTATATATAAGTATCAACAAGCCCATCCATGGCCAACCAATAAAAACCACAAAATCTAACTATAACATATCGAAAGTAGGGAAAAATAAAAACATGAAAGATCAGGAGGGGGGCTATATAGTTTCCTCTTCCTCCTTAGGAGTATTTTCTATATATCCTACTTAAACTTTAAGATCTTTGACCATGTAAAACTACTAGGTCCTTCTGCTACGTCTCCTAGAAGAATTATACGTGGCCTCTTCTAGCCTTGAATCTACAAGGGTGTCTTCTTAATGGGGATCAATTTGGGGGAACCAAGCAGGGGGGTTTCTATCATCTTTTATAATTATTTGAAATGGGTTTGATCAACCTTAATGGACTAGATGAAGGACCACATAGTGAATTCAGCCTACCTATCTAGGGTGTTCCACTCTTTTATGAGATTGGCAAGGGTCATTCCTACCTCCTGTACCTTGGTATTGAATTTTTCTAGTTATTCCTTGTTATTTTTAACTCATCTAATATAATAGATTTACCCTTTTGAGAAGCTTCCTTAGAAGTTATCTCATCAAGGGTGACCATCTTGGGTTTGGGGATGAAGATCTTGAGAGGAAGGTCATCAGTAGGGGTTTTAAAAATACTAGCCTTGGGGTGCTCATTGATGGGCGGTAGGACCTCGAGGTGGGGTCATCTTCTAGGGAGTCCTCTTTGGTGGAGGATCCCCTCGAGGGTTCTCCATCCATTATAGTTTTTATCCATGCTTAATGAGCATTATAATTATCCCCTATATAGGATGGGGTTAGAATCATTTACTTGATGAGCTAAGGTAGTGCATTCTAGTGATTTAAGTAAGTAAAATAGTAGGTTGATCTTATATCAAAGAAATCCATTTAATAATAATAAATGATGAGAAAAGATTAGGGTATATTTAATATTTAAGCTCATGTATCTCATTACTTGAAGACATATTTCCAACCAATGTCAAGGAAGGCTCACCTGGGAGAAACCCTTCTTATTAGTCTTCAAAAACTCATTCATGCAAAAAAGCATTAAAAGAGCTCCTAATTTTTGGTCTAGTCCTTGAAGGCCTTTGTCCCCTCATAGGACATTCCAATATCCTCCCCAATAAAGCCCTCTAAGATAGTGATATTTATGCCCCAAATTACCACTATGAATTTGTTCCATAAAATGATAAAATCCTAAGCCACATAGATGTCATGCTCAATGATTCTCACCATTAACTCTATAAGACCCCCACACCTAAGATTTTTCCAAACCTTTTTTTGCCCCTACACTTTTACACATGAGATAGGCTCAAGTTATTCTCTATCTCCTCCCATTGATACAGTGACCACAGAGCCAAGGAAAATGAGTGAATGGTTTTGGAAAAAGTGAGTTTAAATAATGTGAATATTACTTTAGAAGCATATCATTATCACCCTATAGTAAATACACCACCTCATTTGATCATAATGGTAGATAATCATGTTTAAAATTCATTCCTTGAAAGAAATATTTTACGAGTGTGATGACATGATGTCCTATTTAAATAGTATAAATTTCATCCCGTAAGGACTTTATAATGTTATTAGGTACCTATCCTCCTTCATGTTAACTTGTTAAAAGGAGGAGTTCTACTCCTATGTTGGCTAGTTGATCTGTTATTTTATTTCCTTCCCATTAAGTATGCATAATTTGAAGTTATGTGATTCCCCTCAAGATTTATTTGGCATTGTCCATGATGTCTTTAATAGTGTGAGAGGGGGGTATTTTCCCTTCCAATGCATTTAGAATATTTAAAGAATCACATTCCATAATTTTTTTTAGTTTGAATATTGAATCCAATTAGATGCCCTAGAGGGATACCTTAGCTTTAACAAGGTGAATTGTTTTTTTCCTAAAGGTCCCACATAGGAAAAAATCATCTTAATTTTGAGTTTCTTATGACTCATCCCATGCCTATAGGGCCTAGGTTACCTTTAGATGTGTAATCAAAGTTCAATTTTGCCAAATCTTTTGATGCAGCCTTTTATTTTATATGTTTATGGATAATAAATTTAGAGGGGGAGATTAAGTTTTGAATTATGTCGCAGTTACTAATATTTATAGTGTTGAAATAGGTCTTGGGTCTTTGTCTTTGGGGGGGAAAATTTTCCAATTTTTAGAGATGGCTTTGCAGAGATAGAGGTAAGCCCCTTTAGGCTAGTGCCTTTTGTTTAAAAAAAGGGCATCATTGCAGACTTTCCAAACACACCAAAACCAATGTCAAAGAGATAAGAACCACAAGAATTATAGGGATGGGAGATTATATGGTGATTTTTATTGCATTATGAGATCAAGGACCTTATTCAATTTGACCCAAATTAGGTTAAATTTATTTAACATCTAGTTAAATAGTGTCAAGTTGAAGGAACACTCTAGAAATAGGTGATGGATCGATTCCTCCACATTTTGGAATATAGTGCATATATTGGGTACTATCATTCCTCTTTTATCTAGGTTATCCACCATCAATATTTTATCTTGTACCACTAGCCAAAAGAAAAATTTAACTTTAGGAGTCAAATTCTTAACCCAAAGATTTTTCTAAAAATTTCATTCACTTTCTAAATTAAGATTGGTGGCATGTCCTAAGGCCACTAAGTATGATCCATTATCTTTAGTATCCTAACTAAAGTGGCATTCATTATAGAATTCAAATATATGGATCTGACTCATTGAAGATTTGAGGGTCTATATAGCCTGTGATTCCTCTGCTGAGAGCCCTTCATAAGAGAGCATTTTCCCAATTTGTACACCTTCATTCACCACCCAGTAATATTTAATTTTTTATCCTCATATTTTCTTGAGGTATCTATACCAGTCAACCCAAATTTTTTATGAGGACAAGAGAGTGGAGGACATCCATGCATCTTCTCATAAGTTAATTTTCTCACCATTTCCAATTTTACATATGATACCTTTCTTTAGGAGATCTTTGTAGTTGGCAATGGCCTTCCAAAAAGTAGTTCCATCCATAGGATATTCTTCCCATAGGAAATCATCTACTTCCTCTACTTATATTTATTTACCTTTGACTATTCTTCACCATTCATTATTTTCCTTCATAAGCATCCAACCCATTTTTGTCAACAGGGTTCTGTTCATAGATTTTATGCTTCTCAAGCGGAGGCCTCTATTTGCTTTGGGAAGACAAGATTTTTTCCATGAAATGAGGTTATATATAAATATTTATTAAGTTCCCCTCCATAATAATCCTTTTTTTATTTGGTTAATGTTAGTTTCCACTTTGGAAGGTATTCTAAAAATAGACATCTGGTAAATAGGAATGCTCTGGATCGAGGCTTTAAGAAACTGGTATTTCCCTACCTGAGTAAGTAGGTGACCCTTCCTTCCAATTTTCTTTGAATTCAATCAATGAGAGGGTTAAAAAGGTCAAAATCCATTTTTACTTAAAAGAGGATGCCTAAATTACTTTCTAAAAGTTTTCCCACCTAACAATCCAAGATTCTGATAACTCTTTTCTACTAAAAGAGAGGAGTGTTAATGAGAAATAGAGAGCTCTTTGAAAGTTGATACACTAATTTGAGACTTTTTCATAAATTTTTAGGATGAGTTTTAAATGATTTAATTTCTCAATGGAGGCTTCATCTAGGATGATGGTGTCATTGGTGAACTATTCATGCATGATAGGTTTTATATTTAGAGCCCTAAAAATTCCTTTAATTAGTCACTAATAGTAGGTTTTCAGTAGACTCTTACCTAATGTTTCTAAAATAATGATGAAGATGTAAGGAGAGATAGGGTAACCCTACCTTATTCCTCTCAAATTATGGAAAAAACCTTTTGTAATACTATTTATAATAACAAAAAATTTAGGGGCGCAATAGAGTTTCAGATGATCTTCTTGGTGTCTTGATTCAATCCTAGCCTTTCTAGGATTTGTATGAGGAATCACTAGGAGACTTGATCATATGATTTTGACATATTCAACTTAATTAGCATTACCTACCTTGAGGATATAGATATGGAATGAATGGACTCATAAACTAGGATGATTCCATCTGTTATGTGTTTGCCAACTAAAAAGGCCCCCTATTACTTCCCTGTGACTTTATCTAGGAGATGTTGCATTCACTTTACCAAGATAGAGGAGTATATTTTGTACATGGTATTATATAGACTAATGGGGTAGAAGTCCTAAATATTATTATCACCTTATTTTTTTATAATCAATACTAGAAAAATGTTATTGATTTCCTTGAGAATAGTTTTTGATTGGAAAAATTCTTTAACAACTACTTTGACCTCATTTTGGATAATGTCCCAAAAATTTTGTAATAAGAGTGAGGCGAACCCATCAAGTCCTAGGGCTTTGGATCCCTCCATTAAAAATACTTCACTTTTTATATCCTCTTCATAAGGAAAATTAGTGAGGGAGACATTGTTAGTGTTAGAGAAGACTTTATTAAATTTTTTGAGTGTGGTAGCTACTAGATGATCATCTAGTAGTCTTTATTTCAAGAGGATATTTTTAAAAAAGTTGATTACATATAATGAGATATCATCTTCATCTCTACTAATATCCCCATTTTCCATTTTAAATTGATATATTTTTTTGATGTTCCTATGTCTTGTTATAGAGTGATGGAAGAACTTGGTATTCATGTCACCCTCCTTCAGTGATGTGCATTTAGACTTTTGTCTCCAATAGGATTCCTCTCTTGATTCAAGATTGTGAAATTAAAAAATAAGTTCCTTTTCCTTGAAATGCATGTGATCATTTTTATTTCCCAAATCACAAAGATCTTTAATAGCTGAAATTTACACTTTAAAATCCTTCTTTTGTAGGAAGATATCCCTAAAGACTTCTTTATTCCAAATTTTTAACTTTATTTTGAAAAAGCTAAGTTTTTTAGTAAGAATAAACATGGTGTATATCAAGAAAGGTTATTTCCACTAATATCTTAGGGATTATATGATAATAGGATGAAGGAGCCACATGCTTTCAAATCTGAAGGGATAACATTTGGGTTTTGAGATTTTCTCCCCTTCAAAAACCAAGGGATTGTGATTAGATCCGATTCTAGGTAGGGAAGAGAGCCTATTTTAGAAATTAATGTCCTAATTTAAGGGAATTATAACTCTATCGAGGTAGACTTGGATCAAGTTTTCACCTAATCCTATATTAGACCACATAAAAGGATTGTCATTTAGGTCCACATCAACTGATCCTAAATTTGCAATGAAATCATTAAAATCTATCATGATGTCAATGAAGTATATATGACCCCCTTTTTTGTCCCCTAGAGTGAGAAGGGTGTTGAATTCCCCAACAACAATCTAGTTTTAATTTACATAGGTCCTTAAAAAATATAACATATTTTGTGTTTATGGTAGATTTAGCATTCAGGGCATATACATTAGATAAAATCCATCTATCATTGCTATCTAGATCCAAAAAATATATATAAATCTAATGGTTTATCTTCCATAAAAGATCTCCTCCCAAGAAATCCAAGTTCTAAAAAACTTCCAATCTTCTTGAAATGCCTGTGGAATCTGAGGTTAAAACTTTAGCATTCTTTTAGATTTTTACAATGTAGGATTTGAGAATAGAATCAGACATTTTGGTTTCTTGAATGATGAGGATAGAATGGTCAACCATTTTTATGAGATTACAAAGGGTCCTCTATTTACTAGGGTTATTCAAACCCCTAAAATTCTAAAAAAAGGATTTCCATTTCTTATCACGTTGTATTTTAAGAGTTTGTTGGGAGCCCTTAGTATTATTTTTGATTATTTGTATGTTCCTTTTAACCATCTTTGGAGATATTCCCATGGGTAGGGGAAACACCAATGTTCTATTTTTTCCTTCCTCTTTTACTTTTGTATTTTATGGAAAACCCTTCATCTGAGAGAAGGTCTTAGGGGGAAGAAAGTATCTCTAAGCATTGCCCCTAGTCATTGTAGTGATCCATATATTTTGAAAAAGGGGAGAGGGGGGAAGAATGGAGTAGTATAAGTTATCAAAGAGGGGGATTTTCCATGCTAGATCTTGAGTAGACTATGAGAATGGGGGAGGTAGATGATCACCCAAAGAAGGAGGAAGAGGGGGGAGAGGGTTCATTAAGGAGAAAGGGGGGAGGTGGAACCCAAGGTAGAAACTCAGGGGGAAGAAGGGATAAAGTTGGATTTAGGAGGGGGGAAGGGGCACTAGGCTAAGGGAAGGGATTAGTCAAATAGAGTGGGGTGGCATGCTTTGGAGGAGTGTCTAGTGCCCGATGAGAGGATAAGAGGGAAAAAGAGGATGAGGGGGAGGAAGGGGGCATAGGGATAAACCAAGGAAAGGGAGGAGGGTGGAAGGGGTGGGGATGTCTGTGGAGAGGTAATTTACGGGGTCCAACTCACTTAGGGACACCAAAACAACAAATTAATCAAGAAGATTAAAAGAAAAATAAGTAATACCTTTTAAGCTACTAAAAGGTGGAGTGCTCAGAGGGACTTAGGGGGATATAATTTTGAGAGGGTGTTCTGACTATAAATCATTCCTTGCCTCCTCCTTTCTAGTCCCTTTCTTTATGGGAGTATTATAATCTTGGCCTGTTTCATACAATCATGTAGCATATGACTCAGAACATTACACCATGGGTAGATGGTTGCATTATTCTCATACACAATATTTTGCATCTATTCACCATACTTTGACTTAATCTTGATCACATGTAGTAAGGGATTATTTACAGCTAAGAAAACATGAACTCATGATGAAACCATTATTCAGCTTGAAAGATTAACTATATCTATTTTAATAGGTTGCCCTAGGGCCCTGGTAATACCAATGATGAACTTTGAGTGCCAATATTCCAAGGGTTTTCAGGGAAAATAACCCACATTGGAACATTATCCATGGTGGTATTGCTAAGGTTTGATCTAGCCTTCCATTTTTAGACAGTCACACTTGCCTTGCCCATAAGCTAGGGCCCTTCTAAGAGAACATTGATGTAATCCTCTTGTAGAGAAAATTTTACCAAGAAGAAACCCTTAGCCAAAGAGACCACCTATAGGTTTCCTCCTTGATTTAGACTAATTATGAAAGGCATTAATATTTAGATAGAAGCTATTTACTCTAGATACAATGGATTTGGTGAGTTTAACATCAGCCTGTTCCACTACAAGGTCTATAATATGGATGAAAACCTCATTGTCAGCTTCTTCTAGGAAGATCTATAAATTCAAAAGGTCCTAGCCCACTAGGCTTTTACTTTTGACAATGTCTACCCATGGTAATTTAGGGGCATGTGGATATAATTTTTTGGGATAGGAACAACCTTTTATGTCTACTTTAGGGTAGAATCCAAATCTTTTGGAATAGTGTCCATCAGGTGTTCTGATGGTTGAAATCTATGAGTGAGGTCACATGGAGCCATGTTGACTATAGAGAGAGCATTATCAAATCCTTCTTGAATCCACACACTACCAACATGACCGTTATAGTTTTCCCACCTAAGTAAGAATTCAAATTGTTAAAGGTCCTCTATAATGACCATATAAAAACTCAAATTCATGTATATCAATTCATGTAGTAAGGATGTTGTTTCTACAAACACCTAGCCATAATCTAATCTATATGAATTTGTTTGTTATATTATGTTAACCAAATCTCATATTTCTAATACTATGTAAGTAGTGAGATGGACTTCACTAACTTATTAAAGTCACCATGCTAGATGAAGGTAATCTAATCAAGTGGTGTGTTTGAAATTGACTGATCCTATAGATCAATGACCATTGAAAAATTTGGCCAAATTAATGTTTAGTTAAAAATTATCATTTAATGTGTATGATTTATATGTTTGTGTGATATCATGTTAGAATAGATTTATTTATGGTACACTACATATTTTTATAAGTCATAGAACACATGGGTACTAGCTTATCTCTAAGGATTCCCACACCATCACTATCTACTCATATGTGAAGGAAGGTCCATTCCATGATGGAGGATTATGTGGGGGATCAATGGTCCATGGTTAGTGTGAAAAAGTGCTCAGATGATGCTCTCTTCTCTATAGTAGTACTTTTTTAATGATAAAAATTGAGATTTCCATAGATACTAGAATTTGGGGAAATCATGTTTTATGGAGCCTTGTATCTTATACATTGTATTATATTTATTATTATTTAAACATTATCTTTGATGAGATTTAATTATTTACTTATTTGTACTTTGGTAGCATTGGCTATATCATTATACTAGTCATGGTTGGACACTTGTAATTACTTTATATATTAGGCTATGATGTGTTTCATATGTTGATAGTGATTAGTGGTTTTTAGATGTCACATGCTTATTTATAGTTAACATACATAGAATGTTATACCTAGATCACTAATTAGATTCTTGTGGTGAATTCTAGTGAAAGAATACATTGATTTAATTTTTACAAAATTATCACATTTTTATAAGTCAAACCTAATGGGGTTATTATAATAACCATTATGGGATATAACGTATCATTATTAAGTCCCATGTATAATAAATGGTTTATGAATTAGAGCTATGGTTCTTGAGATATGGAAATAATAAGAGAGTTATATTAATTAACAAAATTAACACATAGGGGTAATCTTAATAAGGTGGTATTAGGTAAGCTATGACTTAAATATGTCATTTTTAATCATTGGTAATTCATTTGCATCCTTTGAGGAAATAATTTTGATTCTGAGAGAGATAAACATGTCAAGGTGATAGGATGATAGTTTATCACACTATGAAGAGGTCAAGGCATAGATTTAGGTCAGGGAGGAGGTTCACCTAGTAAGGGACTCAAAAATTTCCTATTTTTATCATTTTTGGTTTCTTTTTACTAGTTTTATTGGAAAATATTATTTTAGGGTTATTTTGGAGAATATGGCACTAGTGTCCCATTCTAAGCACTATTATCCACATCCTAGCATTACTATCTAGAGTATGGCACTAATGTCCAACACTATTATCCTCTAGGAAACACTAGTGTCTAGTAGGCTTAAGATGTGATGCTTAGCATTATTGACTAATTTATGAAGCATGTTATTATTTACTAGTTTGACTTTTATTTTACTAATGTCATATATAGTTGTAATTTTATAGGTTAATGCCTATATGAGGGAGTTTTGGTATGGGAAACATGATGGATACTATATGGGGTTTTCCCTTGTATGATTTAGAGATAGAGGTGTTCAAGAGAGAAGGCATGCGATATGATTATTTCTTAGAGTCTATGCCCTAAGATAAGCATATGATCACTACATTATGTGAGATGTGGAATGCAAACACATGTACATTCTTTTTACCTATGGGTGAAATGACTGTGACATTGGAGGATGTATATTAGATCCTATAGTTTTTTATATTTGGGCAATGGGCTATATTATAAGAGGCTACTGGTCATCGATCTATAAAACAAACATCTCAGTACTTCTCTTCCATAGTGGTGGGGACTCATCACAGAAGGAGTTTGATTGAAATATTTTTGACCATGATTATGATGGGTAATGTTTTGTGATTGGATAAATTTCTAGTTGTGATGTTGTCATGATTTTTTATTGTGGATGGGAGTGGTGTATTGATCTCTTATAGGATGCATGAGATAGTGTAGGACATCGATCATCATGGCAACATGTACTCTTGGGGTTGTACCATGCTATCTCATTTATATAGGGACATATACCACAATACACATGAGATGAGTGGGGGGTATCAATGCGTCGACACTGTTACACTACTAGGCATATGAGAACATACTTATGAGTAGGCCAATGGCACATCCATAGGATGGATGAGATTATTTATGGGCATTTTTATAGATATCGATTAGGATAGGGCATGCACCAAGGAGGAGTACTACATATTTTTAGTAGCTACTAGATAGTTTGAGAATATAGGATATCATCTAGAGAACCTACAAGAGATATAAGGGGTGGTTTGAGGATAACACATAAATGAGGTGGATTTGTGTTAGTTTTTGGATACATGATCTCTAGGATAATGTATACAAGAGGTTTAGTATGATAGGGTTACCTGAAAGTTTGGTGTTGTATAAGATGTGCCCCCAACACCTATGGTGTGGTTGATGAGTTCTTGGGATCTTATGAGGCTAGGTAATAGGGTGAGGCCATTGATTATTGAGCTAGATATTATGTCATTGATGGAGCATGATCCCAAGATTGAGGTACCAAATGTGTATGATGTTTTAGTGATCAATGCCTATGTGGCCTGGTGGAGTGAGCATAGATGGGTACCTTTATTTTTGAGGGTCAGATGATCGTAAATGAGGTGTTGGATGTAGAGCCCTTGAGGAATATTGATGGAAAGTTAGATAGTTTTTTGTATATTATGTGTAAAGTTGATTATGTGTTTTTATATAAGAGGATTCTTATGAATTATGTCAATATTTTTAGATGCAAGAGATGAAGAGTATTGGGAGGTTACCATTGAGATGGAGCTATGTCAATTGATATAGTATATCCCAAATGATGTTGTGGAGAATGGATTGGTGGAGTGGGCCATTAATGTTTTTAGGGTACATGCCCATTTGTTTGAGTAGGAAACAATAATGACTATGGAATTTATGCAAGTAGTAATAAATAGATATGAGTTAGTGCAAAGATTCATAGGTGTACCATGCCCACTCTTGATGCTCTAGGTGGGGCTAATATTCATATACTAGATGACTACATATGACTTCATCAAGATTAAGTCGAGTATAGGGCTGAGCTTGGCATGTACTAGGAGAGAGACTAGGTGTAGCCATAGATAGAAGTCATGTAAAGATATTGGGTCCTCTAGTTTTAGTTTTGATTTTTTTAATAGTGAGAGTGAGGGAGTTGGTCCTAGTAGTCATGTTCTCATCATTGAGTGATGCACCATATTTTTATTGAAATGATGTTATGAGTTATATATATGTAGATGGTTCTTATTTAATTTGGTTTTCTATATTGGTAACTAGATCTTTTTATATTGTATATATTATTATGCATTTAAATTTTTTTAATTATTTAAAATATTGATGTTGGCAAATTTGTTTCTATTGGAGTAAATTTAATTGATTTGTATATGTTGTATGAATGCTTTAGGCATATGTGAAGAAGATTAATTTTTTTATTTTATTGGTATATGGTTTTTATTTTATATTTCATAAGTGTCTGTGTGTATAACATGTGATGGATATATGACCTATCTAAACCTAGATGGCATGGAAAACTAATGACCATACTACTCATGTTGTGCTGATATAGACATAGAATTTGAAACTAGAGCTGCCTATGATGCAGTGATGGTGTATGAATCTGTAGACTTTGATGAAAAAATCTTGATTGGTTGATTCTATAAAATTTCACTTTGAGTTGTATTATTTCTTTCAAATATTCTAATCAGTTTATGAACTAAAGATGGGTTTTGATCTTTAGAATGATTTCCATATATCTTTGTCAGTTTTTGAGCTAAAATTGTTCCCTTGGGTTGATAATTATTTTAAAATATTTTGATCAGTGTGCACATTGGAGGTGCATTCTAAGCTCTGTAATTATTTCCAAAGATTTTGATTGGTTTTTGTACCAAAATTATGCCTTTGGTTTTGTAGTTGTTCCCAAGTATATTAATTAGTGTGTACACTAGAGGTGCATTTTGAACTCTCTGAACTAGTTTCCATCATTGTTGAGTTATGATGTATGAGACTATTAATAAATTGTTATCCTAGAATTCATAGGGATCATATGATGAGTAACCAATGATTCCTTAAAAGTAGCATCCTAGTATAACTCCATCATATAAGAATGTGATCTAGGAGAGTGTGGTGAATGAGGGTTTGATTCCCCATGTGTAAACTTAATGATGTCTCTACTAACATACTCATCAATGTGATCTCAGATTGCATAACAATGGTTATCTAAATGTCCATTTATCTAGTGAAAATGATAATAATGTTTATGTGGTACTTGGTGAAAATAGTATGGTGGATGATGAATATTTTAAGTGTGATCATCCCCTTATCTAGTAGTGTAAGTAAGATGTCATTAGGCCCAACCT
This sequence comes from Torreya grandis, assembly GCA_037957365.1. Classification (NCBI taxonomy): domain Eukaryota; kingdom Viridiplantae; phylum Streptophyta; class Pinopsida; order Cupressales; family Taxaceae; genus Torreya; species Torreya grandis. The sequence goes on from JARHVA010003490.1 coordinate 1,766,023, forward strand.
TATCTAAAATTTATATAACCCCTCTGCATATATCCTATGAGACATTAACTATAGATTGTGCTATGTAGAGTGGATCTTTGTCTTTACTGAGTATTTTTGTTAGTTGTTTCTATTATACTAGGTTCTAAATTGGAAGTGGAGTAGGCTCTTATACAAAATTCGATGACTAAGGTTTTGAGGGGTCTATAGATGAATTTGCCTCTGATTGTGTAGTTTCTAATCCAAAATGTTCCTCTAGTGTTATAGCTACATTACATATATGTCTAAATAATTTAGATGTTTGATATTGTAATCTCTCCTTGAGAGGATAGATTAAATTTATAAAAAATATTTATTATACTTCAAATGTGTTGGTTGATAAATTAACTAATGAAAACAAGATTTGAATCATATAGTGTATTCCAATGTAGGTTATGTCTCATTGTAGTGTAGTTAAGGTAATATCTCATGTGTGATTTTAGGTCCCTTATTTTATATATAAATATCCACTAGGGAGTGTATGGTGGAACCAATCTAGTGCTTTCTTATTAGTGACTTTGGAAATACTTGTATTAAATTAACTTTTTTGTAATATGAGCCATGGATTTATCATAAGCCTGAAGGTGTAATTATGGATCTCCTTGTCTATAAAATATGGGTAATACTAGTATTTGAAAGTTGTGTGGCAACCTCATTATATAGAATCTTTATGGAATAGGGTTATTATGTATAACATTGGCATCAAATTCAAATTTTTATGCTTCATTATCCAAATTGAGATGATGAACTTATTTTTGCAAAGCACCCACAACGTGTATTAAATAAATTAACAGTTGTGAATTTATATTATCATTATCAAAGGGTTCATTTAATGATTGTATTTTATTATCTATTTTATCCATCAATACATTATATTGGAACTCTTATTTAGAAAGGGTCGGTGTGCTTTCAATAACCTTGGTAAGTGTGATAGCTTAGACCTAGTTAGAGGTAAATGATCTATCACCCTCATTTGGGTTTGTTTGACAAATAAGTTCTACTATAGTAAGGGGGGTTAAGGGAGATTTATTGGTATCTTTTATATTGTTAGTGTAATCACCTAAAAGTGGTACTTGTATGTTAAAAGTGTCACTTGAGTTAATCCTAGGCTACCCATAGACCTATCCTTAAGCATTAGACTTACATTTCTAGTCATTTAGTAGACCTAAAACTAGTCAAGACACAGTCTTAAAACTATCATCCTAGATACCAATCAAATTTTCTCAATAGTCTACCAAAATTACATTATTGACACATTTGGGACACTACAACCACATGGCAATAGTGTCCCCAACTTGGCACTACTATCCTTAGCCTCATCTCTTCCCAATGAATATTTTTCAAATCTATTCCCCTCCTAAGGTTGCACTAAGCTCATTTTTTATCTACACAAGTAGCAAAACCCTACAAATATAAGTCTAATCCACCTTTATTCACTAGATGAAAAATAGATGCAAAAGTTATTCAAACCAAAGACAAATTTGTACAAAATCAAGTTATGTGATCCCTATTCTACCTTACATTTTTCATATTACTATCTAAATCATAATTAAGTCAAATTTTCAAGCATTTCAAAGCTCAAACACATTTAATACATCCAAGTCCACTCTTCATTCTAACATTCACTTGCACATACGTGAAACACTAGGTGGGAGAACAACATTAAACTTGATGTCTCCTCAAAGTATTGGTATGTGGGAAACTCTCTACATAGTAGGGTGTTGAGGATGTCTAGTCCATCCTAATAACACACAAAAGAATATTTATTATGCCATACTTATATTAGACTAGGGTTTACACATTAATTTAAGTTTTCTAGGTAAAATATATAGTTACAAGCTTCAGTCACGTAGGTAAAAAAACACACAGACATAGGCATAGGTACTCCTTGGAAATAAAAATAGTCTCACAAAGGGGATATTATCACCACATTGAGGACACTACATATTGATGACACTACTATCCAAACTCAACACTACTATCTAGTGAGTATATGAACACTAGAATCTTACTGATGATACATACTACTACCCAAATCTTAACTTTCAAAATTGAAATCATCCACAATAGTTAGTTTTTATCTAAGTCTCTATTTATCCTTATTTACTATTATTATTAAAAAGTCAAATAAAGTCAAAAATCATAAAAAAATATTACTTAATTATTGCATATATATTTAAATAATTTAAACATCTCATCCCTTTAACCAAACATAGGAATTACTTATTTAAAACCCTAAAAGGTTAAATCATTTGGTGAGCCCATATTACTTTGAATATTACATCAAAACCCTAACTTGCATTAAATCTTATTTTTGTGCAATAAATTCAAGGTTGAATAATTATTATTTCAAACTTTATTTAGATAACCTAGATAACTTAAAATCAATAATTTTACATTAGGGTTTTAATTTATTTCACATCTAATTTTAATTGTTTCAAATAAACCCTAAGTTTATAAAACCCTAACCCTAGACAATTGTAGGGTTTAATTTCTAGTCATCACTAAGTCTCAATTTATATCTTGCTACCATGAATATCATGATAGAATCCATATTTTATTTCATGGTACAAAGCTTGGCACTTTGCTTAGCATGTTTATTGCCAACTATTTGAAGAAAGATACATGTGTATGTTACTCATATCTTGGATTCAGTTCGATCTAAGATTATTTTAGATATTTTTCCTCCATCATGTGATTCCTATTTTGCTATGGATCATTTCTAATGTCTCACTTTGATCTACCTCAAATTATTACTAGATGACAAAGGGTTCATAGAATGCCTTTTGTTATACCTCCACCTAAAGCACTTGATTATCTTTTCTTCCAACCCGCCTCTTCTACTCATCCTAGGAAAATAGTAGATCCCATGGTTTGAGTTGTCACTAGTCAGAATAAGGTGCCTCCTCAGCCTATATAAGAGTATTATAAACTTACCATCCCTCCTCATCCTCAACACACTAAAATAGCACCTAGAGATTAATAAAGAGAGTTTGATATTTTGGATCAATTGAGGAATAAACAAGCTAAAATGTTTATCTTATAATTACTTCAAAAAGAAATAACCTTAAAAGGTATTATATTTCAAACACTTAACCACACATCTGTGCTTCGTGATACTGAACCATCCTATTTTGCATCTATCATGAATAATATAAAAGATGTAGAAGATGTGATATATTTTTCAATGAGTATTTACCTTTATAATAGGTAATTTATCAAACCTTGACACTCTTTATTCAAGCTCAAATCAACAACATAGTTGTTAAATGATTTTTCATCAATAGTGGTTTTGGACTTAATAAATGTAACCTTACATTTTTGCAAACCATGGGGTTTGTTATAGCATCTATTCAAAAAACCTAGAAGAGCATTTGAGGGTTTGATGACATTACTTGATATACATTGGGATCAATCACATTAAATATTACATGGTACCAAAGACATTATATAGACACTTTTAGGTCATGCCAAACCATTTATATTATAATTTTCTACTCAAGAGATGCTGAATACATGTTATGGAGGTTGTACCTTCCATTATTCTTTTTACTTGATAGGTACATCTACACATGTCTAATATATAATCAACCATTTTGATATTAAAGGCTTATTAATCATCCTACACTAAATACATCATCTGATGGGACACCTCATGTTCTCATCAAAACCCCACCTCATGAGATTATTATTGAACATATGCATACTTATGAGGTGGGGGATTATAGTAAGACTATTCATACACCACCTTTAGATCATCTTGAAGCAAAAATACCTTCACTAATGATAGAGAACCATTCTCTTTGAACACAACTACCTTCCTTGATGATAGAGGACTAACCTCTTTGAGCTTAGGTACCTTTATCGAGCATAAAAGAATAACATCTCACAATAAAAACATCCTCATCCAAGTTAGATGATGATATTCTCCTAGCCCAATTACCACTAATTGTTAATTGTTAGAAGACTTACATTCATAATTATGACACAAATTCACATTCCACTACATAAGATTATCAAACACCTATAGACATCAATGATTATTTATGTGGATTGAGCTTTACACTAGTGGGACCAAGGGAATACAAAGATAATTCTAAGGGACTTATACCTTTCCCTAAACTAAAAACATCACTTATTTAGTATTCCATAGCTATAAGAACCCATACTCAGCCACAATCAGTAGCAGATCCCTTAATCTATTGAGTACATATGATCACATCCATAGATACCAATTCAGTTATACAAATTTAGGTAAAGAGCTCACAAGACAGACCACACTAGATATTATAGATATTAATTGAAAGAGTATTTATTTTATTACCTATAATATGACACAAATCAACTAGTAGATTGTCACCATAGGAAGGGAAACCATTTTATCACTTCTATAGACTCACAGGATATGAAATAAACACGTGTGTAACACTACAACATAAGCTAAATAAAATATAAGGCTAAGGGAACTATCTAGATTATATGATCTCCACTTCCACAGGTAGAACCACCACTATAGATACTATCTACTACATAACTAAAAACACCATGATAGAGTCATCATTGACACAGATATTCATGACATGATCCATAAACTCTACATATATTTGTAGTTGATAGATATCTTCCACATGTTATAGACGAGGACTCTGATCTTAATAATTTCACTTTGGGGTTTTTACACCATATTAGCTATCAAAAGAGTGAGCTATAACATGATATACACTTTCAAGATTCTATTAGACATATTATATTACCAGTTGTATATGGTCCCAAGGTAGCTAATACATTATTCTTCATTTTGAGCAAAGATACCCATATACAGGTTACACTTGGTAGTACATGGTTATAGTGATGGATGTTGTAGTTGATTAGTCAGAGAGATGTTTGACATTCACTCATGATGGACACATGGTTTTAATTTTACATGAAGACATTGATCAACACCATAGGGCTCACACAAATGCTTTGTGGTGTAATGTAATTTACACTGAGACCATACAAGAGGAATCTTACATAGTTACATAGCACACTATTCATATGAACAAACTAAGTCAAGGATAATGCCCCACTGATACATACATATTGGTATAATTACTATGATGATGATGATGAATTATTTGAGTTTGGATAGGCTTAGTATCCAACACTGGATGATCTTCCACCAGATCCACCATTTGATTATCCATATCCCATGGATGTGATCTTGGTCTATAGAAACATTACACTTTTCTTGTATTTTATTTCATTTACATTTCTAGTATATACTTTCTCTCTATCCCCCTCATTTTACATAGTTTATTTGCATATGCTTGTGCATAGGTTATACTTAGAAAATACAAAAACATTAAAATATTTCAAAAATACAAAATTTTACATATTGTATGCATTGATATGTTTATATTTATACTACTTTCTAGATATTTCATATTGTTAGCTATCTTAGTATAGTTAGTTTTATCATACACATATGATTCACTTGTTCTTATCAAGTGATTGCAAATTCTAGATAGGACATTTGTCCACTACACTAATCTAGACCATCTATCATCTACCCATTGGGGGCATGCATACTGATCCAAGTTTATACATTGATACATCCTCCCACTCAGGGAAATCTCTTACACAGTTGATATAACTAGGTTTTATCTTTACATACTATACATTTCAGTGGTGCATTAATTTATATTGATATTTATCATTGTTCTTCATTTCTCAATTTTTTTTTGACTATCACTAATTAGACTAAGTATATATGCACCCTGACATCTACATAGATTTGTATTAAACAATTATACATGATTTCATTTATAGTTCTTAGATTAGACTTAATTGTGTTTCATATGCTTATATTTAAGGGCATTTGAATATTCCATTGTAACTTGGCTTCTACACTACTTATCTATTTATATGCCTTGGACATGTGCCCATACCCTTGATGTGTGTTCTTCCATGCTTCTATATGCATACATTTGTACATGTCCTTCTATGTTCCTCTATGACAAAGTCCTTGTTGTTTGCATATGTGTATATGTGAACTTGTCCTTGTATGTATTAATTCTAAAATTTAGTGACATATGCCCATGTCTTTTGTATTATGTCCCCTTGGCCTACCCTTTGTGTGCCTCATGTTTTTTTATGTTTAGTTCCTCTTATGCTTATACACCATGAAATTTGTATTTGCATGTTACACATACACCAATTTTTTATGCCATGAGAGCTCTCATGCATCTACTCTTCCTACTTGGGATCCTTGATGGACATCATACCCCATCCCCCTATGTATTTACTCAAATTTAGTATTTTTATAGATTATTTACATCTATATTGATACCCTTGTGCAATGCTATATTACAACATACATTTTACATTTCTTACTTATGCTTAGATATATTTACATTTTGATGTTATGGTTTACATTATATTAGAATATCATGCACATGCTCTAGATAACATATTTTGCAGAGATAATTATTTAGAGGGTAATTCTTCTATAGATTTCATAACTACCCTCAAAAGAGGGGGAATTTACAAGGCTTATCAAAGAGATCAGTTTTCCACATTATTTTTCATAGATACATTTTAGCACACAGGCTTAGTTTTAGATATCAAATTCAAGGTAGACACATAATATAATATAGACTTAGTAGTTAATTTAGATCACACAAAAATTAGACTAAGCAATCATTAGTGCCCAAATTAAGACACTAGTGCCATAGGGCATTGTTATCCACAAGGCAATATTGTCCAGTATCTCTAGCTTTAGGATAGTCTAGATCATTCATACCAATACACTAGATACAACACATATTTGCATAGATACAGTCACAAGTTTGACAATTATGTTCAAATTTATCTCATATTCATTCATTTTAGCTCATATTTATACCAATTGCTTAGATTTGGGGGCATAATTTACAACATGATCAATCATACATTAAGATCAATTACATAGATTCAACTATTACATACTTGATTCAGATTCAATATACTTAAATACTAGATTGGGGGTATATGTACAACACATAGTTTCCATATACTTGGCATCAGACAGGTTGATTAGATGGAATGATAAATTCCATGTCATTATCTAAATTTTATACACTTATTATCACCTTCTATGTTATCACTAGATTCATGCCTTACTCCATATAGAGTGGTTGGCATTCCTAAGTGGCCTAGAGTCATCTAATATACTTGAGTGGCCATGGCGCTGAAGACATAGTTAGATTACTTTGTTAGATACTTTTAGCACTTTGTGAAATACAATTACAAATGCATCTACTTCACATAGGGGGAAATGATAGAGTCATGGCCTAGTTGATTTCTTAATCCACCTTAATAAAAGGTTTATACACACTTATAGTCTTATCCAAGTTATTCACAGATATTAAGATCCACTAAGTAGGTGTGGGCAATGATGGAATCAAAACTAGATTGAGTTCTTGAGCCACTCATATTATGATTGAGCAATCCATTAGCTCAGTTTAATTTATTAAATGATATGATCACTATGCACATTCACACACACATGTCTTAATGTTTATGTATTGGTTCACATATCTAATGAGGTGTATTCATTCCTTTCCTCTCTCTTTACTTAGCTTTATTTAGTTATTTAATTTCAGCATAGTCTTCTACTTTTGATTATTTCTTAATTAAGGACTAATTGACAGAGAAGTAACAACCATGTTTTCTATTTGATGATGTATATTGTTGGCTAGATATCAAATTTTAGAACCCATATCATTCATGAAAATAAGTTTTAAGTTAAGTGTCTGTTTATCCCTATTTATTTCTATTAATATAAAGTTAAACAAAGTAAAAAAAATAGTACTTAATTATTGCATATTTATTTAAATAATTTAGACATCTCATCCCTTTAACCAAACATAGGAACTACTTGTGTAAAACCCTAAAAGGTTAAATCATTTAGGTTTTGAAGGAGTATCACATATTTATTGAATAAAAGGTGATTTATTCTCTAGTGAATGTAAATTATGCACATAAGAATAAGTTTGTGTGTTCCTTTTTACATGTGACCTATTGTTTGGTCGAACGAGAGAGATATGCAATGTAAGAGAAGAATCAAAAGTTATACACTCTATGTCATCTTCATCATTATCCCATGGTTCATAAAAATAAAAATTTAATTCATTTAAATAGTTAAGAGTAGAAGAAGTACCATACACAATCTCATTATGAGAAATGGAATGAGAAGATTTTAACTTTTTACTATTATGCAATGTATCATCATATGTAGGTGCAATGCAAAGTATTTGTTCACTAGTCATTTTTAAGATGCAAGCATGATTATCATTTTCTATTTTGGAATCAATAGAAGGAGAAGTAACAACAATGTTTTTTATCTCCACATTATGACATATAGGAGAAGAGTTAGAGACATTTACATTATCTATTCATTGTAAAGAATTATTTCTTTGAGATTGAAATATGAATGTGGGTGATAAATTAATTTCATCTACCTTAGTCTGTGCATTGTTAAAAAAATTTACTATCTTTTTTATTTACTTTTTCAAATGTAATTTATAAGGGTAGATAAGATGCATTGTTCCTATCTACTTTACTTGAAGCATGCAAAAGTGATTTTTGTGTAGTGCACTTATATTGATTTAATTTGAATAATGAAGTAGTAAATGTAGTTGAAAATCTAGGATCACATTGGAATAAAACACTACCATCAAGAATTTATTTTGGCATTATATTGTTAATTTGATTTTTAGGAGTTAGATAAGAGTAGGAGGAAAGATAAGATGATGTATCTAATGTATATTAATGTTCATTTATATCATCATGCTCATAATAGTCCTCATATCCATCATGATAACAATAATCATCAGCATCATTATAAATGAATTCATTTTTATGCTCTAATGTACAATCTTTAGAATTAGTCCATTCATTATTATAATCATGATATAAATTCAATATTGCATCAATTGGATGAGAGGAAGAAGAATTTTTAGATGACATTTCAAAATTACCAAAAATGATAGTGTAAATAAGGAATAATAAACACACAAGAGGTAGAATACAATCTAACATAAGTATGCGTACAATGTGTGAATTTGTTGAACAAAGTTTGTAATAGAAAATAGGATTATTTTTCAAACCCTAATTGCTAATGTTTTATGTGTATAGGGACCTAGTATGTGGATATAGGGTTTTGATTTTAGAACTTTATTTAAAGTATTTAAATTAATTAAATAAATAAAACCCTAGTATATGATTAATTAAATTTTCTAGGTTAGACCAAAAAAATATAAAATCAGATTTTTATAACCCTAATTTAATGTACCAAATTTAGAGAAGGTAAACCATAAGTAAAATAAGGGTTTTGAAGTAATATTTGAAATAATATGGTACACCAAAATTTTTAACCTTTTAGGGTTTTACTATGTAAATCCTAAGATAGATTAAAGGGATGGGTCTATTGTTAATTTGAAATAAAATTGGAAATTATTGATTCTATGGAACTTTCTCAAAATAGTAAGTACAAGGAGAAAATAAAATTATCTAGATATACACAAAGTTTTTTGAAGATCAAGATACTAGAAATGTATGAGCAGACATAGAGGAATATTTCATCTTTTAATTATTTTCTAAGATCTAACTTTGAACAGTAGTGCCCCCTTTAGGATAGTAGCATCATGTGCCACTAGTGTCCAATTATAGAACTAATGTCCTTTTTGTAGTGAATATATATAACTTTTAAGGAAGATATGGGGGTTTTTTTTGGTCCTGTAGGTGATTTTGTATCACACATGGGATTGCATGTGTCACTATTTTGGTTGAATCTTCTCCAAAACCCTAATGAATACTTGTACACATGAAACAATAAACTAATCAAATGTAAAATGAATGGAAAAACTAGGTTGTGAGATGTTATGATCATGTAAAGTAAATCCCCTATTATCTTGGTCATTGCCTACATTAACCCCAACATAGGGGTCTCAGATCGCATATAGTTCTCCTTAGGGAATGTGCACTATCAACTTACATGGTATGCTAGAATTAATTTTTCCTATGCCCTTATTTGATCAAGCATATGAATGTCTAGGTGTGAAATTTGAGTAGTATGTAGAGTATTTCAGCTATATTATTAGTTTATTTAATGTAAATAAGTTCCAAAATAGTAAGTGATATATGTAAAATGCCTTGTGAGGCTCTCTATATAGGAGGATCTCAATTTTGAATATAATACATTTTTCTCTTGCCAACAAGCCTTGAAAATATATGAAAAAATAAGATAAAGGTCATAGAGGGGTTTCAACTCAAACATGGGTGAAAGGGCCCACCAAAAATTGAAGCCATAAGTGGACACTATAGTCATATGGTGTTATTATCTTGAAAGTGTCACTAATGTCCTAAGTCTTAGAATAAAGCAAAAATTAGGGATGATAGGATATGAGCCCTTAAGACTTGGAAAAGGTGACCTATGACTACCTGGGGCATCAAAAATAGGGAAAATAAGACATAAAAAGATTTTAAAAAAAAGGACTCAAGATGACCATGTAAACAAGGACCATAACCATCACAAAGACATTTGTGAGAAAGAGAAACAAAAGACATAGTACTTGTGGTTTGTTGACCAAATTAGGGTGTTTACACAAGATACAACTTGTAAGTAACTAATATCTATGATAAGCCAAGTAATATATTACAAATATTACTTCAAAATAATTTGACAATTCTACCTTTAAATATATATATCAATCTGTAGGATGATTATCACATCAATAAGGTACGTCATATTTTAGTTATCATATAATAACCATATATGGAATATATAATTTTGAGGAATTACAAAAAATAAAATCACAAGTTTAAGGATGATGGTGTCATCACGATAATAAAAATATAGTAAAATCAATCAAACATGGATTCACTAGTGTTGATTTTCCAAAAAACCTAGAAACAAAGAGATAAATTTCATAAAGTGTAATTATATCCACATATAAGCCCACTAACTATTCAAGTATTCATCTAGGTGGTTATTGGAAGGAATTTCAAATTAATTAAGGATAATTGGTTAATTCATGCAACATTATATTTATAAAATAGTTGAGACACATCTTAGATGAATTAAAACACATTATACATTATAATGAATCAATAGGACATATTGCATTATTGATCACTTGTAGGCTCAAGTTTGTGACTTTTTTAAATATTTGTGATGATCATTAAGGAATGATTTCATGTTACACTTGGATAACATTGGTATAACAAATTTAAGCTATCGTTGATGCTATAAATAAGTGTATTACATTCACATTGAAAAAAATGTAATAAAATTTCATCATGATGGAAATTATGAGGACCATAATATCAAAGATTCAAGAGAAAAGTGAAGTGGAATTGTTTAATATGATGGTACTTGATCCATCATATATTGTTGAGGAAATATAATGCTTCTACATAGACACCTTGAGGTGGAAAATGGTAATATGTGAAGACACCTAAAATTGACCACAAATAACCTCCAACTAGGTTTTTGACCAATTTCCACCCAAAATGCACAAATTGGCCTAAAAACACTAGAACACACTAAATGATGTGAAACCAACATATTCGAGTGCCAATTTTGGCCAAAGTATCATTAAATGGGGCAATGCAATTTATGGGCTAGCTAACTTTGATCAGTTCATTTTGAGTCAAAATGTCAATTTTGCACCTAGGCTGGATTGTTTTTTCCTATTAAATCTCTTACACGAGACACATGCCTATGTTATTTGTTAATCATGGGATATACTGAGAGGGGGGGTGAATCATTATATCATATATCTTATAAAACTTTCCTTTAACTAAAATCCACTTAATCAAACATTCAAGATATGCAATAAAACTCAAACAATAAACACCACACAAGATAGAGAGAGACACTAGATATAATGTGGAAACCCAATGTGGGAAAAACCATGGAGAACAATATCAAGTATATTAATGAGCACCAACCCAAACAATATTCACAAGCCAAGCTTGCAAGAGCACCACACCCCTTTGCTGAGCACCAACACAACAACTATTCATGATCACCAACCCACAGGAGCACCACACCCTTTTGCCGAGCACCAACCCAGCTACTATTCATGAGGACCAACCAACAGGAGCACCAACCCCTTTGTCGAGCACCAACCCAGCAACAATTCATGAGCACCAACCCATAGGAGCACCAACCCCTTTGTGTATACCACACACCTATCTCTCAATGTTGTTATCTCAACAAATGACAATTCAATACAACATTTCTTTCCTCTCTCTCACCTTTGCTCTTCTAAGCTAGATATAACAAATACAAATCATATTCATCTCTCACAACTGCTCTTCTAGGCTAGATATTACAATATCAAATCAACCTATATATCACATATTACAAATGGGTTCTCAAGCCTTTATTTATAGCTTTCCAAATGACCTTTGGCCTTCCCCCTTTGTGACCCTTCATATTCAAGCCTTTGACAAGTCATGTGGTGACCCTTCATGATCAAAAACGTCCTTCCCTCTTTTGTCCTCATCTTGGTGACTTTTCGTATTCCTTAAAATGTCCCTTCATGAGAAATTGTGCCCTTCCTCTTTTGTCTTCACTTGGTGACTCTTGGAATTCCCCAAGATGACTCTTCATGGGAAAATACGTCCCATCCTTCTTTTGTCTTTACCCTGTGGCTCTTTGACTTCTTCATGGGCCCTTCTTTTGTCTCATATGCAAGTAAAAACATATTCATTAATATTAAATAAATATTAACTCATATTAGCCAAGATATATTTATTACAAACAACATTAAATGCAATGGGGCCTTTATCACCAATAATGCTAGACCTTTGACATCAATGACAATATTTCCAATAATCTCCCCCTTTGTCATTGATGGCAACCTTAATCCTGAAATTGCCACATCCTGTCACCTGCACATACTGTCATCTAAAAACATACAGTAACTCCCCCTTACTATAGCAACCTATACCTATTCCTTGTACCTATTTTCTACACATGTACCTTTACTTATTATTCTCCCCCTTTGACATCAATGGCAAAGGGCTTATTTGGAGCTAACACTTAGCTCCCCCTCAACTGATGCTGAACATCAATGGCAGGAAGTAATAGAAATTACTCCCAAGTCCTCTCGCATATCTTTGAATGTGTCCTTTAATCATGCCTTTGAGAAGATATTTGACAATACATATACATTGTTCCCTATCCTTTGAGCATCTGCAATCAACTCATTTGAATCTTTTCTTCTAATCTCAAAACCTTTAGCAGGAAACCTTAATGTGTATCCTTGATCACATATTTGACTAACACTCAATAGATTATGCTTAAAAAACATTCTTAGCTTTGGTTCTACTAATATCCAAACTTAAAATACCTTTTTTGGCTATCCTGGCAGTGGTTTTATCTTCGAATTTCACTATGCCACCATTGATCTTATTTAATCTTATCTCCTGTCATATGCCTTAAACATTTGCTATCAACAAACCATGGTTGATCTTTATGCAAAGCTATTTACACCAACATAGAATCTTCAATTTATTTCTTCTACCATGAACACGACTGAACCTTCTTCCTAATGAATGGAACTTTGAAACTTTGATCCTTCTTCATTGAATCTGCATGAGTATCCTTTTCCTTCTTTCTAAAACTATTAGCTCTTTTTCAGCATCTCTTTCTTATGACCATAATCATTTGAAACACTTTAAAACTTTTAAAAACACTGCATATGCAAGAATCATTCTAATAGCCTCAAACCTTAATACTGATGCAAAATTTTCTTCAAAAGTCTATTCCCTCAAAAGATATACAAATTAATCTGCCAACTCACCTTCTTGTCATGCAACATATCCAAGACCCAAAAGCATCCACCATGCTTCAATTTTTCTTAAAAGTGTCTCCTTGAAGCCTAGAAGAGACACCCCACACAAAAGGGTCCTAGAAATAAATCTCAGGAGATTCCCATATCTCCTTTGTTTCTTCCTTGATCTTCTTGTGTTTTTCTTTTAGAATCTATTCAAGCATGTCTAGCCTTTTTGACCTACTAACCTTATCATTTATGATGTTTTTCATCTTCTCAACTTTTGAAACTATCTTATCTTGACAAAGCTCATTCTCAAATGTAACAAGAGATTCTACACAATCCTTCCTATCTGATTCTACTATAGCAAGTAATTCATTTTCACTTTTAAACTCAACCTAATCAACCTTTACTATTTTAGGTCTCCAAACCTGAATTTGTCTTTTCTCATATTTTCTAGGGCATCTATATCCTTTGACATACCTTGAATATCTCTTTACTTTATTTTGACATAATTTAGCAATATATCCAACCTCATGACAACAAAAGCAAACAATGTTTCTCATACCTTTTTCTTGAATGTGACTGAGATCTCCCTTTGACTGATTGCTTCTACTCATACAATCTCTTTCCCTATGACCAACATGATGACAAACAAAACAAAGGCCATGAAAAGAATTTGAAAACTTGAAATCATGGGCTGCCTGATTGGCTTCTTTGATTTGCCTTCAAAACCTGCATCCTTCTTTCCTTGAACTAATATTTCATGATCTTTCTCAACTTTGATTATAAGCTTCTCATGATTATCCTTTAAAGAACCTAACTCAACTTTCAACTGATTACACTCTTCTTCTTTTGATATTAAAGTTGAATTTGTAGCCTCTAACTGATTCTTAAGATCCTAAATAAAATGTTATTTTCTTTTAATTTTATAGCCAACTTAGAATCCAAGATACACACCTATTATTTAAGAGCCTCAACCACAGATTTAAACTCTTGATTCTCCTTCTTTAGTGGCTTGGCCATCTTGTGCTTTTCTTTGATCTACCTTCAAGTTGTTAAACCCTTTCTGAAGGAACCTGCCCTGATACCAATTGTTAAGCATGGGATATACTGAGAGGGGAGGGTGAATTAGTATATCATATATCTTATAAAAGTTTCCTTTAACCAAAATCCACTTAATCAAACATTCAAGATATGTAATAAAACTTAAACAATAAACACCACATAAGATAGAGAGAGACACCAGATATAATGTGGAAACCTAATGTCAGAAAAACCATGAAGAACAATCTCAAGTATATTAATGAGCACCAACCCAAACAATATTTGTAAACCAAACTTGCAAGAGCACCACACCCCTTTGCCGAGCAACAACCCAACAACTATTCATGAGAACCAACCCATAGGAGCACCACACCCCTTTGCCGAGTACCAACCCAGCTACTATTCATGAGCACTAACCCCTTTGCTGAGCACCAACCTAGAAACAATTCATGAACACCAACTCACAGGAGCACCAACTCCTTTGTGTATACCACACACCTATCTCTCAATGTTGTTATCTCAACAAATGATAGTTCAATACAACATCTCTTTCCTCTCTCTCACCTTTGCTCTTCTAAGCTAGATATAAAAAATACAAATCATATTCATCTCTCACAATTGCTCTTCTAAGCTAGATATTACAATATCAAATCAACCTCTATCTCCCATATTACAAATGGCTTCTCAAGCCTTTAATTATAGCTTTCCAAATGACCTTTGGCCTTCCCCCTTTGTGACCCTTCAATCCTCATGGAAAATGGCACCAAACTTGTATGACCCTTCATATTCAAGCCTTTGAAAAGTCATGTGGTGACCCTTCATGATCAAAAACGTCCTTCCCTCTTTTGTCCTCATCTTGGTGACTTTTTGTATTCCTTAAAGTGTCCCTTCATGAGAAATTGTGCCCTTCCTCTTTTGTCTTCACTTGGTGACTCTTGGAATTCCCCAAGATGACTCTTCATGGGAAAATTCATCCCATCTTTCTTTTGTCTTTACCCCGTGGCTCTTTGACTTCTCCATGGGCCCTTATTTTGTCTCATATGCAACCAAAAATATATTCATTAATATTAAATAAATATTAACTCATATTAGCCAAGATATATTTATTATAAACAACATTAAATGCAATAGGGCCTTTATCACCAATAATTCTAGACCTTTGACATCAATGACAATATTTTCAACATTATTTTCTATTGGGATAATGGATCCAATGAATTTCACATCACCTTCTAATTCTAATCCAGTCAAAATTTTGACCAATAACAAGGCATTCTTATCAATTAGAGTAATTTGTGCACAAAGTGCTTATTCATGTTTAAGAACTAATTAATCCAAATCAAGGCCTAATTAATAATTCCATGGAAACTTGTTGAATACTTGTTTTTATAAATAGATATTGAATATTTGCATCATTAGGTGACCTCATTTCTTGAGAAGACATCCCTAGGCTATAAATGCCATAAATATCAAAATTCATACCCTCCATGCCTCATTAATGCCTTCCATGATGCCCTCCATGCCTCTTAATTTCTCCTTCTTCCATTTTCATGATGAGGATAATTATAAACTTAATTCCAAAAATTAAATTAATCTTTAACCACACATCTCAATCTCAAGATGGATGGTTCAGGTTGATTCTAGACATTCTAAAAAATCTATAAATAGGAGGCCTCACCACATGAATTTTAACATGATTATGTAAAGTTATAATGTAGAATTGATTAAAAAGCTTCAAGAAACTAGTGTTACCATGCCAAATTTATTCCAAGTCAAGAAAAACCATAAACCAAAGGTGTCAAGGAGAGATGGAGGTAGCCAAGTTTCCATTGATGAGGACTTCATGAGCACAAACTAAGCAAGTCACTACAAAAAGCATTTTGGAGCATCTAAAGAAGGTAAAAGAGGATTTATTTTGAATTTTAGTTGTGTGTTTTATTCATTTTTGTTAACTAAGCTCTCCCTAGTGTTTAGCCCTATAGATGTTATGCTAGTTACTGTGTTCCTTTCATTTTGTTTTCATTTTTAAACTAACACCATACTAACCATCCTCTCTTGAGTCAAATTCCTAGATTCACATATGGTACACCTGGTGGGAACAGACACATCCACACATGAATAATATCATTTTTCAACTTTAAAATATTAATTTTTACCATTAAAACTATTACAAATTGATTTTCTAACTTTATTTTTCCATTTTTGTTTGCCATAGGTTTATATAGTAACTAATGTCGGCTAGTAAGATCGACATTGATTGGATAGCTTGATTGACATCAGTTAGTAAAAGCAACATCAATTAGATACCTATCATTAGTTACATTGTTATAACTGATGTCAGTTAGATAACCATCATTGGTTAGAAAATATAACCGTCGTTGGTTATATAACCAACGTCAATCACTATGTTTTTCTTAAAACATAAATCCAAGAGCTCTTTTTTTAAAGTTCATTATTTCAAACCTAAAGAAGCTTCAAGGATAAAAGACTTACTAACATTTTTATTGTAGGACCAAGCTTGACATTTTCTAAAAACATGTTTAGATCACCTTTTTCATGCTTAAAAATCAATTAGGAACCTTGTTTTGGTGTTTGAAAAAAAAATTAGATGTTCATGGTGAATGTTTTCAAAGTTTGTAACTAAGACCAAGGGGTCAAATAAACACACCCTCATTTTCCATTTGGGATTGAAAATGAACTCACCTTTTCAAATCTTTTTGTGTTTACTTAGTTGTTTAGATTAAATTTTTATT
This sequence comes from Torreya grandis, assembly GCA_037957365.1. NCBI lineage: Eukaryota > Viridiplantae > Streptophyta > Pinopsida > Cupressales > Taxaceae > Torreya > Torreya grandis. The sequence continues at coordinate 1,783,649 of JARHVA010003490.1, forward strand.
AGCAAAAAAGAGGGATGTTGCATGTATGCTCTTCCATGTGTCCCCTTTAGGGAACCCTTGGAATCAAAATCACCATTCCTATTGCAAAAAGCCTAGTCCAAGTCTTAGAAAGAATGTCATCTAAATCACTCATCAAAGTTTGGGTGACCTTGAAAATGACCCTAAAGTCTTTCTATTAGTTTTTTATTTTTATGCAAACTTGGCTTGCGAGGGGGACGTCATTACCTCCCATGAGATCTTTAGGGAATATTTAACTCAAGGTTTCATATCCTAACATTGAATTCACTTAATCCTTTGGAGTTACACATGGGACATATCTGAATTTAGAAATCACACTATATTGAGCGAATAATAGGATGTAGTGGTTGTAAAAAGGACTACACCTTTTTATAACTAGCCAATGCCGCAATCACCCAATTTCCATGCTTGTCTTTTGTATTATTTGACATGAAAGTCATTTTGTAATTGATTCTAATAGAATGATAAAAAAACTAATTAGTTTTAGTTAACCCCATTTTTCCATACCCTTGCTAGGATTTGGATGATTATACTTAGTGTATTTTGGTCATTTTTGCTTGGTATGTTTTGAGACTAAAACTTGTTTATTTGTTCATAAGCCATGTCAAAATAAATTTGTTAATACATCAATATTTTGTCTAAAGAGGCATTATGCTGGCTATTTTATACTACACTTGTGCCTTAAATTTTCTTTTTGTTTATGTGTGTGTCATTTGAATTGAGGAGGGTACTGTTATGCTACCCAAATCATGTCAAACCATTTTGCCATTGAGTCTTTGAAACATAGTATTGACCACATCATTCAAGCATTATCATGCTATTAAACTAATCAATTTGTTTAAGGATTGGTTTACATTGTGTCAAAAACCATTTGTTTTAAACCATGCCATGTATACCATTTGGACCTTTGTCTTGTGTTATCATGATGTCCAATTTTGTCTAGCCTATTTGGTCAAATCCTAGTTTTCAATGTTGAGTTTTCAATTAGACTTGTCAAGTTTGAATTCAAACATTGATTTATATATGTGTAGGCCTTAATTCAAGGGGATAATACATAGATCTTTCTCTTTTGGGTTGCATAACTTCAGTTAATCGATTACCCAAATTTGAAAACTATTGATGGTTTATTTATTTAGCACCTATCCTTATCATTGTCTGTGCCTTTATTTGGAAAAAACATATTCTTTATTCAAATAGCCTTTTATCTTATGCCTTATGCCAACTGATCATGTTTATGTTTGATTCTGTGTGCCAGGTCTATGTCAAAGTTGTTTTCAAACTTGTTAGATTAAATCAAATCACATTAGCCTTTATTTCAAGTCTATCTTTTGACACCATTTGGCTAAAAGTCCTAGCACATGCCTATTTGTTTGAGCCTAGATTTTGACTCTGTGTTTGGATGAAAGATTTAGTAACTCAACTTTTCCCTTTCCTAGTTTAGACCTTGTTTGGAACACTTTGACCTAGACCTTTGACATGCCAATTTTTATTCATATGCTTGACCTTTAATGTGTATGAAATTTGATGTTAGTCTATTTTATGCCAAGTCCTAGCACAAACCATTTTGGAGATAAAAATCCACTTTCAAACCACATTGGAGATATAACTCCACCCCTTCGATCAAGTTGGACCAAGTTTAAACCATTTATCTTTTAGATCTTTTTTCAGAGTTTGTAGAAATTTAAGCTTTTTTGTTTTTAAAGATTTCATAATTTATGCAGATATGTCTAGCTACAATTATGATGGATTCATGTAAAATCCAACTTATGATATAATGGCTGCATAAAATCCCACTAGGAACCCCTATAAAGGAATATTTTCTAAGGATTTTTATTATTCTCCCTACAATACTCCATATGGGAAACATAGTCAAAATCCACAAAATCTAAATTGAGACCTTGATTGGTATGAAGAGGCTTATGAGGAAGAATTCAAAGACCCAACTATAGATAATGTTTTTTGGGATATGAATCCATACCCTCTTTTCAATAATCAGTACATGGATCATATTCAAGAACCAGCTTATGAGCCAACTCACAACTGGGATGATATGGTTTATGAGGAAGACTTGGATGCTTTGGCTTATAAGAGTAATCAAGCTCCACCACATTGTACCATTTCTATTTTAGGACCATAATGTCACACCATTCCCATACCAAGACCTCATATTTTGGTTTGTGTGAGCAACCAAGCTCCATAATGCCCCTTCATCTTCCTAGGACCTAGTCATTTGGGTTGTGTGAGTAATCAAGACCCACAACACCCTATCATTACCATCTCAAGACTTTGTCTTTTAGCTTGTGCGAGAAATAATTATCCAAAATTACCTACCATTATCCAACCACAATTCATTCCTCATCTAATACTAATCTCAACCAAACCTCAATCGATCTAATCATTCAAAGACCAAGCTGTGTTTAAAACTAGTATTTTCTAACTCATTAGAAACCAAAGATCAAACAACCAACCAATACAAGATGTTTTTATTGAACCAACCACTTGTGATAAGTTAACCTATGATGAATCACCTATTGATCCTATATTAGTTGTTGAGGAGTCTCACACTGAGGAGCCAGTCTTTGTCAAGTCACTTTTTAATGATTATAATTGCCTTTAGGAAAATCATTACCTTAACTATGTGCCTAGTGAAACCTTCTCAAAGGTGATACATGAAAATCAAGACAAATTCATTGGTGAAAACCATTTTGAGGAATCAATCACTGAGTACAAAATTTATTCACTGCTTGATGAAGACAAAATCAAATATTAAATCGAAATAACTTCCTATCTATAGCCTAATCAGATGGGAGCTACTCTCAGGATCAAATAACAAAAAAAATTGGTGGTCCTAAATAAAAAGTCTTTGTCCCTGACATAAACAAAATTATTTCGAATATAGCATTAACAACATTAAGTGTGATTGAAAATCTTGATCTTCATTTGTTTCCCCACCATTATGCAGTCTATTATCATCTATCATTCCATTTCACAGTCACACCTACCATCCATTATTTGTCCCTATTTACCATCCATGGTCACACTTTCCTTTGTAAAGTCTAAAAATATACCTTGTCTCAATGTTTGAAGGAATCATAATCAAGGACCAATGAAGATCACAAAAGCATTTTCAGCTACCAAATTTGTAGGCCATTCTTGACAAAGCAATTATTTAGATGACATGTGGGCTAAAAATTAACATGATCAAGTATTTTAGTTGTATAATTTATTTATTAGGACATGCATCTCCATATCACCAAGAAAAATAGAATCATATGCCATTTACCACACCTAGGCCAAAAACATGTACCATACTATTATATGTACCATACCATTTCACATTGTCATACCTGATTATAACCACGTATGGGCAAATTAGTGTCTCACCAATCTTGCTACTAATTACACCTACCTATGGAAAAATTAATATCATTGACCTATGCCATTTTATCCTAGTTATAACCACTTATGGTACAACTAGGTGCAACACTTGTTTACCATGCATTGTTACATCACCTTGCCATTACTATTTTCATTTGATTAGCCATTTGCCAGTTTTGAGAACTTGTTGGGACCTAGTTGGTTTTTCCTCACCTTTTGTGTGGATGGAATTACTATGAATTAAGATAATTTTAGGAATATGTAGGTCATTCTTAATTCATGTTGAGGTCACCTCAGTCCCCCTTTCTATACGCTCTCACTATTTTGTGAGCAACTTAAGCTAAACACTCATTGTTTTGTGAGTAGGTATCTTGTCATTCTATAATGAGTTAAGATACCTCAAAATTACAAAAACATTCATAAATTTTCAAAAATTCAAAAATATTTGTCTTATCTAAGCTTAGTCAGTTATCCTCAATCTGCCTTACTAGGGCATTGTCATTGTTAAGATCCTTTCTTTTGCTTTTGTTTTCAGGCTTTACATTTTTTTGTTTATTTTAAGTTGTTTGTTTATTTTTTGTTTTCTATTTATTTGTTTGTTTGTTCACTTGCCTATTTGTTTGCTTTCAGTACTATTACCTTGACTCAGTCTATATGTGTTCATGGGGTGATTTCTTATGCACATTATTCTTGAGTCTATCCATATTCATATGTTAATATTTTCATCATAGTTTTTATCATTGGTGTATTTTTTCTAGTGTTTATTAGATTGGGAGTTAGTCCTTACACATATTTTGGCCAAGTCTTTATGGTGTTTTATCATGAAGCCTACCATCACATGCTACAACAAAAATTAGCTTCAATAAGGTCTATAATCAATGGAGCTACAAAAGTTTCTCCTTATCACCTTGGAAAATCCTTTCATCCTACCCTTGATCAATATCAACCCATTAACAATTCTAGTTGTATCATTGTTAATCAAGATGAGCATATCCTCATTTATAGGTATAACTGAATAATTCTATTAATCAATCTTATTCCTTTATCCATCTCTTTCATCACTTTGTGTCCATTCATCTTTAATCTATATTCTAGGTTATATCCTCGAGTTATGCTTTCTAATCAACCCTAACTGGGGTAAAATAATCTTTAGCTCATCTAGGTCCTCATAATGATTATAAATGCCTAGGGGTAAATCATTATTTTGGCTTTTAATCCTAATTATAACCACCTTTGGGAAAATCAGTATCCTTTTTACATCAATACATGCAAGCATTTTCTCATTTGGATTAATCTCAACCATGAGTTATTCCACCTTTCTTCTTATTTATTTTCAAGGGATCGTCCATCAACAAATATGATAGCCACTCCCTTGAGGGGGCATCATCATAGGCTTTCCAAAACCTTTTAGAGTTTTGTTCTTCAACCATCTCTTCCTTTTGGCATACAGGCCATTTTTCATTCTTTGAGAAGACATTACTTTGCCTATGGTTTACAACATCTTCCCAAATAAGGGCAAATTGTAAACACCTAAAACTAGCCACTGATAACATCTAACTAAGATTTTGACCAATTTCCACCCAAAATGCGCAATTTGGCCTAAAAACACTAAAACATGATAAATGAAGTGAAATTGACATATTCAAATATTGATTTTGGCTAAAGTATCATTAATGGGGAAATACAATTTATGGGCTAGCTAAGTTTGATCAATTCATTTCGAGTCAAAATGCTAATTTTACACCTAGGTGCTCTAGATTGCTCTTTCCTATCAAATCTCTTGCATGAGACACGTGCCTTTGTTAGTTTCTATTAGTAACATCCTAAATGCTATAATGGATCCAATGCATCTAACATCACCTTCCAATTCCAATCCAGTCAAATTTTGGATCGATAACAAGGCATTCTAATCAATTTGAGTAATTTTTGCATAAAGTGCTTAATCATGCTTAAGAGTTAATTAATCCAAATCAAGGACTAATTATGAATTCAATGGAAACTTGTTGAAAAATTATTTTTGGAAATGGATATTGAATATCTACATCATCAGGTGACCTCATTTCTTAACAATACATCCCTAGGCCATAAATGCCACAAATATTAGAATTCATACCCTCCATGCCTCTTAATTTCCCCTTCTTCCAATATCATAATGAGGATACTTATAAACTTAATTCCAAAAATTGAATTAATCCTCAACCACACATCTGAATCATAGGATGGATGGTTCACATTGATTCTAAACATTCTCAAAAATCTATAAATAAGAGGCCTCACCACATGAATTTTAACATGATTATGCAAATTTATAATATAGAATTAATTAAAAAGCTTCAAAAAATTAGTATTACCATGCCAAATTGATTCCAATCCAAGCCAAAGGTGCCAAGGAGAGATGGAAGTAGCCAAGCTTCCATTGATGAGGACTTCATGAGCACAAGCCGAACAAGCCACTACAAAAAGCATTTTGGAGCATCCAAGGAAGGTAAAAGAGGATTTATTTTGCATTTTAGTTGTGTGTTTTATTCATTTTTGTTAACTAAGTTCTCCCTAGTGTCTAGGCCTAGAGATGTTACACTAGTTAGTGTGTTTCTTTCATTATGTTTTCATTTTGAAGCTAACTCCATACTAACCATCCTCTCTTGAGTCAAATTCCTAGATTCATAATATGATATACATAGTTATGTATGACAAGTTTAATGATGATGACTTATGTATATTTGATATGATTTTATATACAAAGAGAAGAACTCTATTACTAGATACTAGGTATACATTTAGGCATCCTTTAGATGAGATGTTAGGACTAATAATTAAAAGATTAAAAAAAATTAAAAAAACTATTATATATATATATATATATATATATATATATATATATATATATATATATATATATATATATATATATATATATATATTCAAAATATACAACACCAAGACCTATGCATGACACGATTTTATACTATAAATGTGTAGATACTAAAATCTAGTATTTAACATTTGAAAATTACAATATTGACATAAACTTATCTTAATTAACTTGTGCATCTCTAAAAACACTCTCGCTCACCAATCCCAAACATTTGCATGCTAGTTATGATCCTGATCCATTGTATCCTAATGTCATACACCTACAAGAGCATTCCAGTCTATGTTAAATCAGTGAAATATCCACTGAAACATTTATAGAATACAACATTTGAATTTTATCTCCCAAATAATAATGTTACACTTAGAAATTAATGCCAATATTATTATTGTGAGGTTTATGTTACTATATTTCACCTAGTAGAGACTATTTTTAAAAATTAAATCATTTTGATAGGTCGACCCATTCACTTAACATGTCATTCATGTGGGATTTTACCCACTAGGAATATTCATCAACTAAGTATAAAGCACACTAAGTGAGATCAAGTACCAACATTGTCAATATCAAATCCATATTTATAGGTACATTCATATAGTGAAAGAGAACAATTACATAGTCACATGAAGGGGAATAAACATGTGTGGATTAATTTACATCTTTAGAGTATTGGATATGTAGTCAATAGTCAATCATTAGCAAGAGTGTTTGGGTTCAAATCAATGTACTACAATTTCTACATTTCTAAATATTTTGATTTTTCACAATTATACATAATGTTTTAGGGAGAAGGAATCCAATTTTTAGAGTTGTGCATACAACCAAGGTTAAAATATTTCATAAACAAATACATGTCAAGAAGGTTCCCCACACCATATGGTCATAGAGAGGAAAAACATCACATGACAATAACATCAGCCTCAATCACTACTGTCAATGATTTGTCCAAGCCTATTAATAATAACTCTAAACACATATGAGCAAACACATTCCATATTTAGGTAAATCAAAATCCATATTCTAGTCCATTCTTGTTATCAAAACATAGTCATAGTTAATTATTCAAATAGTAAAGCTAAATATATTTATCTCTTTAGTACTTTCCATAAATAAAATAATTACATTATTATATCTATCTCAATCAGTTACATTAAAATTTATTCTTGTTTTCCATTTATTGCAAACTCAAGTAATTATTTTAGCTATTTGAGATTCACATTAATATAAATGTTGTGTAACATATTGGTGAACCTAATGTGAACCCATATATTTATAGAACATTTCCAAACATTAGGTTTCCCTAAGAGTTTCATCCTTATTTATAGGGTTTTAAGATTTTTTCATTAGGGTTGTATTTTTAGACTTGATTTATAATTTTTCCTCATATTAAAAAGTACATGTGAATCAATAAATGAACATTTTTTCTATTGGTTCACTCAAAATATGATTTTCATCATTTCAAATTATTCTACTTAGATAAGTATAAGTTGGATTCAATATAAATCTATAAATAAATATAAAATCAATAATGAGCCATCTTATGTCTCCATTAATTCATATTTTTTCAATATAAAATCTAAGTTATTACCTATTAACCCTATGAATCAAATGGCATGCTTGAATCCCTTTGTTTCTCATCCTCCTATGTCTTAATGTTGTACTAGCTACTATCCTTCCCTGTAATATCCCCAACCAATAGGGAATATAGAAAGATTAAAGCTCTGATACCACTATAATATCCCCAACCAATAGGGAATATAGAAATATTAAAGCTCTGATACCACTGTAATATCCCCTTCAAATAGGGAATATAGAAAGACAAAAGCTCTGAACAAAGATATGATTTTGCAAGATAAATTCAAATAAACAAATAAACCACAGTAAATCTCTTAACTCGTAAATCAGTGCTCTTATTATTATTCAGAATGATTACAATAATATATCTCTGACATGCATATAAATTAATACAAATATCATCTCAAAACCTGATCTTTGCAAATCTAGAATGGCTCTCAGGTTGCTGTGTCAACAACACAGTCACTGTCATCGGTCGATATACTACCGACGCCGGTCTCTGTCAGTCAGCTAATCTATCAATGTTGGTCTTTAGTCAGCCGATGTCAGTCACTGTTATGTCGATGTCAGTTCCTGTGTCCCCTATGACACTATCTGGACTGTGGCAGAATGGTACAGAATTACATGGATCAGTACGGATTCCATACAGAAACAAAATATATGCTACGGCCTATATTTTGATACCTGATTTGAAGATCTCTATCTGTATAATTTATTAAATCAAAACATAATGAAATAAATACCTAAAATCCCTGTGATAACTTCTGTGTGAAGTTATCTCCCAAACCTGTAAACCTCTGTGATTACTTTTGTATGAAGTTATCTCTCAAATTGGCAATAGATCAGCTGATATCTCACAGCCTCTGAATTGCACACACTGAAGAGTGGACATTTTCCAATGCAAATGGAATCCTAAAACCCTTGGCTCAGTCTTCATAGAAGAATTCTTCAATATCAAAATCAATAATCATTTCATAATTAATAATTCAAACTCTCTCCCATGAGAAACCCTTATACCCTCAAAAATATGTGCTTTCCCTAATTAGGGTTTCTTAAATTAGAATTAAGGTTTCTTAATTAGAAATAGGCTAAATAATTAATATTTGATTAAATCAATCAAATATTAATATCTCCCTCAATATATGTCAGATCCTCGAACCGTCTAAAGTTGGTGAATCAAGGAGTGATTCTGCACATGACCATACTAAAATAAGGGTGCTCTGCTGCATGTCAAAAGTCCCTAAATAATAAGAGCTCAGGGAAAACATGTCTGAAAGAGCCTAAATGAAAGCCAACTATAGGAATTCTGCTAATCGAAGCCAAGCCAAGCTCCATCATGACCCTCTATCCATCCTATCAGCCTATGAGGGTTACATAATAGGCTAATCATCAAGTCTGAAGATGTCACCTAAAAAGAGGACATGACAATCCACCCCTCCTAAAATTGCTTATACCTAAGCAATCTCGAAACAACAAACCAATCAATCCACCTAGATCCTATATGTAGTTATGCTCTGCACTGCTGTTAATCAATGAAAGCTCCTGCAATATCCTCTGAAGTAGAACAAAGAGGAATCCATAAGCAAACTGGCAAAGTCTACTCAACCAAACTCCAAAAGCACAATTGCTATAGTCAGGAACCCATGAGAAACAAACTCTCGAAGTATCATAACCCAAGTAAAATGGACAACTCAAACTGCCAATTCCATCTACAAAAGATGGTGCCAATCCATCCCATAACTGATCCCTCTGTAAAGGTGGCACAACCAACTATACCACACTATCATCTGTGTGAGAAGAATCAATTTGGAGACTTGACACCACTATAATATCCCCAACCAATAGGGAATATAGAAAGATTAAAGCTCTAATACCACTGTAATATCCCCAACCAATAGGGAATATAGAAAGATTAAAGCTCTGATACCACTGTAATATCCCCAACCAATAGGGAATATAGAAAGATTAAAGCTCTGATACCACTGTAATATCCCCTTCAAATAGGGAATATAGGAAGTCAAAAGCTCTGAACAAAGATACAAGTTTGTAGAATAAATTCAAATAAACAAATAAACCACAGTAAATCTCTTAACTACCAGATCACTAATCTTATTATTCATCTAGATGATTACAATAGATAGCCTTTGTCATGCATATAAAATAATATTCAAATACAGTCTTAAAAACCTGAGTATTCTGCAAACTAGGAATAAAACCTGAATCTGGTACATCTTAGCCTGTTGTGTCCAAAACACAATCGCTGACGTCGGTTATACTGCTGTTATCAGTCAACTGGGGTCTTTAAAACACCATCATCGGTCGATATACTACTGACATCAATCTCTGTCAATCGGCTAATCTATCAATGTCGGTCTTTAGTCAGTCAATGTCGGTCATTGGTATGCCGATGTCGGTTCCTGTGTCCCCTACGGTGCTATTTAGACTGTGGCAGAATGGTACAAAATTGCACAGATCGGTACGGATTTTGTATAAAAGCAAAATATATGCTACGGCCTATATTCTGATACCTGATCTAAAGATCTCTATCTGTATAATTTATTAAATCAAAAAATAAGGAAATAAATACCTGAAATCCCTATGATAACTTCTGTGTGAAGTTATTTCCCAAACCTGTAAACCTCTGTGATAACTTCTGTATGAAGCTATCTCTCAAATTGGCAATAGATCAGCTGATATCTCACGGCCTCTGAATTGCACACACTAAAGATTGGACGTTCTCCAATGTAAATTAAAGCTACTATTAATCAGAGACTACAACGAACCCATTCTAGGATAGCTAATAGGCCTACACAGCCTACGTTTGTTAAGAATGATTCAAAGGCCAACCCAACAGCACCACCTTTGGATCGAGAGGTTCTTAACGGTTTACGCAGGAAAAAGCTTTGCTTATACTACAAAGGTCCATATGATGCCAATCACAATTGTCTTTTGAGGCCTAAGGGCAAGGCAAATCATGTGATATGGGCGTATTGTGAGGATTCAGAATTAGAAGATTCTAAACAGCAGGTTATTTCTGAGGAGTCAGAGGCAGAGGCTTCAGAGCCTAAGGTAGAGGCAATGAAGGTGGCTCACCAAGATTCTAAGATACTTGTGGATGAGCTTAGTCATCAGGATTTGGATACCACTGTAATTTCCCCAACCAATAGGGAATATAGAAAGATTAAAGCTCTGATACCACTGTAATATCCCCTTCAAATAGGGAATATAGGAAGTCAAAAGCTCTGAACAAAGATACAATTTTGTAGAATAAATTCAAATAAACAAATAAACCACAGTAAATCTCTTAACTACCAAATCACTAATCTTATTATTCATCTAGATGATTAAAATAGATATCCTTTGTCATGCATATAAAATAATATTCAAATACAGTCTTAAAAACCTGAGTATTCTACAAACTGGGAATAAAACCTGAATCTGGTACGTCTCAGCCTGTTGTGTCCAAAACACAATCGCTGACGTCGGTTATACTGTTGACATCAGTCAACTAGGGTCTTTAAAACACCATCATCAGTCGATATACTACTGACATCAATCTCTGTCAGTCGGCTAATCTATCAATGTCGGTCTTTAGTCAGTCAATGTCGGTCATTGGTATGCCGATGTCGGTTCTTGTGTCCCCTACGGCGCTATTTAGACTGTGGTAGAATGGTATAGAATTGCACAGATCAGTACGGATTTTGTATAAAAGCAAAATATATGCTACGGCCTATATTCTGATACCTGATCTAAAGATCTCTATCTGTATAATTTATTAAATCAAAAAATAAGGAAATAAATACCTGAAATCCCTATGATAACTTCTGTGTGAAGTTATTTCCCAAACCTGTAAACCTCTGTGATAACTTTTGTATGAAGCTATCTCTCAAATTGGCAATAGATCAGCTGATATCTCACGGCCTTTGAATTGCACACACTAAAGAGTGGACATTCTCCAATGTAAATTAAAGCTACTATTAATCAGAGACTACAACGAACCCATTCTAGGATAGCTAATAGGCCTACACGGCCTACGTTTGTTAAGAATGATTCAAAGGCCAACCCAGCAGCACCACCTTTGGATCGAGAGGTTCTTAATGGTCTATGCAGGAAAAAGCTTTGCTTATACTACAAAGGTCCATATGATGCCAATCACAATTGTCTTTTGAGGCCTAAGGGCAAGGCAAATCATGTGATATGGGCGTATTGTGAGGATTCAAAATTAGAAGATTCTAAACAGCAGGTTATTTCTGAGGAGTCAGAGGTAGAGGCTTCAGAGCCTAAGGTAGAGGCAATGAAGGTGGCTCACCAAGATTCTAAGATACATGTCGATGAGCTTAGTCATCAAGATTTGGATACCACTGTAATATCCCCAACCAATAGGGAATATAGAAAGATTAAAGCTCTGATACCACTGTAATATCCCCTTCAAATAGGGAATATAGGAAGTCAAAAGCTTTGAACAAAGATACAATTTTTTAGAATAAATTCAAATAAACAAATAAACCATAGTAAATCTCTTAACTACCAGATCACTAATCTTATTATTCATCTAGATGATTACAATAGATAGCCTTTGTCATGCATATAAAATAATATTCAAATACAGTCTTAAAAACCTGAGTATTCTACAAACTAGGAATAAAACCTGAATCTGGTACGTCTCAGCCTGTTGTGTCCAAAACACAATCGCTGACGTCGGTTATACTATTGTCATCAGTCAACTGGGGTCTTTAAAACACCATCATCGGTCGATATACTACTGACATCAATCTCTATCAGTCGGCTAATCTATCAATGTCGGTCTTTAGTCAGTCAATGTCGGTCATTGGTATGCTGATGTCGGTTCCTGTGTCCCCTACGGCACTATTTAGACTATGGCAGAATGGTACAGAATTGCACAGATCGGTATGGATTTTGTATAAAAGCAAAATATATGCTACGGCCTATATTTTGATACCTGATCTAAAGATCTCTATCTGTATAATTTATTAAATCAAAAAATAAGGAAATAAATACCTGAAATCCCTATGATAACTTCTGTGTGAAGTTATTTCCCAAACCTGTAAACCTCTGTGATAACTTCTGTATGAAGCTATCTCTCAAATTGGCAATAGATCAGCTGATATCTCACGGCCTCTGAATTGCACACACTAAAGAGTGGACGTTCTCCAATGTAAATTAAAGCTACTATTAATCAGAGACTACAACGAACCCATTCTAGGATAGCTAATAGGCCTACACGGCCTACGTTTGTTAAGAATGATTCAAAGGCCAACCCAGCAACACCACCTTTGGATCGAGAGGTTCTTAACGGTCTACGCAGGAAAAAGCTTTGCTTATACTACAAAGGTCCATATGATGCCAATCATAATTGTCTTTTGAGGCCTAAGGGCAAGGCAAATCATGTGATATGGGCGTATTGTGAGGATTCAAAATTAGAAGATTCTAAACAACAGGTTATTTCTGAGGAGTCAGAGGCAGAGGCTTCAGAGCCTAAGGTAGAGGCAATGAAGGTGGCTCACCAAGATTCTAAGATACATGTGGATGAGCTTAGTCATCAGGATTTGGATACCACTATAATATCCCCAACCAATAGGGAATATAGAAAGATTAAAGCTCTGATACCACTGTAATCTCCCCTTCAAATAGGGAATATAGGAAGTCAAAAGCTCTGAACAAAGATACAATTTTGTAGAATAAATTCAAATAAACAAATAAACCATAGTAAATCTCTTAACTACCAGATCACTAATCTTATTATTCATCTAGATGATTACAATAGATAGCCTTTGTCATGCATATAAAATAATATTCAAATACAGTCTTAAAAACCTGAGTATTTTGCAAACTGGGAATAAAACCTGAATCTAGTACGTCTCAGCCTATTGTGTCCAAAACACAATCGCTGACGTCGGTTATACTGCTATCATCAGTCAACTGGGGTCTTTAAAACACCATCATCGGTCGATATACTACTGACACCAATCTCTGTCAGTTGGCTAATCTATCAATGTCGGTCTTTAATCAGTCAATGTCGGTCATTGGTATGCTGATGTCAGTTCCTGTGTCCCCTACGGTGCTATTTAGACTGTGGCAAAATGGTACAGAATTGCACAGATCAGTACGGATTTTGTATAAAAGCAAAATATATGCTACGGCCTATATTCAGATACCTGATCTAAAGATCTCTATCTGTATAATTTATTAAATCAAAAAATAAGGAAATAAATACCTAAAATCCCTATGATAACTTCTGTGTGAAGTTATTTCCCAAACCTGTAAACCTCTGTGATAACTTCTGTATGAAGCTATCTCTCAAATTGGCAATAGATCAGCTGATATCTCACGGCCTCTGAATTGCACACACTAAAGAGTGGACGTTCTCCAATGTAAATTAAAGCTACTATTAATCAGAGACTACAACGAACCCATTCTAGGATAGCTAATAGGCCTACACGGCCTACGTTTGTTAAGAATGATTCAAAGGCCAACCCAGCAGCACCACCTTTGGATCGAGAGGTTCTAACGGTCTACGCAGGAAAAAGCTTTGCTTATACTACAAAGGTCCATATGATTCCAATCACAATTGTCTTTTGAGGCCTAAGGGCAAGGCAAATCATGTGATATGGGCGTATTGTGAGGATTCAGAATTAGAAGATTCTAAACAGCAAGTTATTTCTGAGGAGTCAGAGGCAGAGGCTTTAGAGCCTAAGGTGGAGGCAATGAAGGTGGCTCACCAAGATTTTAAGATACATGTGGATGAGCTTAGTCATCAGGATTTAGATACCACTATAATATCCCCAACCAATAGGGAATATAGAAAGATTAAAGCTCTGATACCACTGTAATATCCCCAAACTCATCAGGACTAGGTACTCCCAAATCCTGAACATGTGTGTCAGCCCCAACAACATGTTCCTCAGCTACAACTATAAGAATGTACTCACCAACAATACTTAGTGTCCTAACCTCTGAGTACACCTCCACACTCTGAATGCCAGCATCAGACTCATCCTCATCTAACTCTGAAGAAGTTGCTACTGAAACTATCTCATCATCACAATCTCCAGCTCCCTCATCCTCTGCAACTAACTGAGAGTCCAAATATCGATGACTAAGCTCATCCACATGTCTCTTAGAATCTTGGTGAGCCACCTTCATTACCTCTACCTTAGGCTCTGAAGCCTCTGCCTCTGACTCCTCAGAACTAACCTACTGTTCAGAATCTTCTGATTCTGAATCCTCACAATACACCCATATCACATGATTTGCCTTACCCTTAGGCCTCAAAAGACAATTGTGATTGGCATCATATGGACCTTTGTAGTATAAGCAAAGCTTTTTCCTACATAGACCATTAAGAACCTCTCAATCCAAAGGTGGTGTTGTTGGGTTGGCCTTTGAATCATTCTTAACAAACGTAGGCCATGTAGGCCTATCAGCTATCCTAGAATGGGTCTGTCGTAGTCTCTAATTAACAGTAGCACTCTTGTTATCCCCTTGCTCTCCATTCTATTGAACAGGTGTGTTCATCCTCTCTACCATAGTAGTGAGTGCTTGTAGTGCCTGAATCATCTGTTGCTAGCCTGTAGCCATAACCCAAAAGAATACTTTGGTGTCCTGATTACTTGAAGCAATCATGGTTACTTAGTTGATTCAATGACCAAACTACCCAAACTACCCAATAGGATGGCAAAATTTAGCTCGAATCTACCCAACATGATGGCAGGAATTTGGCTCTGAACTACCCAATAGGATGGCAGGAATTTGGCTCTGATACCACTATAATATCCCCAACCAATAGGGAATATAAAAAGATTAAAGCTTGGATACCACTGTAATATCCCCAACCAATAGGGAATATAGAAATATTAAATCTCTGATACCACTGTAATATCCCCTTCAAATAGGGAATATAGAAAGATAAAAGCTCTAAACAAAGATACAATTTTGCAAGATAAATTCAAATAAATAAATAAACCACAGTAAATCTCTTAAATCGCAAATCAGTGCTCTTATTATTCTTCAAAATGATTACAATAATATATCTCTAGCATGCATATAAAGTAATACAAATATCATCTCAAAACCTGATCTTTACAAATCTAGAACGGCTCTCAGGTTGTTGTGTCAACAACACAGTCACCATCATCGATCGATATACTACCGATGTCAGTCTCTGTCAGTCAGCTAATCTATCGATGTTGGTCTTCAGTCAGCCGATGTCGGTCACTGGTATGTCGATGTCGGTTCCTGTGTCCCCTACGGTGCTGTCTGGACTGTGGTAGAATGGTATGAAATTGTACGGATCGGTATGGATTCTGTACAGAAGCAAAATATATGCTACGACCTATATTCTGATACCTGATCTGAAGATCTCTATTTGTATAATTTATTAAATCAAAACATAAGGAAATAAATACCTGAAATCCCTGTGATAACTTCTATGTGAAGTTATCTCCCAAACTTGTAAACCTTTGTGATAACTTCTGTATGAAGCTATCTCTCAAATTGGCAATAGATCAGCTGATATCTCACAACCTCTGAATCACACACACTGAAGAGTGGATGTTCTCCAATGCAAATGGAATCCTGGAACCCTTGGCTCAGTCTTCACAGAAGAATTCTTCAATATCAAAATCAATAATCATTTCATAATTAATAATTCAAACTCTCTCCCATGAGAAACCCTTATACCCTCAAAAAGATGTGCTTGCCCTAATTAGGGTTTCTTAAATTAGAATTAGGGTTTCTTAATTAAAAATAGGCCAAATAATTAATATTTGATTAAATCAATCAAATATTAATATCTCCCTCAATATATGTCAGATCCTTGAACCGTCTGAAGCTGGTGAATTAGGGAGTGATTCTGCACATGACCGTACTAAAACAAGGGTGCTCCGCTGCGTGTCAGAAGTCCCTAAATAATAAGAGCTCAGGGAAAATGTGCCTAAAAGAGCACGAATGAAATCCAACTATAGGAATTCTGGTAATTGAAGCCAAGCCAAGCTCCATCATGACCCTCTATCCATCCTATTAGCCTACAAGGGTCATATAATAGGCTAATCATCAAGTCTGAAGATGTCACCTGAAAAGGGGACATGACATTTCCCCATTATTTTCCCATGATTTATATTTGAATATATGGTTTATGTTTTCAATCTAGGTGAGGTAAGGTACCATAAAACAAAGGTACTCAACATGTTCCTCCTTAATCCCATCCATATCATTTGAGGATATACAATTAATATGAACAATATGAAATCGTTAATCCACTAAATAATACCCATGCCAATATTTGTATACTTTAGTTATTAAAGAGATCAACCATTTATAACGACATCCTATATAAATCATAGCATAAGATAAATATTGTTATTACCATGGAACCAACATATTTTTATTCTATTATGAATACATGAAAATGTTCATATAAATTTATTACCTTTGATAAATCAGACTTGCCTCCTAAGCACATTATTAATGCAAAGGAAAACCTTAATTAACTCTCACACTTGTCTTGTTTTAATTTATTCAATCTTATGCAAAAGATTATAAGCACAACTCTTCACTATTACATTCAGGGTTTCAAGGTTTCTATTAATGTTCTCATGATTTTCTCCTTGCTCAAACTAGTTCTCTTATAAGTCCTAACCAATCTTTACAACACCTTAGTATAACTCTATTACTTCTCCCTACTTCTTGTCTTCGTTTTTGCCTTCTAGTAGCCTTTTTCTTGGCCTTTTACAACTGTACAGATAGATATAATTGGTATTGAGAAACTAATATTATATTATGATTCCCTCTATTTTTTTACTCCTTTCCATGACATTTCTTGTTTTAACTCCACTTGTAGATGCACTTTCTAGACCTTGCCTAGACCTGATTAGGCTTCGTATGCCATGTTTCACACACAATCTACTAATTCAATACACATAAGGAATGTATAGGTTTAAAACCTCAAAAATATCTTATAACACCTGAGTCCATAAATATTCACAAAATTTCACCAATTTTTTTGGTGGATTCACTGACAAAGTGGATTTTTGTTCTAAAACCCTAATGCATGGATACACTACTCAAGAGGGGTTATTTTGTCATTTCAAAGTTTCAAATAAGATTTAGCCATATATGGTTATTGAATAGGATCTTAACTTATCTCTTACATGTGCCTAAGTGGAAAACAACATTTGAAAGATCCTCTCTTACCTTCTTGGGCTCAATTCTGAGTTTGACTGTGTAAGTTACACCATCATCTATAGGGTTTATATTACTTCTCTATCAAAAAAATTTAGAAACAACCAACTAAATATATAAATAAATTTAAAACATTAAGATAAAGGATAATTGATTCACATAAGTGATCTAAACAACTTTTCACATAGTCTTTTCATGCTCACATTGAAAAATCAATCTTATTCTTTCAATACAAAATACAAGAAATATAGTGAATAGACAATTCATTTTGTAAAATGAGTAAATTTCATTGATTTTATTGGATCATTATTCAATAATTTTCTAATTAATCTTCTCAAAAACTATTTCAAGCTTCCATACAATCTTTCTTAACATAAATGCACATTTAGTCTTCTATAACATAAGAAAATAAGGTGCATAGGGTCTGCAACATTGAATGTCTTCAAAATGTGAAAAAATCCTCTTAATTTCTTAGAACATGATCTCTCCATAATTATAATGAATAATCATTTCAAATATCCAATACATTTTATGACCTATAACTACTCTAACTATTTTTAAACTTTTCCAATGATCATTAGAGGCTGGTTAAGTCATTAAAACTTACATCAAAGTTTTATTTGTTAACACTCATGAGTTAATACCCATGGTATACTCACATGGTGTATTTAATAATAATTCATACTAAAAATTTTACACCTTGAGAGTTTCTTCACATACTCTTGCAACTCCTAAACTGACCTTTCAAATTCAAAAATTTAAACTATTGAAATTGGCATCAAAATTCTAATTTTAAATTCTAACCTCCATAAGCACACCTAGACACTTGGAGAAGATTCCAAATTTTTTATTATGACTCATAAAACCCTTAAAACACCCTAAAAAAACTATATGACCTCTAAACATTTTTATCAATCCAAAATTATGCAAACAAAAATAAGACAATTCATCCTTAGAAGGATGCTCCTGCAACAATTATAGATCAAAATATCCCATTATTCATCCATGTTGAATCTCAAGTGAAGGGTGTCAAACTATCATTGATAGATGAAATTTTAGGGTTTAAAATTTTTACCATTATTTTTTTATATAAAATGGTCATAAATTTGGATGCTATGAAAAAGTGAGAACAAATTATAAGAGGATTTGACAGGTCCACAAGCCAGATCCTTGGAAAAGTATCATTGGATATAAGAGTAAGACCAAATATGGTACCCACATCACTTCAAGTTAAGCATGATAATTTAAATTAAAATATAATTATTGGGTGACATTATATACATTACATTGAAGTAGTACCATCTATATTTCACATATTTTTTAAGTTCATACATGATAATTATTCATATTCATATTGCTAAAATAAATATCCATTTAGATATAAAAAATGGAACAAGATACTAAGAATAATAAAGAATATTTTTTTTATTACTCCATAATACCACTATTTCAATCCATCCCCTAGTAAAATATGTATACATGTGTGGTGGTTGAATCAACTAAATTAAATGACAAGGAACTAGTTATACATAGTAATGAATCTACAAAGATAACATGATGCAGGAACATAAAAAAGACTTATGTAAATTGGGGTTATATAGGTAAATTTTTGGGGTTTATGCCTTAGGTAGGTATAGTATGTCATGTGAGTCAATAAAAACCATTTCATATGCTTCTTTTACCTTCACTAGGTCATTTGATAAATAATCTGATTTTCCTACCAAAATGGGAAATTAAAAAAATTAAATTTGTTACTAAGAGTTTAAGAGGTTATATCATGTATTGAAGGCATTGATACTTTTTAAATGTGTCTATGGATTCAATTCAAATGTTTTAAATGTTTTTTATACCTCATATCAATGTAAATTTATCCCCAACTCACTCTAGAAGCCTCCAGCATGGGAGAAGGCTAAAACACACATGTTTTGATAAGTCCTAGTTTATGGAGAGATATTTGGTATTGAAATAAGACAAAAATAATTAGAGATATATTTTTATAATTTATATTTAATTTACCATGTAACTAGGAGCTAAGGATTAAATAAAGAGAGAGGACTAGTAAAGGATGTTGATTGCAAGTCTCTAGGTTTGGAGCAACTGATTTTCAAGTTTGCATAGTTGTAAGTATTTTTTGAATGAAATTTGAATAAATAAGATTTTATCATGATAGTATAATTAATTTATAATAATAATTTATGGATAATTAATATTTTTTTGTGATTATTTACTCTCTTGTTTATTACTTATGATGGTCATGACCTAAAAGATCTGATAAAATAGAGTATTATTTGCATAGTCCATAAAAATAAATATTTTCATGTATTTTTATGAATGTTAGGGCTGATAAGTATTTAAAATAATGATAAGAACTAGTTTATTTCCTAATAAATAAATAAAAGTCTTTTATATTCATTAATCTTGAATTTCATCCATATTTTGTCTCCCAGGTTTTGTCATAGTCAATAATATAATAAAATTTCACAGTTAGAGGAAATTTATTCATTGTGATCATTTAGATGTTGTTTAATATTGATGAATGATTTTAATAGTATGAATAATTCCTTTAATCCATATTCTAATTTAAATAATTTAAAACAAATAATCATGATTTAAATAATACCCTTCTACTTGGGTCTGTGGAAGACTGTTAAACCCTAGTCAGGGTTTCAGAACAAACAAATCCTCATGTCTTGATATCTAGGCTGAAAAACTTTTAAAAAAAAATTGTAATTATTATATAACATATTTTGGAGGTTTTTAAAAAGTTTTAAATAAATAATAATTCATATTTATATATAAATACCTAGATCTCAATCATTGGGCATGTGTGTTATAGTCAAAACCTTGCTTGAGAGTTCAAAAGAGAACACAAATTTAAATTATCTAATACCAAGTGTATGAAACTTCAAATGGATCTATATATAATAATTTTCAAGGTGATATAGGCATTTTTAGGTTGATATATTGTATATAGAGTGAGTTATGCTAGTTATAATGTTTATAGACCTATAGAATAAGGTCTAAAACCTTGTTTTCACCATTCTCTTGCATTTCCATGTAAGATCAGAGATAGAACATAATAAAATGAATTGTGATGATATAAAATGAAAATAATAAAGGATATTTAAGAATAAAATGTTCTTATGTAGTTTAATTTAAATGGAATAAGGATGATTTTCAGTCAAGAAAGTCAGATTGAGAGTAGATAAAGGTATTAATAGTCTATTTTTTCTATTAATTAAGAGAAACAAACATATTCAAAGGGTTTTAAAACTTTTTAGGGGAAAATATGTTTTTTGATAAGTGTTCAAGTATTTTTAAAAAGATAATCATTATATGCCTCAAGATTTAGCATATTGAGTAGTTTTACAAGTTGAGGTGTTGGTTCCCAGTTGTACACCTCTTTCGCTCAACCTTACACACTTTAAAAAAATAGAAAATAAAGATGAAAAACCCACTAGTATGTCATTGTAGCTGAGGGAAGGTTTGGAATCAATAATGGACTTACCAGAGAAAATGAATAAGAGGCACTGACAAAGGGTATGGTCAGCTCCCTGGTACTTGTAGATCTACTTGAACCAAGGTAAGAGGACCTATGGGGTAGCTTTATCACATGGAGAGATTATGAAATTCAACATACATGGGGATTATTGGCACAAAGAGACACAAATGCAACCAAGGCACAACCAAACTCCTTCAATCCACTTGAGAAGGGTTATCACATAGAATGAACAAATGCACTAAGTCACATACAAGCTACTGAAGATAGATGGGGATGTGCATTCAACCTTCACTATAAAGAAGTTTTCAAAAACAAAGAGCTAAAAGGAAGACCACAGTGCTAGGTATCTGAAACACAAGATGTAGATGCATGTTAAATATGCAATATTTTGTGCATCTGCAAGGCAAATAATACTTATAGTATGTAAAGGGTGTGTTATATGAAGGGTAAGACATAGTAGGATAGTTAGATAATATTAAAATGGGTGATGTTCTAGTGGTTTTCAAAAAATAATGTTTATTTCAACATACATGACATCACCTATTAAAAATATGTAGGAAAACTAAAGTGCAAGCCATAGAAACTACAAGGAGAAATTTGCATCCATTGGTGCCAATAAAATGTAAATGCCAAAATGATCCTTGAAACCCTAGAACATACACTAAAAATAGAATCTCAAAAACTTTCTCTTATTAAATTCATAAACCTATGGTGTCCTAATGAGGTATTCAACAAAATATTTCCAAATCTCTATGCAAAAAGGGGTTTATAACCTGGATCTATGCCTAAGATGAAAATCATACATAAGCACAAAGATATATATCTAATCATCATAGCATGTAAAAAATTTCATTGAATTTAATTAACAAGATACAATAAATAACCACAAGTATTTTCCATTAACTTGAAAGAAAATATTACATACACCCATGTCTTAAAATGTTGTTATAGGGACAAGCATGGTGGATTTGCTCAATGTTAGACAGGGGAGACATATAGAGATGCTCTCAAATCTTGATAATGGTTGTACAATTACAACCACCTTAGAAAGAGAGGAAAAATACACACACATCTATGATCCCAAAATTTTGAAGAGCCTATACTTAGAAAAACAAAGACCAACAACAACCTAGAATAGAGGAGAAATACTCTATTTATACATTTTTATCCTTTTTTTTGCAATGCAAGAATGGTAGTTGTAATTTGAAATTTCAAAATTGTAGTCAACACCCCAAAGTTCCACCAAGATACTCTTAGCTATTAAAACACTTTACCACAACTAGAATCTTCACCCATTAGTACAAAAAATCATTGATCTAATTGCCTCTACAAGGAATGATGAAGATTTAGAGCACATACTTTGATTCCTTGGTTGGATATGTATTTCAAATGATATAGAAGGAGAATATTTGTGTTGGAGGATAAAAAAACCATTAATCTTTTGTGAAACTACCTAAAGATGCCCTTGACCACTTACTTGCATAGCTGGAACATCCTGGACAGTTGCCTTTCATCTTATGCACACCATGGAACAACCTATTCTTGTAATGATGGCATGAGAATATTATGAATCCATGTCTACTTGAGAGATCTTCCTTGAGTGGCCCACCTTGATCCTAAAAACCTACAATTTCTCTCCCATGGATGAGCTTGGACAAGCAAAGCAAATGAAAATACAATAACTTAGGTTATTTTCACCCTTTTACTTTTTGGCTCCAATTTGTTTTCTCCACCTTACACTTTGTTTTTAATTTTTGAAAATTTGATTTTTTGCACTTTTCAATCTTCACATTTCCTTTTTGCAAATTTGCCCTTTTATGATCTCCTTCATATTTTTTAATGCATAAATGTATTATTTTAACTTTTTGTATTTAGATTAAATTATAGCCCCTTTTACAAATTTACAATTTGAAAATTTCATAGGTGTAATTTGCACTTGTGCAATTCACCCCTGTAGTTACCTTGAAAGATCCCTTTGTAAATTGTAGACTTGTAAATTGTAACATTGAAATCTGCACATGTAGTTCCTCTTAGGAAATCTAGAAATCTGAATGAACTTTAAACTTTTGAAAAAGGGAAAATTGCACTTGGGGTTCCCATTTCCCTTAAAATCATCCTTGAGTTGATTTTTCCATGTTCTTTTACTAGTGGGATTGGGAGAGTTGACCACAATTTTCATGCTATATTTTGAGACCTTGCCTTTTGCATAATGCTTTTCCCACTAACATTTCATAGGGAGCTTGGGGGTCTCTTTTATAATTTTTGGGACTTTTAATTTTTGGGTTTTTTAATTTTCTAACCAACTACATTCCACCTACCTAGTTGCAATAAAGTACCCTGTATATGATTTTTCCAAAAGTCAAATTTTTCCTTGTTTAATACCTTAGATCAAAAATCTTTTTTATTTAAATTAATGCATATGGATATAAAAAAATCATTAATGAAAGTATGAGGGCCAAAATCATGCTCTTTAGGGTCTAAATCTTTAGAAATATGTGATTATTTTACTTTACCACCAGTTTTTGCTTGTTCTGTTGCATTTCAATTCTCTTTTTAAGTTTCCAAGTATCAAGACCCCATAATCAATTATACATAAAAGATATCATGATCCAACATGTTAGAAAACATATGTAATCTATAGCCATAACACTTACCCTCAAACTTAAGAACCAAAGTGGCTCTTATAAGTCAGAAATGGGACCCATGTTACATGTTATAAAATTTGCTTTGCAGCCTTCCCAAGTTGAAAATCAAAAGCAATGTAATGTCATACAAATTAAAATGACCCTTATATGTAATTTATATTAACAGTAAGTCCTAGATGATCAAACCTTCCATATTTTACACCTATGTAAATACATTTATGAATTTCTAAGAAGGTTGAAATTGATAATAACATTAACTGTTTTAATGCCAATGCCCTTTATAAACATATTTGAAGACATTAAAATTTTATAGGGACTACTACAAAAATCATGGAGGATTCTATCACTATGAGACTTGTAACATATATTTATGACAATGGGGAACATAAACTATTTGTGGAAAGTCAAAAATAGTGACCCCTTTTCACCACCATCGATGATAATATTAAATATATTTCACTAACACATATCTACCCATACTTAATACAAAAACATTGTAAAAGCTTGGGTGACTAAGATTCTAAGAAAATGGTTTATTCCATAGGGGATCAATGGTAATAGAAAGATGTAGTAGCCCTAATTTAAACCCACAATCCTACGTAGTAGCAGGTGAAAATAAAATAAAATGAAGGACCACTTATAATTGAATTACCATTCCCATTAGAGGGGAATCGAGCATGCCATCTAGACAATGATGTTTACCCTTCACACCAAATTATCATATGTTTTTACCTACTATCTTTTCACTTTTAAACTTTCTTGCTAATTTATCTTTATGCCTATGCTATGAGATGTGAGGATGGAGGTATAAATTATAAATTTCACCTTGTGTTGGTACAAAGTGTATGTTAGATTCCACCTTTTATCATGCTCTCTTTCTCTTTCCTTCTAAAAAATGTAAAACTACCAGAGCACATTGCACTTTGTGAGTTCATTTTACCATGTGTCTTTTCACCAAGAAACCCTACTCATTACACTTTTTGTCTCCTTTTTCCCATGGGATGTGGAGTTGGAACATCACTTTACATGTAATTTGGTGCAAGTTGTGTCACATCTTCCACTTTTTGCCAAGTCCATTTTACCTCTTAGTAGAATTTAAAAATAGGAACACACTTTACATTTTGTACTTTGCTTAACAAGTCAAACATATAGTTAATGGATTAAGTTATGACATGCCTTTACCTCTATTAATACAAATATGAAAATTGTTTTTATCCACTTAGACCTCTAGTGGAAGTCATGGCTCATTTTACACTTTCCAAAAATGCAATCAACTTGTTAACCATCTACCATGCTTCCATTAATTTTTTTAAACTTAACATTCATTTTTGATTTACTTCCTTTGACCTCCTTCCACATAGGTATGGATGGATTTTCAAATGTTGTGTTGGATCTCCTCTTGGGGACACATGGTCACCTCCACATAAACCCCCCTTTGTTGGCCTACATGCTCAAATTTGGTCACCAACATTGTCTCTTGTTCGGGGATGTACACCCCCTATGGGTGTGTAAAGAACCATAGAACACAAGACCAGGTGCCAATCCATTAGGCCATAGAGTCAACACTTGATAAATTTATTAGAAAACACTCATGAAGGCTCAAAAAAACATGGTATACTAACAAAAATAGATCAGGAGGATCTGAAAATGAATGCATGATAAAAACACGAAAGGAAATTATACATTTAAGGCCCAAACTAAAAGGGAAACAAAATAAAAAAATAAAGTTATACACTATATGATATATATACAAGTGATAAACTCAATAAAAGAAGTGTTTTATATGCCTATCATTAACTAGTATATCTAATTTATAACCATCTATGTCCCTAAAAATAAGGTATGTTCCCTAATCTGGTAGTCAATGGAATAGGGGCCCATCCACAAGGCATCAAATTTGTCATGCTTTCCTTTATCCTCATACCTATTGTCCCAAAGTAGAACAAGATCACCTACTTAGAAGGTTCTTAGAGTGACCTTTCTATAAAATATCCTTTTAAATTTTTACTTGAAATTGAGGTGTCTTTTATGAGTTTTTCTTTGAATTTCATCAAGCTCAATAATTTGGTTCATCCTACTTTCATAGTGGTTGATTTGCTCATCATCTTCTATTTGATGCATGAGCTAATAAGTTAATAACTACTAATTCATAGGAAAAACTATTTGATCTCCATAAACAAGCTCAAAATGGATTGTGACTATAAATCTCATGGGTGTAATCCTATCATCCCATAGGGAAAACTTTAGTTGTTCACCCCACTTCTTGTTTGATTCCAAAGTTTGTCTAATGATTTTGAGCAACTTTTTGTTACCAAATTATGATTTCCCATTCCCTTGAGGGTTATAATTGGAAACATAGGTCAATTCAATCCCATACACTTTGCATAATGCCACTAAAGGTTTGGATTTGAAGCTCATAGCATTATCAACAATCAATTTGATAGGTACATCAAATCTACAAATAATCTAATTTAGCAAAAAATCCATATCCACCTAGTGTGTAACCTTCTTTTTAGAGACCACTTTAACCCATTTTGTGAAGTAGTCAATTGAAAATAGTATCCATTGATGTTTAATGCCTAAAAAATCAATAATTTTTCCAATGAAATCCATTCCCCATTATCTAAATGGGCCTTTAATCATCACAGGCTACAAGGGAAGAGAACAAGAAGCTTTCATCCTCCTAGTAAAGCGTTGACACTTCTCACACTTTCTAAATTTCTAAGCAACATATTTAAATAATGATGGCCACCAATAACCATATCTCATAATTTTATGAGCTATGAATTTAGGTTCAAAATTTCCACCATATGCTCCATTATGGAAGTCTACAATTTGTTCTTCTAGAATTCATCTTAGGATAACCCCAACTAGATTCTTCCATGCAAGCCCATTCTCAGTCAAGAGATATTTTTGAGAAACAAGTTCAATTTTTTTTTTAAATTCTTATCCAAGTAAGGGGGATAATTCAATTTTTTCAAGTAGTAAATAATATCTCTATACCATGAAGACATGTTAAATTGACTCAAAGAATCATCAACACTAAAAATAGCAGTGTTTACCTAATCAACTTGTAAATTTGTCTCAATTATGAGCTTGGATAGACCCATCCCTCTCACTAACTTTGTGGTTTGAATATCTATGTCATACTCTTGCAACTTATTGACCCACCTGCATCAATTATTAAATACTTTAGTTTGAGCCAAGATGTCTTTCACCATGGTATGTGGGATATAAGCAATAATCTTTGAACTAAAAATATAAGACCTGAATGTCTAAACAACCTTCAAGAGAGAAAATTATTATTTTTCTATGATAGTATAATTTATCTCAGGACCTTGCATAGATTTTCTAAAAAACTTTATAGGCTGCTCATGACCATCTTCATTATTTTGTAGTAGTACAATGATAAAAATGTTATATCATGCAAAAGATAATATCTGAAATGCTTTTATGTAATTAGGGCTAGCCAAAATAGGGGCATCCTTTAAGACTCCTTCAATGTCATTAAAGCCTTATATGACCTTTTCTTCCCACTTGATGATTTGGTACTTATTTAACATAGATATAATAGGTAGAGTGATCTCTAAAAAATTAGACACAAACCTCCTCACAAAGTTTATTTTCCCAAAGAAGGACTGAATTCCCTTCTTAGACTGTGGGATAGGAACTTTGTCAATGGTTTCTACCAGATTGGATTCAATCATGACACCATCCTTAGACACTATATCCAAACAATTTGGCCTTTTGTACTCTAAAGTGGCATTTCTTTGGATTAAGAAAAATTCCAAACTCCCTACATCTAATCAATACTTTCTCTAGATGCTCTAAATATTCTTCTCTAGTCTTAGAGTACATGATAATATCATCTTGATACACAATTACAAACTTGTTAATTATCCTTGAAAAATAAACATCCATAGCTTGTTATAATGTTACACCAACATTCATTAAGTTGAAAGTCATCCTCGTATATACTTATGTGCCCCAAGGTGTAGCAAATATGGTATTAGATCTCTCAGATTCCTTTACCATAACCTAGTTGTATCTAGAAAAAACATCTAAAGTGGAAACCATATCTAATTAGTAATACTTTGTAGCAGGTTCTCCATATTAGGTATGGGATAATTATATTTTAAATAAGCTTTATTCAAATTCTAAAAATCCACATAGAATCAGATGTCACCATTATTATTCCCTATAGAGACTAAATTTGCAACCCATGATGAATACCTGATGGGTTGAATGATACCACCATCCCTTAGCTTCTTTAATTCATCTCACATCTTGATGGCCAAGATGGGGTTAATATTTCTTTATTTCTACTTAAAATTCTTGCTATTAGGGTATAATGGGATGACATGTTGAAACAAATCTTCCCTATATGCTTTCAATTAAGAATAAGACCATGTTAAACAATATTGGTACTTTCTTAGCAACTGCATGTAGACTTGCCTCAAAGCTGCACTTAGGTGAGTACCCAACCAAACCTTCTTTGGATTTTCATGAGAAACCAAATTACACTCAGTCACATCTTTTGAGATAAATAAGTATCGATTCTTGATTCTATCTTCTCCATCAAAAGATGCTTCCAAACTTACCAATCCCTTTGGAAGCATGTTTATCTTTAGATAAATAATGTCCTTCCCAAACAAGGTTTATTTTCTATCACAAACCTATACCATGGATTCCAATTCTATGAACTAATCATGGAACTTATTTTCATAATTTAGAAACCTCTTGATTTTCTCATCATTATCAAACACCTATCAATGATGAACATTATCAGGTATTTAAGGCCTAACAATCACCTTCACCTGATACTGACAATGAGGGTTCATATTTTCAATATTAAACTGAGCACCTAACCCTAAAAGTTTATCATCTTCTTCATTAAAACTTTTATCATGATAAAAAATATTGAATGCATCAAATAATTTAAGCAAATCCCAAACAACATTACGATATTGTTTCAACCTTTTATGTTTGGTGGTGTAAGCATTGCAGACTTATTTAACCACTAGCTCATAATCACCCTTTACAATCAGACTTTTAATTTCATGTTCACAGGTAATCTATAAACCAAGAAAGAGTGCCTCATACTCAGTAGTATTTTTTTTCACTCAAAGGATAACTGAAAATAAAACTTAAATCCTTTACCGTTAGGGGCATAGAAGACAACCCTAGATCTATTTCCAAGATTATAGAAAGCCCTGCTGAAACACATCTTCCAAACTACACCTTCACTATCAAGATCACTATCAAGAATAATAGGTTGTTAATTAGCATCGACATCCATGTATATCACTTCATTGAGAGCATATTTTGGATATTTAATTGCATGTAGCATCTTTAGTTGTCTATAAAGTTTGACCATTTTACCCTCCAAAAAAATGGTGGCATAGGAAAGGTCCATTTTTACACTACCACCCATACTAGTATCCCATTTATGTGATATAAATATCCCCCACTTAGGTGAGTGGTCCACAACCATCATGCCCATATTCAAATACTTACTTGGATGCACTACCTACTGCACTACCAACCCTTGACTTGTCTAACAATTGTAACTTCTCACAAATCCATGTTATAACACTTATCAAAGTCTAATGTAATCGTAACTCTGAGCTCATTTAGGAAACCCAAGGGTATTACATTACAAGAAACACTAGAATCAAACATGTAGTTGTGAATAATTAGACCATTGATCAGCATGGTTGTATAAAATAGATCCACATTCAACTAACTTTCTACTAGTGTAGCCCCCAAATAGACTTCCATAGTGGGTTTGATAACCTCTTCTGATTCTTCATCACTTTTTGGGGGTGTTTAGTATAGCTCAATTTCATTTGAAATTGATTTATCACCAAATTCCAAGTAATCAAAATCCCTCTTCCTATGTTCAGGTATTCATAATAATTCAACAAGTGGCATGGTGATTTTTAGTTAACTCAATATGTGGGCCATATCACATATGCTATATTGAGGAAGAGGAATATTTGGTGGAAGGGTAACAACACCAACTATAATACAATCACTTAAGGTTTAAAGTGGAGTAGGTTGGGATGAATTTGCATTTTTAACAATAGCCTTCAAGGGTGGGTTTGTTTTAACATCATTTATACCCTTAGGAATACTAGATAACAAAGGTATTTTATTTTTAGCAAGATCAACTCTAGGCTTAGTAACATGGGAAATAGGTGCTCTTTTGGAAGCATTTGGGACTACCATAGTTTTTTTTATCTCCCTTACTTACATCCCCTACCTTTGGATATGTAGGGGTAGTTTCTTGAGGAGCATCAGTTTGATACTTACTTCTCAAATAATATTGTTTCTCTTGGGCACCTGATGTATTAATTAGCAACTACCTATCCTCAACTGACAAAGTTCCCCCATCATATTTTTAATCATAAATGATCTTAAAAAATCAAAATCATGAATGGGTAATTCATATGCTTGTGCCATATTAACATCATAAGAAACTTTGTAAATTAGGACACTTACCCTTTCAACTGCACTCCAAAACTAATTAATAGTAGTAACACTCAGCAATTCCATGCAGGCAAACATCTTACTTCAAGGACTTTAACAATTGAACATCAAAATCTCATCTTCAAATGATGCCTACTCAAGTTAATCTACATATTCATCAATTAGTTTAGTTGTATCACATGGATTATGTGAAAGAAATTACTTGTCACACTAATCAATATCAATGTCACAACCTACCACATTCACTTTAGCATTCAACAGATCAGACACTTCTTTTCCAACCCCTTTATTCTAATTTCTATCTATTATTTCTTCACATTCATACTTCTTCCCTCTATCATTATCTTGATTGTGGAAATTAGGCCTTCTTTATGCTTGATTTGGATTTAGAGCCCTTTCTTGACTAGTAGACACATGAGGGATCCATTTCTCAATTCTAGCTAACTTGTATGACATTTATTTGACAATGGAGGCCAAAGTATTAACTGTCTCCTCAAGGTTACTATCTTTGTGGACTGCATTTTTTCATGATTAACTAACTTTACATCAGTCCACTTGTTCATTAACTTTCCCATAGCCTTTATGTTGTTCTCAATTTACATTGCCATATTGAATGCCAATCATAGGTTCATGGGAGCCTTATCCCACAAGGAGTATGCATCCTTATTTTCAAAGGCATCACAATATTTGATTAAGCATGTTGTATCACTAATATTTATGTTCTCAGGTAGTTTCATCATGGCTTTGTTTAACTATGTATTGAAGTCCTACACACACTCAATAGAATTATTTTTGATGTTTTCAAATTCAGTAAGAAAAACCTCAGGTCAATTCTATTACCATACTGAATTCTAAAAACAATCTTCATTTCTTCCCATGAATCAATACATCCATGGGGAAGCGAATTGAACCATTTTCATGCATATTATTTTAGTGTGTGCATAAAAAACTTGATGCAAACATCCTCATGCTCAATCTCATAGTATTCAATAATATTGTGAAAATCCCTCAAGTGTTGATCACCACTCACTGCATTATTCCCTTGAAACTTTGGAAGGCATTTCCTTACTTCATTCAGGACCTCATTGGGATATCCTTCCATGTCATAAAAATTGATAGGTCTGAATCAGGGAATGTAGAATACAGGATGCTCATCTAGGTCCCTATACCTCATGATTGGTTCAATTATAGGTTCAAGAACAACTGGTAAAGGGATGTGAGGGGGTAAATGAGGTGGTTTTCATAGATTAAGATTAGGAGGAGATTTAGCTGGTTGAGAAGGAGCTAGATATTAAATGGGACTATAAGGTTCTAAGTGACTAAAAGAGCTATGAAAATCCTTAATAATGGGAAGTTAAATAAAAATCTCACGATTATCAAAATTTTTGTAGTTAAGACACTATTTAGTAGCTGAACTATACCCTTTAATAGGCCTACAAATTAATCTTCCTCTTCTTTGATGAATTCTTAGGGGTGAGCCAAGTTGTTTAGATGAGTCTCCTTTAAAGGATGATCTTAATCCTTCTTGCTTTATAGATAATAAAATACCCAAATATGAAAATTAATAAAGATATTTAGACTAAGCACTAATCTTTCTTGAAACTAGATGATAAAATTAGAGTCACCACTAGAATTAAAATTTTAGAATATAACAATTAACAGACTAATTATGATGCATGTTTCCAACATGCAACTTTAACAACTCTTTACAATACATGCAGTAGATGTCATTTATAAAATCCTTCAATTCCCATCACATCCCTAGTAGAGTGATGCAATGTCGATGGCCAAGATAGTCCAATGTAGAAAATAACAACAGAGAACTTTGAAACTTGAATTACTTATAGCTCTAGCTCTCTACAAGAGTACCCAAAAACATTGGTGATAAGAAGTATCCATGATAATGGGTCAATTTGAGTGTTGGTTCCCAATTGTACACCTCTTTCACTTAACCTTTCAAACTTGAAAAAATGGCAAACAAAGATGAAAAACCCTCTAGTATGTCATTATATCCAAGGGAGGGTTGGCATCAAGAATGGACTAAATGAATAAAATGACTAAGACGCATCAACAGAGGGTATGGTTAGCTCTGTGTTACTTCTAGCTCTGTCTAAACCAAGGTGAGAGGACCTATGGGATATCTTGCTCATATGGAGAGATTTCTTATTGCATCCTCCATGGGGATTATTGGCACAAAGAGATATAAATATGACTAGGGCACAACGAAACTTGTTCAATCCACCTAGGAAGGGTTATCACATAGAATGAAAAAATTCACTAAGTCACATACAAGCTACAAAGATCGATTGGGATGTGCATGCAAAATTAATTGTAAATAAATTTTAAATAATAAGGGGCTAAAATGAAGACTATAGTGATGGGTCTTTGAAACACAAGATGCAGACGCATGTTAAATATGAAATATTTTATGTATCTACAAGGCAAATAACACTTATAGTATGTAAAGGGTGTGTTATATGTAAGGTAGGATAGGGTAGAATAGTTAGATAATAATAAAAAGGGGTGGTGTATTGGTGGTTTTCAAACAATAGGGTTTATTTCAACATACATGACATCACCTATTGCAAATATGTAGGAAAACTAAAGTACAAGCCATGGAAACTACAAGGATAAATTTACATCTATTGGTGCCAATAGAATGTAAATACCCAAATGATCCTTGAAACCCTAGAACATACACTAAAACTATAATGTCAAATATTTTATCCTACTAAATTCATGAACCTAGGGTGCCCTAATGAGTTATTCAATAAAATATTTCCAAATCTTTATGCAAAAAATGAGTTTATAACACAGATCTATGCCCAAGATGACAACCATACTTAATCACAAAGCTAGATATACAATCATCATAGCATGTAAAACATCTCATTGAATTTCATTAATAGGATACAATAAATAACCATAAGTATTTGTTGGAAATATTGTCATTGATGTCAAAGGTCTAGTATTATTGGTGATAAAGGCCCCATTGCATTTAATGTTGTTTGTAATAAGCATATCTTGGCTAATGTGAGTTAATATTTATTTAATATTAATGAATATATTTTTGGTTGCATATGAGACAAAAGAAGGGCCCATGGAGAAGTCAAAGAGCCATGGGATAAAGATAAAATAAGGATGGGATGCATTTTCCCATGAAGAGTCATCTTGGGGAATTCCAAGAGTCACCAAGTGAAGACAAAAGAGTAAGGCTGCAATTTCTCATGAAGGGACACTTTGAGGAATACAAAAAGTCACCAAGATGAGGACAAAAGAGGGAAGGACATTTTTGGTCATGAAGGGTCACCACATGACTTTTCAAAGGCTTGAATATGAAGGGTCATCCAAGTTTGGCACCATTTTCTATGAGGGTTGAAGGGTCACAAAAGGGGAAGGCCAAAGGTCATTTGGAAAGCTATAAATAAAGGCTTGAGAAGCCCTTTGTAAGATGAGAGATAGAGGTTGATTTGATATTGTAATATCTAGCTTAGAAGAGCAATTTTGAGAGATGAATATGATTTGTATTTGTTATATCTAGCTTAGAAGAGCAAAGGTGAGAGAGAGGAAAGAGATGTATTAAACTATCATTTGTTGAGATAACAACATTGAGAGATAGGTGTGTGGTATACACAAAGGGGTTGGTGCTCTTGAATTGTTGTTGGGTTGGTGCTCAGTAAAGGGGTTGGTGCTCTTGTGGGTTGGTGTTCATGAATTTTTTTTGGTTTGGTGCTCAACAAAGGGGTTGGTGCTCTTGTGGGTTGGTGCTCATGAATAATTGTTGGGTTCGTGCTCGACAAAAGGGTTTGGTGCTCCTATGGGTTGGTTCTCACGAATAGTTGCTGGGTTGGTGCTCCACAAAGGGGTTGGTGCTCTTGCAAGTTTATGCTTATGAATATTATTTGGGTTGGTTATCATTCATATACTTGAGATTGTTCTCTATGGTTTTTCCCACATTGGGTTTCCATGTTATATCTGGTGTCTCTCTCTATCTTGTGTGGTGTTTATTGTTTGAGTTTTATCGCATATCTTGAATGTTTGATTAAGTAGAATTTGATTAAGGAAAAGTTTTATAAGATATATGATATACTGATTCAACCCCCCCTCTCAGTATATCTTGTGCCTATCAATTGGTATCAGAGCAGGTTCCTTTTTTGAAAAGTTTTACAGCTTGAAGGTAGATCGAGAAAGCACGATCGCTGGGTCATAGGAAGTATTTTCTACAAATAAGGCACCTTTGTTTGATGGGATGAATTATGATTTTTGGAGCATCAGAATGAAGGTTTATTTAATGGCCCTTGGATTTGACATATGGAAATTAGTGGTGGAGGAATATGAAGAGCCACAGACATTTGCAATTACTCCAATAGAAAATAAGGCAAGTGAATGTAATTCTAAAGATTTAAATGCTATTTTATGTGGTTTATGTGAATCTAAATTTGTTAAAGTTATGTAATGTAAATCTGCTCATGAAACTTGGGTAAAACTTGAGAATATTTACAAAGGTGATGGAAAGGTTCAGCAAGCTAAGCTGCAGACTTTTAGAAGGTAGTTTGAAAATTTGAAGATGGAAGAAGAAGAAGAAGATATAGCAAGTTATCTTTTGTGAGTTGATCAAATCATAAATTAGATTCAAGGTCTTTGAGAAACATTGGATGAGTCAACAGTGGTGCAAAAGGTTTTGATATATCTACCAATGAGATATGATGCAAAGGTTTCGGCAATTGAGGAGATGAAGAATTTAGCCAAGCTAAAGATGGATGAGCTTCATGGTATTCTCATGGTATATGAGATGCGGATAGAACAAGATAAACCCTCAAAGAGAGAAGTGGCTTTCAAGACATCAAAAAAGGAGAAAGCTAAGATTCAAGAATCAAGTGATAGTTCCAGTGATGATGAAGATGACAATGGATCACTTTTCATTTGCAAGCCAAAAAGAGGAACTGGTAAATATCAAGGAAAATTACCTTTTAAATGTTTTAATTATGGAAAGATTGGACATTTTTTACCTAGATGCCCAAATAAGGGTAATGATGATGAAGAAGAAGAAAAGCCTACATACAAGAAGAATTTCAAAGGCAAATCTAAGAATGGATTCAAGAAGAAGAGCTTGTATTCTAAGGATCCTAGCTCAGTCGAAGATAGTGGAGTCAGTGATTCAGAAGAAGAAGAGATTCTATTCATGGCCATACATGAAGGTGATCAAGAAGAAGAAGAGGAGGAAGCTAAAGTGAATATAGAAGGAGAACTCATTTTTGCCTTAGAAGAGTTAGAAGCTGTTTAGAAGAAGAATCAAATATTAAAGTGCCAGATCAATAAAAATGAACAAGAGTCAAAGGAAATTATTGAAGATCTACAAGCACACTTTGAAGAAGCCAAGAAGAATGAAGAATATCTCACAGCATAATTGGAAATAGCAAGAAAAGAATGTCAAAGGTATGTTATTGAAATTGCCTCTTTAAAAGAAGATATTGAGAAAGCAGTCAATGATAAATAGTTAGTGACTCAAAATTTGAGGATAGCACTAACATATTGAATAAGATATTGGAAATTCAAAAAGCAAATTCAGACAAGATAGGGATAATATTTGAAAATAAAAAGAGCTATGCTGAAGCTCTTACAAAAGAGGAAACAAAAAGGGGAGAAGTAAAGAATATAGAGGACATTTCAAATAGAGAAGGCTAGAGAGAATAAATCTACAAAAGACAATCAGGTCAGAGATATACAGACAAGTCTTATTTTTATGGAATTATTTTTACTATAATGAATATGGTCACAAGAAATTAGAATGTAGAAAAAGAGCTAACAATTTCAAAAATAAGAAGGAAAGTCAAGTAGAGTCAAGCAAAAGCCATAACTCTTTTGCTCCTCTATCAAGCTTTGATGAAGAGACCATAATATGCTACAAGTGCAACAACTTTGGACACATAGCTCGGTATTATAGAAGTGTATTTGAGTTAGTAAAGAAGGATCAAAGTTTCAAAGCTCCATTCATCAAGAAGAAGGTTCAGACATGTTCATGGTAGAAGGAATAACCTGAAGATTCTATGATGGTTCAGATAGCCCTGCATGTAAGAGGTAAAGATTAGGCATGGTTAATTAATAGCGGATGTTTGAGGCTATGATAGGCGATAAAATTAAGTTCATATCTCTAAAGAAGATCAATGGTGGTACAGTGAGATTCAAAGATAAAACCACTACCAGGATAGCTGGAAAAGGTACTTTGAGTTTAGATTATGGTAGAACTAAGACTAAGAATGTTTTATATGTAAAATGGCTTAAGCATAATCTGTTGAGTGTTAGTCAAATATGTGATCAAAGATATACATTATGGTTTCATGTTGAAGGTTGTGACATTAGAAGAAAAGATTCAAATGAGTTGATTATAGATGCTCAAAGGATAGGAAACAATGTATATGTATTGTCAGATATCTTCTCAAAGGCACGATCAAAGGACAAATTCAAAGATCTATAAGAGGAGTTGGGAGTAATTTCTATTACTTCCTGCCATTGATGTTCAGCATCAATTGTGGGGGAGCTAAGTGTTAACTCCAGGTAGGCCCTTTGCCATTGATGTCAAAGGAGGAGAATAATAGGTAAAGGTATAGGTGCATAACATAGGTACAAGGAACAAGTACAAGTTGCTACAATAAGGGGGAGTTACTATATGTTTTTAGATGACATTATGTCCAGGTGACAGGATGTGGTAGTTTCAAGATTGAGGTTGCCATCAATGACAAAGGGGGAGATTGTTGGAAATATTGTCATTGATGTCAAAAGTTTAGTATTATTGGTGATAAAGGCCCCATTGCATTTAATGTTATTTGTAATAAATATATCTTGGCTAATGTGAGTTAATATTTATTTAATATTAACGAATATATTTTTATTTGCATATGAGATAAAACAAGGGCCCATGGAGAAGTCAAAGAGCCATGGGATAAAGACAAAAGAAACATGGGATGCATTTTCCCATGAAGAGTCATCTTGGGGAATTCCAAGAGTCACCAAGTGAAGACAAAAGAGTAAGGGTGCAATTTCTCATGAAGGCACACTTTGAGGAATACAAAAAGTCACCAAGATGAGGACAAAAGAGGGAAGGACATTTTTGGTCATGAAGGGTCACCACATGAATTTTAAAAGGCTTGAATATGAAGGGTCATCCAATTTTGGTGCCATTTTCCATGAGGATTGAAGGGTCACAAAGGGGGAAGGCCAAAGGTCATTTGGAAAGCTATAAATAAAGGCTTGAGAAGCCATTTTTAAGATGAGAGATAGAGGTTGATTTGATATTGTAATATCTAGCTTAGAAGAGAAATTGTGAGAGATGAATATGATTTGTATTTATTATATCTAGCTTAGAAGAGCAAAGGTGAGAGAGAGGAAAGAGATGTATTAAAATATCATTTGTTGAGATAGCAACATTGAGAGATAGATGTGTGGTATACACAAAGGGGTTGGTGCTCCTATGGGTTGGTGCTCATGAATTGTTGCTGGGTTGGTGCTCGGCAAAGGGGTTGGTGCTCCTATGGGTTGGTTCTCACGAATAGTTTTTGGGTTGGTGCTCGGTAAAGGGGTTTGGTGCTCTTGTGGGTTGGTGCTCACAAATAGTTTTTGGGTTG
Organism: Torreya grandis; assembly: GCA_037957365.1. Taxonomy (NCBI): domain Eukaryota; kingdom Viridiplantae; phylum Streptophyta; class Pinopsida; order Cupressales; family Taxaceae; genus Torreya; species Torreya grandis. The sequence goes on from JARHVA010003490.1 coordinate 1,821,953, forward strand.
GTGCTCAGCAAAGGGGTTGGTGCTTCTGCAAGTTTATGATTGTGAATATTGTTTGGGTTGGTTCTCATTCATATACTTGAGATTATTCTCCATGGTTTTTCCCACATTGGGTTTCCACATTATATCTGGTGTCTCTCTCTATCTTGTGTGGTGTTTATTGTTTGAGTTTCATTGCATATCTTGAATGTTTGATTAAGTGGAATTTGATTAAGGGAAAGTTTTATAAGATATATGATATACTGATTCACCCCCCTCTCAATATATCTCATGCTTAATAGTATTTTTCATTACCTTGAAAGAAAATATTACATACACCAATATTTCAAAATGTTTCCATGGGGACAAGCATGGTGGATTTCCTCCATGTTAGACAACAAAGACATATAGAGATGCTCTCAGAGCTTGTTAATAGATGTATAGTTATAACCACCTTAGTAAGAGAGGTAAAATACACACACATCCATGATCTTAAATTAGGAATATTCTATAATTAGAAAATCAAAGACCAAAAATAGAGGAGAAATCCTCTATTTATACATTTTTTACCCTTGTTTTTGCAATGTAGTAATGGTAGTTGCATTTTGTAATTTTTAAAATTGCAGTCAACACCCAAAGTTCCACTAAGATGTTCATAGTGATAAAAACCCTTTATCATGCTTGGAATATTCACCCATTTGCAAAAAAAATCATTGCTCTAACTACCTCTATAAGTAATGATGAATATTTGGAGCACATACTTTGATTCCTTTGTTGGGGATGCATTTCACATGAGCTGGAAGGAGAATATTCATGGTGGAGGCTAAAAAAATCATTTATCTTTTGTGAAACTTCCTGAAGATGCCCTTGACCACTTGATTTCATAATTGGAACCTCATAGATAGTTTCCTTTCCTCTTATGCATGCCATGGAACAACTTGCTCTTGAAATGATGACATGGGAATATTTTGGTTCCATGGCTACTTGAGAGATCTTCCTTGGAGTGGCCAACCTTGATCTTGAAAACTTACAATTTCTCTCCCATGGAGGAGCTTGGACAAACAAAGAAAATGAAAATATAATAACTTATGTTATTTTCACCCTTTTACTTTTTGGCTCCAATTTGTTTTCACCACCTTGTACTTTGCACCTTTACTTTTTGAAAATTTGTTTTTTGCACTTTTGAATCTTCACATTTTATTTTGTGCAAATTTTCCCTTTTATAATTTCCTTCATATTTTTAAAGCGTAAATGCATTATTTTCACTTTTTACATTTAGAGGAAATACTGACCCCTTTTACAAATTTAAAAATTGCAAATTATACAAGTGTAATTTGCACTTGTGAAATTTGTACTTGTAGTCCCCCTAGAAGGTCCCTTTGCAAATTGAAGACTTGTATATTGTAAGATTGTAATTTGCACATGTAGTTCCTCTTAGGTAATCTAGAAATTCAAATGCACTTTGCACTTTTGTAAAATTGAAAATTACACTTGGGGTTCCCATTTTCCCTAAAAGTATCTTTGAGTTGATTTTTCTGTGTTTTGACTGGTAGGATTGGGAGAGTTGACCACAATTTTCATGCTACATTTTGAGACCTTACCTTTTGTACGGTGCTTTTCACACTAAGATTTCCCAAGGAGATTGGGGATCTCTTTTACAACTTTTGAAAGTTACAATTTTTGGATTTTTCAAATTTCTACCCAACTCTATTCCAGCTACTTGGTTGTAATAGAGTACCCTATATATGATTTTTCCAAAAGTCAAAATTTTCCTTGTTTAATGCCTCAAATCAAAAATCCTTATTATTTACATAATGTATCTAGATCTAAAACATTCACCAATGAAATTATGAGGGACAAAATCATTTTCAATAGGGTCTAAATCTTTAGAAATCTATGATTGTTTTGTTTTACCACCACTTTTTTCTTGTTATCCTGCATTTCAATTCTCTTTGCAAGTTTCCAAGTATCAAGACCTCATGATAAATTGTACATAAAAGATATCACACTCAAACATGCTACCAAAGATATGTAATCTATAAACATAATACATGCCCTCAAACTTGAGCACCAAGGTAGATCCTATGAGTCAAAAATAAGACTCATGTTGCACATTACAGATTTTTCTTTGTAGCCTTCTGAAGTTAAAAATCAAAAGAAATGTAATGCCATACAAATTAAAATGGCCTTTATATGTGATTTAGATTAAAAATAAGTCCTAGGTGATCAAACCTTCTATATCACCCCACCTTATGCAAATAAATTTTTGAATTTCTAGCAAGGTTGGAGTTGATAATAACATTGACTCCTTTAATGCCAATGCCTTTTATAAACAAATTTGAAGACATCAAATTTTTATAGGAACCATTACAAAAATCATGGAGGATTCTATCACTATGAGAATTATATCATATTTGCATGACAATGGGGAACAAAAACCATTTGTTGAAAGTTAAACATAATAACCCTTGTTCACCATCATCAACCATAATATTGAATATACTACACTAACACATATTCACCCATATTTAATATAAAAACATTGTAGGAGCTTGGGTGACTGAGATTATAAGAAAATGATTTATTCCATAGGAAAAAAATGGTAATAATGATTTGTAGTAGCCCTAATTTAAACTCACTATCCTCCTTAGCAATAGGTGAAAAGAAAATAAAATGAAGGACCACTTCCAATTATAGTGCCATTCCCATTAGAGGGAAATCAAGCATGTAATCTAGACAATGGCATGTACCCTTCATGCCAACTTGTTGGATGTTTGCACCTACTATATTTTCACTTCTCAACTTTATTTCTCATTTATATTTATGCCTATGATGAAGGATACGGGGATAGAGGTGCACATTTTGATTTTCACCTTGTGTTGGTGCAGAGTGCATATTAGATTCCACCTTTTATCATGCTCTATTTTTCTTTCCTTCCATGGAATGTAGAACTATAGGAGTACATTAAACTTTGAAAGTGAATTTTACCATGTGTCCTTTCACTAAGAAACCCTGCTCATTACACTTTTTGTCCCTTTCTACCTATGAGATGTAGAGGTGGAGTAGTACTTTACACATAATTTGGTGCAAGTTGCATCACATCTTCCACTTCCACCAAGTCCCTTTCACCTTTTAGCAAATTACAAAAATGGGAATGCACTTTGTATTTTTCACTTTACTTAAAAAATTAAATGTGTAGTCAATGGCTAGAGTTCCACCATGCCTTTACATATATGAATGTAAATGTCAAAATTACTTTTATCCACTCAAACCTCTGGTAGATGTCATAGCTCATTTTACACTTTCCAAAAGTGCAGTCAACTTGTTGACCATCCACCACACTTTCACACATTTTTTCAAACTTAACATTCATTTTTGCATTACTTCCTTTGACCTCCTTCCATGTAGGCATGGTTATCTTTTTTTAATGTTGCATTAGATCTCTTCTTGGGGCCATGTGGGTACGTCCATGTCAACCCCTTTCACTGGACTGTATGCTTGAATTTGGTCACCAACATGAGGTACAAGAAGGCCTAAAATGAAAAATGTTGTTTTCTTATTAAAGACTGATAAAGGATGAAATTTGAAGTATATAGATAAAATTATAAACATTCTAAAGTATGGGATAACTCTAGTATGGACATAAACATCCAATTTGAGGTCAATACCTATTAAAGAACGGAAATTAAGGATATGTGTAGTATTTTCAATCAAGGTTTTTTAACCTTTTAGGACTTAGTAGATGTAAATACTATATTTATAAAATAAATGAGTATAGTAAATTAGGGTATAAATATGAAATAATTATAGACACTATTCTATTACATAATTGACTTAATTTGACTTTTCTAAAAATACCAATAAATAATGCAAATAAGAACTTGGCTAGAAAATGAGTGAGATAGATGATCTAGAGGCTAAAAATTGAGACAGAGACTAGTTTAAGTGCCACAAACAAGATCCATGTGTTAAAACCCCTCCTAGATAGTAGTTCCTTAATAAGATAGTAGTTATATGTGTTGTTAGTCTCCTTATTTTTGTAGTGTCCTTTATGCAGGACTATCTTGAGCTTTTGGGTGAACCTGTGTCTGTATATGTGAGGTTTGTTCCTATGTGCTTGAGTTCTAAAAATTGGTATATGGCTAATTTTGACTGATTTTATGATCAAAACCTAATTCTCCATATTTATATGGCATCTGGTTGATACAAGCTAAAAAATGTATTTGTTAGTGGGGTAGGTTGGACATCCTCAACACCCTATTGTGAAGAGAGTTACCTACACACCAATACTCTTGAGAGGGATCAAGCTTGATTTAATTCTCCCCACCTAAGTGCTAGAGCAAGTGCAAGTGAAGCTATTATGGTAGTTTACTTGAGTGCTTTAAATGTCCTTGAGATTGGAATCTAGGTAATATGAGATTAGGAATACTGTCAAATGGTAGTTGTATTAATATAAAATGCAAAAATTAGTAACTTGATCATCGCTAATGACACCCAACCCTTAGGTCCCTCTTACTTGATCTCCTAACCCTATTAGTATTATTTTCACTGATTCTTAGTCATATGTAGCCTTCTAAACTTAGTCCCAGCTCACCTAAACTACTCTTTCTAAGACAAATCAATCCCCCCAAGTTCTATCTACTCAAGATATTAGTGCCATAATTGGACTATAACATCAGTGCCACTCTTGTCCACTTTCAGTGCTCCTATCCAAGTGTAATTTTGGCCCCAATGGTCAATTCCTTCTAGTTCCCCATCTTTATCCTTGTCAGCCTAATGTGAGCACATTCAACCCATGACCAATAGATCCCTATAAAAACTCATTCAATGATAATTTGGAAAGGGTTAGCAATTATCACTAAGTAAGCAAGAATACTCAAGAAATCTTCCCTATTCTCTACATATAGCCATCAAATACACTTACAAGCTTATTCAAATCCTTACACCAGTCCCTAGCCACCTCAAGCACATCCAATTTAGTATTATGCATCTTCATACACACTATTTCACAAAGCACATCAAGTTGGGGAACTACATATGGATTGATCCCTCTTCAAAGTATTGATATGTAGGTAGCATACCCACCCAAGGGGTGTGGATCCATGTCTAGTGAATCTTACACACACTAACCCCCCTCTTTCTCAAAATTGGTTAAAGAATAATGGAATATAGGGTTTGAAGAGTAAATCTGATCTATAGGGAGATATACAGACTTTTGGCTACCAAAACTTCATAGATAAGGTCACACAAACATAGTGAACAAAACCTAAAAAGCTCAAATCCTAGAAAAAATAGTAAAGGTGGACTATAGTGTGGGTGCCACTCTTGTCTATTTTTAGTTCTCCTATCCATTTACAAAATGAAGGTTAGATCTTAGTTTGTGATAGTGTCCTAATCCTACACAGTAAATTCCAACTTCTATCTCAGTTGGATCAATTAATTTCTAGCTAATTCTTCTTTTCCATATCTTATTACAATTTTTAGAAAGGACAAAATTGTAATCTAATTTACATAAATCAGTAGCTTAATTATTGTATATTTATTTACTAATTTTACTACTCAGACCCTTTAACTAAATTAGGAATAACACAACAATATTCCCAAAACTGTTAAATGATTTGGTGAACCCGATTTACTTCATTTGCACATAAAAAACCTAGGGTAAATTTCTTATTGATTTTTTTGATTTTTACTTGCATAATAAAATCAGAAATTAGCATTAAATTTTAAAATTTTATAGTAATTTAAAGATAAATTTATTTCAAACCATAGTTATTCATACTAGATCCTAGTATTTTTCCAATAATTTTTTGATTTTTTACTAACATATTAAAATAAAAAAATTACGTCAAATTTCAAAACTTCATAGTAATTTTCAAAAATAATTATTTTTCAAAACCATAGTTGCATCTTCTAGGTCTCTTTTATTAGTGTAGTTTTTTATTTTTCCCTATTATTTAATTAGGGAAATTATATATTTGTGCATACATGGAGTTTTCCTACATTCATGGGATAGGCTAGCTTATGTGGAGATGTGTGTCATAGATGTGTCATAGGTGTCATAAGTAACTCCCTTGACTGGCTATTCTAGGTATGGGAATTAATTCTCTACTCTTAACACCTTGTCACCACCTTTCATGGAGGAGTTACAGTCTATTCTTGGGGTGCTTTGACCACCTTTTGTGGAGGAGTTACTTACATGCTCTCCTATATGTATTATTCACTTTTGGCCATCTCACATTAATCAAATATTGGGTTTTATCCTATTTTTCTTATGTAATTTATCTTCTTGTATAATTTCAAATTGATTTAGCATTTATGTGATGTGCACTAGCTTCGTCTCGTGTGATCACATCTCCATTGCATTCGCATTATCCAAATTCTAGAAATAACTCCGATATCTTTAAATCATACATTTTTCTAATAATTTTCTAAATGTTTAGTTTCATATTTCACTCAAAAATTCACTTTAAATTTCAAGTTTTCATAGTAATTTTGAAATAAATCATCTTCCAAACCCTAGTTGCATACACTAGGTCCCATTACTTCTTGATATATCATCTTATATGTTTGAGAGCTTTGTATCCTTTCTATGCAATTTCCAGTTCATTGTTTTTAGGAATTTACATTTACTATATTTAGTAATTCTCTTCTCTAGCACTTTTCTTATTACAAATTATTGCAAAAAATTCAATCAAATTCTAAATTATTTTCCTATTTAACAATGACCCAATACATGGTTTTGATGAAACTGATAAAAGGGAAATTTAAGAACTTTTAATTGAACACCCTAACATGTAAGATGACATGCTTAAAATACTTCAAGAGGAAAAATAAAAAGTGAACAATGGTCAATATTCTAAAACCATAGAGAAACCATTTGTAAATGACACTACGAAGGCAACTGTCTCAACAACCCCCTATAATATCCCAACTTGCCTCTATGCCACTAACTATAACTAGTACATCTTTATCTCCTGATGTGGTAGCTCTTGTGTAAGAGATAATCTCTTAAATCTAAGGTGATACATCTTGAGCAAGGTGCCTATAGACCTATATAGGATTTGGATTCTTTTATATTATTACATACACTATTGGTACATCACATTGCTTCTACACCCTTGCCACAAGGTTTTATTCAACCCAAGCTTACTCTATATGATTTCAAGGGTGATTGAGAGACACATTTGAGATATTTTCATGTAGTATGCTTGTACAATGTACCAAATTATTAGATAATTAACAAACTATTTCCATGGAGCCTAAAGTATTATGCTTTACAATGGTTCTACATTCTACCGAATCAGTCAATCAATGCATTCAATCCTTTAACCAACACATTCCTAGCTCATTTCAGCATTAAAATTAGTGATAAAGTTTCAAATGCCCAAGTATCACAATAGAAACAAAGGTCAAATGAGCATCTCATAGATTATGTTCTTTGATATAAGACTATTTTGGCTAAGATGACTAGCCCTATGGCCAATCAAGAATTACATGATCTCTTCAAACAGAGTCTTTTACTAGCTTTACATGAATCGATTATGTTCAAAAGGTTCTCTTCCTTCACTAAATTATGTCACACACTAAAGGAAAGAGAAGTTAAATGAATTTTAATGGGAAAACTCAAGTACACAAGTATCATAGAAATAAAAAACAAGAGTAACAAGAAAGTCCCATACAAAGTCGAGGTCAATGATGATAAGAGTCAGAATCAACTGATAGTTAATGTGGATTTCAAAACCCCTCAACATTTGGTTTTATCAACACCTCCTTAGTGAACCTTACCAATCTACCAATTTCTCCAGCTACAATTTTATAGAAGCTATTGGAATGTAACATCATATCTCTCCCTCTTATTCGGGAAGTTGACCCAACAACACTTCTTCCATAGGGATATGATCAACATGCATTTTATGAATTTCATAAGGCACCAGGCCATATAAAAGATAGGTGCATTAGTTTAAGACATAAGATATAGGATTTGATAGATGGCAATCATATCAATCTTGGAACTTCAATTGAGCCTCCTTAGGAAAATCAAACATAATATAAAGCATTAAAAACCTCCTCTGGTCCTTTTTTGTGGAACTACAAACTAGGGGATATATTAGGGGTTCATCATGCATTTCATGCACATCCTCCACTAGATACATATAGAGCACCTTTAGTTGAGACATATCCTTTGAGAAACATGATTGGTGTATATAATACCAGAGTTATAGCTAGACGTTCCATCTCTTTCTTAGAGTAAGAGATCATCAATGATGATTCAAATTATGATGCACTCTTTATTAGACCTTACATTTATAATCATCTTATTCATAGTGTTCTCATGGATAATGGATGCAGTGTGAACATGTGCACTATGACATTATTGTAGCATTTGAGATATTCAAAATAAGATATTACCTTGATGGACATAGTTATTAGTGGATTCAGTGGGCACATACAAAGTTTATTAGGTGATGTTTTACTTCCTCTTCAGGTTGGTCCAACAAACATGGCCACACCATTCACTATTATTCCCAGTATAGGAATTTTTGATATATTATTTGGTTAACCATAGATTTAAAAACTTCAAGCAGTACCTTCGACAGTTCATAGATGCATGAAATTGATTCACGCTAATCAGGTTATTATATTTGGTGGAGTTATATATGAGTTACCACTCCCCACTTTAGATCCATCTTCTACATTATAATCACAAGTTTCAATTCTACCATCAATTCTAATTTTTCCACTAGTTATAGTTCCTCCTCTAGTTATAATTTAGACACAATTGAGGCATCCATCGCTAGCACAGAGAGTTCATACACCTCCACAGCTTTAAGATTCTAGATAGCTTCTAGCTATAGTATTCACACCTAGAGAAGTATCATTGAGATCTCATGCATTTACTCATAGAGCACATGTTCAAAGAGCTTCTCCCACAGGTAGATGGGTCCCTAAGAGCCCTTCAGTTGCATCCACTTCTCAGAGTTATAGGGGGACCCATAGTTGGTTTCAAATTCAAAGATTTTAGAATATTTAAAACATGTACAGTTCTCAATGCCATAGTCTTAGAATTTTCATCATGATTCATGATCATACACAATTCTTCCCCTTGATATAGGACACCATGATAGGGAGTCACCCATGAGACTCATTGATTAGTATCATCTTTTCCTAGCTTACCTGTACATAGTTTCTTATGTTTTATTATACATAGATTCTATCAAAAACACAAAAGTGTTAAAACATTAAAATATTATCAAAAATCTAAAAACATTCAAATATGTCAAAATAATAAAAATATTTCAATTGTATGCATTATCCATGCTTTACATTTCTCCTATCATTCTAGACTTACATTTGTTGTTCTATGCTATTATTTTTTAATATATATACATTATTATGCTTCACTTGATTTTATTTGAGTGTGTGCAATGACATCCAGATCCTTGATTGCTTCACTCAACCCATTAAGGGGGAATCTGTCTTCTACATCAAGACATACATCAATATACATACCCATTGGGGGCATCTTCTACATAGCTACACCATTCAGGTTACGTCATTCCTACACCACACACTCTAGTTATCTTGTTGGCATATATTATTTACTAGCTTGCATATATTACTCTATTAACGTTCACTAGTATATAACACTTGTGTATTTCTTAGCATATACATAGTCTTGTACTAACATGTTTTGCATATAGTCACATTCTTGATTTGATTAGTTAGGTATGATTTTACTTTTAGTTGTCACATGTTTTCTTTTATTGCTTAGCATAGTTTGATGTGATTGCCTTTGCTCAGTTCATATTTGTCTCCTATGTGTACCTTAAGACATTTTCCAATGTCCTTTGCTTTTATTCTTGTGTGTGCCTTAGGACATTTTTCAATGTCCTTTACTTTTACTCTTTTATGTGATTGTGGCTTTCACACCATTCTTACTTTTTTCAATTATATGTGTATGTGGCATTTGAACATGTTGTATATGCTTGCTTTCTAGTTTGAGTGACATGTGCCTATGTCCCTTATTTGCTTAGCCCCTTGGCCACTCTTGTATGCTTCTTGACTTTTTTTCTTATATGATTACTTTCTAGTTTGAGTGACATGTGCCCATGTCCCTTGTTTGTTTGGCCCCTTGGCCACTCTTGTATGATTCTTGCCTTATGTTCTTATTTATTTTTTGCTTCTCATTATTTGCAATTCCATGATCCACATCATGCATTATTCTTGATTTCTTGGATGCCATGATGGAAATCATGATCCATCCCTCCTTAATAACTAACAACTAATAACTAACCAGATTTTTAGTTCTAGTTTAGTACATTACACATGTTATTACATTGTTACATCTATATAGGCATACCCATATTTATCTATCAATCTCTCAATATAAACTATGTTATATCTTGAGATATCTTGTCAATTATCATTACTATATCATATATCTTTACAACATAACACACTTTTAGGGATTTTTATTATAAGGGTAGTCATTATAGGGTCTCCATTCCTACCCTCAAAAGAGGGGGCAATAAAAAAGGGTTTGTCATAGATATTATATCTCCTAATGGTCAAAAAGGTAATTTTTAGAACACCCAAAACAACAACCAAACATGAAACTAGTCAGAATAGACTAGGTAGACAATAAAAATGCTATAATAGTTACCAGATTTGGCCCAAGATAATAGTGATAAGATTGGACAACAACATTGATGCCACTACTATCTATTTTTATCACTCTTATCCAAATAATAGAAAAACTAGACTTTTTAGAAGTAGTCAGAAAAGTAGGTTTAGTTATAGTTTTGCATAGTCAAACCAGTTTAGAATCAATAGTTTTTAGTACACTTTTGTTCAGAGAATATAGATATAGGGGGAATTATGCATGTCATGAGGTCTCTCACTTCTAGTTTAAAAAACTATAGTTGATATAACTTCTAGATCAAAATCCATGTTCCAGACACCAGTGATTAGGGGTAATATGTGCATCACATTTCTTTTCTTTTCTTTTTGAGTTTAGTATTGCCTAGACATTATTAGTAGTTACATACTTTATTTCATTTATAGGTGGTTGGCATTATTTTGGAGTTGGATTTAATACAAGCCTAACTTCCTCATTTTTAAGTGGATTTCATATAAGTCAAGTGCACCAATTTTGGAGTGGCTTTCATACAAGCCTAATCTCCATCTTTTGGAGTGGCCAAGAGTGGCCTAGTTTCCAACATACATTAAATTATCCATGCCAACATTGTTAGATCACAATACATTCATGGCCTTCAAGATCAATCCCATACAACACACATCTATATTGATATCATTTCATAGCTTCACTTCATGGGTAAAGCCAAAGGTCTAGCTAGCCTTTGTATTCTTGAGCCACCTATTTAGAGGGATTGGATACATAATTAAAACATTGATCAACACACACAAGATCACTTAGATTCACTTAGTGGGTGATTATAGAGCTAAAGGGCTAGCCTTTGCATTCTTGATCCACTCTCAAGGAATTGAGCACTCAACTTCATTCACAATATTAATCTTGGTTCAACACACATAAAACATAATCCAACATTACTCAACAACATAATATTTTTTTTATTAGTTTGCATACCCAATGAGGTGTATTCATTCTTTTCTCTTCCTCTCTATCTTAACCATCTTTATATGTTCTTATTTTAGATATAATATATCTAGTAAGAATTGATCTACTTTCTGTTTTCTCTTACAAATTCACACATTACAACATGCTCTCTCTATGCACATCTAGTATCACAACAACTTCATGAGCTTCACCCTTACAAATAAGTTCAAGTACGCTTTCTATTTTTCCTTTATCTTAGTATTTCAATTTTTTTCATCACTATAATAAAGGAGGGGGGGAAATGTAGTCATATAAAATGCAAAAAATGGTAACTTGAGTGTGGATAATGACACCCAACCCTTAAGTCCCTCTTTCTTTCTCTCTTAACCCTCTTAGGATTATTTTCATTGATTCTTAGTCATCTTTAGCCTTTCAAACTTGGTCCCAGCTCACCCAGACTACTCTTTCCAAGACAAATCAATCCCCTTAGGTCCCATCTACTCAAGGAAATAGCACCACACTTGGATTATAGTTCCAGTACCACTCCTATCCACTTTTGATGCTCCTATCCAATTGCAATTTTGGCCACAATGGTTAATTCCTTTTGGTTCCCCATCCTTATCCTTGTCATCCTAATGTGATCACATTCAACCCATGACCAATATATCCTTATAAAATTCCATTCAAAGATAATTTGGAAAGGGTTGCCAATTATCACTAAACAAGCAAGAATATTAGAAAAATTACTCAAGCAATATTCCCTATTATCTGCATATAATTAGCCAATACACTTACAAGCTTATTCAAATCCTTACACTAGTCTTTATCTACCTCAAGCACATCTAGTTTATCATTATCCATCTTCATACACACTATTACACAAAGCACATCAAGTAAGATAACTACATATGGCTTGATCCCTTTTTAGATTATTGGTATGTAGGTAGTGTGCCCACACAAGGGGTATGGATCCATATCTAGTGAATCTTACACAAACTAACCCCCCCTCTTTATCAGAATAGGTCAAGTCATAATGGAGTATAAGGTTTGAAGAGAAAATATTCTCTACAAGGAGATCTATAGACTTCTAGATGCCAAAACTTCATAGACATGGTCATACAGACATAGAAAACAAAACCCAAAAAGCTCAGATCCTTAAGAAAATAGTGGTAGAGATGGACTACAGGGTTGGTACCACTCCTATCTAGTTCTAGTTCTCTTATTCAATTATAAAAAAAGGTTATATCTCAATTTGTAATAGTGTCCCAGTCGTGCATAGTAAATTCTAGCTTTTGTCTCAGTTAGATCAGTCAGTTTCTAGCTAAGTCTTCTTTTCCACCTCTTATTACTATTTTTAAAAAGAAAAAAATTACAATCTAATCTACATAAATCAATAGCTTAATTATTTCATATTTATTTATTTATTTTACTACTTAGACCCTTTAACTAAATTAGGAATAACACACCAATATTCCTAAAACTATTAAATTAATAGTATGTATAAGTATGATAGAATATGGATTGATAGCCTTAATTGTGCACAACTTGTTAATTTACATATATATTTTTCATTTTATTTCCATCTAGTGGTTAAAAGGATAAAATTCATGTATTTGTATTTTTATAGTACTTATGTGGGTGTTAAAATAGGTTTAGGCCGACCTTAAGAAGTCTAATATTTGAAAATATATTTGTTTGTGAAAAGAGGAGTGAAAATACAAAAGTGCCATTATTCAGAAACTAGTGTCATGTGGCTCTATTGTCCTTATTATGGAGCTAGTGTCCAAGTGGCATAACACTAGGCATGAAGAGCCATGATGTAAGAATGTGGGTTTGGGACTAATTTAATAATTACAAAGGATACATGTGGCCCATACAAAGGTTGGATAAGTGTGAAAATATGCTCTAGGATAAGTCTAGGATAAACTAAGGATAGGTGGTCTCAAGTATCACTCTTAGCACCCAATTGTCTCTTTTATGTTATTATATTTTCCCCCCAATTCTATAAATGAAAAAAAGTAAATTGACTAGGATGAAGGAAAAATAAGCATACATAGACTTACCTAATAGGTAAAGCTCATGAAGCTAGGTCTGAGTATGTGAAGCAATATCCAATATGTGTACTGCAAGTGAAACATGAAAAAATCAATCCTTATTTAATAGATATCAAAATCAAAGACAAAACTAAGGAAATAATTAAAAATGAGTAAAGGGATAAGAGAGAGGAAAGGAATGAATATACCTCACTAGGCACATGAAACAATGCATAAACCTAGTGATAACCTATGTGTGTGCATCTAGATAGTGATCAATCAGTGAATAGTTTTGACTTAACTCATGTCTTTCTCAATCCTTATGTGTGGGTAGCTCAATAAATCAATCTAGTTTTGACTCCATCATTGTGCACCCATGCTTGGTGGATCATGACTTGTAAACAGATATGATTAGACTAATGGTGTGTCTAACCCTCTCATGGAGGTTGATCAAGAACTCAATTATACTTTGATTCCATCATTGCCTACACATGTGTAGTAGATGCATTTGAAATTGAAACTATGTGATGTAATTATAAATGTCTAACTAAAAATGTCAACCTTGTGGCCACTCAGGTATATTAGGTAGTTCTGAGCCACTCAAGAATGCCAATCATTGTAGATGGTGTAAGGTATGAAATTGGTGTGTAACCTAAAATATGATGTCATATGTATATAATATAGAGAATGACATGGAATTTTTCACTCTATCTAATCAACTAGTGTGTAAAGGAGCATACAAAAATAATGTGTCATCCACATGTCCCCAAATATGATATCTGAGTATATGGATTTTGGAGTGAGTTCTAATAATCTATAGATGATAATCTAAACTATAAATGGGAATGGTCATGCCATGCATGATTCCCACATTCTAAGTAAACTAGTATGAATTTTTCCTAAACCAGTACGAATATGAGCTAAACTGAGAAAAAATGGTAAATGTAACTGAACCTATGCAAAGTTGGACTATACCTAATATACATTTTTGGCCAATATAATGCTAGAAATATTTGCATTGTTGTCAAAGGTCTAACATTATTGGTGATAAAGGCCCCATTGAATTTAATGGTGTTTTTAATATTCATATCTTGGCTAATGTGTGTTAATATTTATTTAATATTAATGAATATATTTTTGGTTGCATATAAGTCAAAAGAGGGCCCATGGAGAAGTCAAAGAGTCATGGGGTAAAATAAGAAAGTGGAATGGGATGCATTTTCTCATGAATAGTCATCTTGAGGAATTCCAAGAGTCACCATGTGAAGATAAAAGAGGTATGGTGCATTTTTCCATTAAGGGACACGTTGAGGAATATGAAAAGTCACCAAGATAAAGACAAAAGAGGAAAGGATGCTTTTGATTATGAAGGGTCACCATATGACTTTTCAAATGCAAGGATATGAAGGGTCATACAAGTTTGGCACCATTTTCCATGAAGATTGAAGGGTCACAAAGGGTGAATTCCAAAGGTCATTTGGAAAGCTATAAATAAAGGCTTGAGAAGCCATTTGTAATATGCAAGAGATTGCATGGTTTATATTTATTTTTGAAGAGATAAAAGTAGGAGATATTTTAGAGTTATATCATTTATTAAGTAAGCAACATTTAAATATAGTTTTATTTTATACACAAGAGGGGTTGGTGCTCCTATGGGTTGGTGCTCACAAATCTTTGCAAGGGTTTGGTGCTCCTATGGGTTGGTGCTCAAAAATAGTTGTTATGTTAGTACTCGACAAAAGGGTTAGTGATCCTATAAGTTGGTGCTTAAAAACCTTGTATTTTGAATTGGTGATCATTCATATACTTGAGATTGTTCTCCATGGTTTTTTCCACTTTGGATTTCCACGTAAAAATATGGTGCCTCTCTCTCTCTTGTGTGGTGCAAATTATTATTTTAGTTTTTATTGCATATATTGAATGTGTGATTAAGTGGTTAAAGAAAAGAAATTAGATTAAGTAAAAATATATATAATATACTGATTCACCCCCCCTCTTAGTATATTTCATGCTTAACAATTGGTATCAGAGCAGGTTCCTTTTGAAAAAGTGTTACAACTTGAAGGTAGATCAAGAAAGCACAATGGCTAGATCACATGAAGGATTTTATATAGATAAGGCACCTTTGTTTGATGGGAGGAATTATGTTTTTAAGATCATAAGGATGAAGACTTATTTTATGTCCCTTGGATTCAACATATGGCAAGTAGTGGTGTAGGAATATGAAGAGCCATAGACACTTATAACTACTCTGACAAAAAAGAAGGCAAGTGAAAAGAATGATAAATCTTTAAATTCTATTTAATATGGTTTATGTGAATCAAAATTTGTTAAAGTTATGCAATGTAAATTTTCTCATGAAACTTGGGTAAAACTTGAGAATATTTACAAAGGTGATGGAAAGGTTTAACAATCTAAGCTTTAGACTTTCAGAAGATAATTTGAGAGTTTGAAGATGGAAGAAGAAGAAAATATAGTAAGTTATCTTTTGTGGGTTGATCAAATAGTTAATCAGATACAGGGTATTAGAGAAAATTTAGAAGAATCAACTATGGTTCAAAAAAATTTGAGGTCTCTACCATTGAGATATGATGCAAAAGTTTTGGTAATTAAAGATATGAAAAATTTATCCAAGCTAAATATGGATGAGTTTCATGGTATTCTTACAGCATATGAGATGTGAACTAAACAAGATAAACCCTCAAAGAGAAAAGCTACTTTCAAGACATCAAAGAAAGAGAAGGCTAAGATTCAAGAATCAAGTGATAGTTCTAGAGATGATGAAGATGACAATGGAGCTCTATTCATTTACAAGCCAAAAAAGGGCACAGATAAATATTAAGGAAAATTACCTTTTAAATATTTTAATTATGGAAAGATTGGACATTTTGTAGCTAAATGCCCAAATAAGGGTAATGATGCCAATGAAGAAGGAAAGTCTACATAAAATAAAAATTTCAAAGGTAAATTCAAGAAGGGATTTGAGAATAAGAGTTTGTATTCTAAAGATCCTAGCTCAACTAAAGATAGTGGAGTCAGTTATTCAGAAGAAGAAGAGATTATATTCATGGCCATACATGAAGATGCCTCCGCAAGAAATATTGAAAATTATCAAGAAGAAGAATGGGATGAATTTGAAGTGAATCTAGAAGGAGAACCCATTTGTTCCTTAGAAGAGTTAAAAGCTCTTGAAAAGAAGAATCAAAGATTAAAGCTCCAGATTGAGAAAAATGGAAAGGAGTCAAAGGAAATAATTGAACATCTACAAGCACACTTTGAAGAAGCCAAGAAGAATGAAGAAGATCTAATGGCACAGTTGAAAATAGTAATTAAAGAATGTGAAAGGTATGTTATTGAAATTGCTTTTATGAAAATAGATATTGAGAAAATAAATAAAGAAATCAATGATAGAGTGGTCAATGATTCAAAATTTGAGAATATCACTAATATGTTGAATAAGATATTAGAAAATCAAAGATCAATGTCAGATAAGATAGGTATTGGATTTGAAAAGGAGAAAGAGGAGGTCACTAATTTCACAGACAAGGAAAAAGGAAAGAGCTATGCTAAAGATCTTACAAAAGAAGAAATAAAAAGGGAAGAAGTTAAGAACATAGAGGACATCTCATATAAAAAAGGTTGGAGGGAATAAAGCTACAAAAGGCAATCAGGTTAGAGATATAAAAATAGGTCCTATTTTTATGGTTAATATTTTTATTGTAATGGATATGGTCATAAGAAAATAAAATGTCAAAAAAAGGCTAACAATTTTAGAAATAAGGAGAAGAAAATACATACAGAGTCAAGCAGAAGCCACAACTCTTTTGCTCCTCTATCAGACTTTAATGAAGAGTCCATAATATGTTACAATTACAACAACTTCAGATACATAGCTTAGTACTATAAAAGTGTGTTTGAGTTAGTCAAGAAGGACCAGAGTTTTAAGGATTCATTCATCAAGAAGAAAGTTTAGATAGGTTCATGGCAAAAGAAACAACTTTAAAAATTTTGTGTTGGTGCGGATAACTTTGCATACAAAAAATGAAGAAAATCTATGGTTCATTGATATTGGATGTTTGAGGCATATGATAGGAGACAAGAGAAAGTTTATAACCTTGAAAAATATCAATGGTGGCATAGTGAAATTTGGAGATAATACTACTACCAAAATTGCTAGAAAAGGTACACTAAGTTTGGATAATGGTAGAACTAAAACTAAAAAAATTTTATATGTAGGTCTTAATCATAATATTTTGAGTGTAAGTCAAATGTGTGATCAGGGGCACACACTAAAGTTTTATACAGAAGGTTATGAAATTAGAATAAAATATTTAGATGTGTTGGTTGTAGATGCTCAGAGAACAAGCAATAATTTGTATATGCTATCAGACATCAAGGTCAAAGATGTTATTTGAGTTAGATTGAAGAAAATTTTCTATGGTACAGGAGAATAGGGCACATAAATTTTGATAATATTATCAACATTATCAAGAAGCAAGCTGTCAGAAACCTTCCAAAGATTACAAAGCCATCTGACACGCTTTTTGAACCTTGACAGTATGGGAAGCAGGGTAGAAGGTGATTCAAAACAAAAAAGTACTCAGCCACTTAGATGCTAGAGCTTGTTCACATTGATCTGTGTGGACCTATGAGAACTCAAAATACTCAAGGTGAGAAATATTTCATGTTGCTTATTGATAATTTTTTACGTATGACTTGGGTAATGTTTTTAAAAAAAATCAAAAGCTTTCAGGCATTTCAAAGTATTCAAAGCATTAGTTGAGAATGAAACTAGTTTAAAGATTAAGTGTTTAAGATTAGATCAAGGAGAAGAATTTATGTTAGATAAATTTATTTACTTTTGTGAAGACTATATAATAAAGAGACATTATTCAACAACTAGAACTCCACAATAAAATGGAGTAGTTGAACAAAAAAATAGAACAGTTCAAGAGATGGTGAGGACAATGCTAAATGAATCTAAGATAGTAGATAAATATTGGAGAGAGGCAGTTTCTACAATAGTGCATATTCATAATAGAGAATTATTGAGATTCAATAGTGAAAAAACTCCTTATGAGCTATGGAAAGACAAACCAACAATAGTTGATTATTTCAGAGTTTTTGGTAGCAGATGATTCATAAAAAGAACCAATGAAAAACTTGGTAAGTTTGAATCTAGAGCAAATGAAGGTATATTTCTTAATTATTCTTGTGAAAGTAAAGCTTATAAATGTTATAACTAAAGAACCAAGAAAATTGTTAAAAGTGCAAGTGTTAGGATAGAAGAAGATGGAACATAAAGAATTAGTGATCCAGTAGACACTCCTAAAATCATTGAAGAGGAAGATTTTGAAAAATCAGATGAAGATGAGAAGAAGGAGAAAAAAGACACCAAAACTCCATCCAAATATGTTCAAATAAGTAATAATGAAAGTGACATCATCAGGGACATAAATGAAGAAATTTACACCATAAAAATGATGGTAAGTGAATATGAGCAAATTAATTTCTCTTTATTATCCAAAATTCAGCCTAGAAATTTTTTCAGAAGCTACACATGATAAGCATTGGGTTAAGGTTATGGATGAATAATTAAATTAGATATTAAAGAATGATACTTAGGATTTAGTGTCTAGACCAAAAGTTCACAATGTGATAGGAACAAAATGGGTTTATATAAATAAGTTGAATGAAAATAGAGAAGTGACCAGAAATAAATCAAGATTAGTATGAAAAGGATATGCTCATATTGAGGGAATATATTTTGAATAAACTTTTGCACCAGTGGCAAGGTTAGAGACTATTAGAATATTTCTTGCATATGTAGTGTTTAAAAATTTCAAATTATTTTAGATGGATGTCAAATGTACCTTCCTAAATGGGAATCTAGAAGAAGAGATCTATATTGAGTAGCCTGAGGGATTAATTCTCTCAATATTAGTAGCCATATATGTAGATTGAAGAAAGCATTATATGGATTTAAACAAGCTCCCAGATCTTAGTATGCAAGACTTGATAAGTACCTATAGAATCAAGGTTTCAAGAGAGGATTTGTTGATAGCAGTCTCTATATCAAAATAGAAGGTGAGCATCAATTTATTGTGGTGGTATATGTTGATAATATCATTTTTGGAGGAAATATTGAAAAGATGACAATTTTTTTTTTGATAATATGCAAAAAAAATTTAAGATGTCTATGGTTGGAGAGTTGTCATTTTTCTTAGGATTGAAAATATTTTAGTTAGATAAAGACTTTTCATATCTCAAAGTAAATATGCCAAAGAAATGTTGCAAAAATTTGGTTTTGAGAATTTTGCACCAGTTGGCATAACAATGTGTATAGGAAATAAGGTGAGCAAGGATGAAGATTTAGCTATTATAGATCAATCTTTGTATAGATCTATGATTAGTAGTATTT
The DNA here is from genome assembly GCA_037957365.1 of Torreya grandis. Lineage (NCBI taxonomy): Eukaryota > Viridiplantae > Streptophyta > Pinopsida > Cupressales > Taxaceae > Torreya > Torreya grandis. The sequence continues at coordinate 1,841,964 of JARHVA010003490.1, forward strand.
TATATTTAACAACATCAAGGCTAAACATCATGCATGTAGTAAGTATGGTTTCAAAATATCAATCAGCTCTAAAAGATAGTCATGTTCAGTTGGTGAAGAGAATATTCAAATATATCAAGGGGACATTGGATTATGGATTGTGGTATCCCACAGGTAGATATTTCACTTTGGTTGCTTATACATATTTAGATTGGGCAAGGTGCTTGGATGATAGAAAGATTACAAGTGGAGGAGCTTTCTTCCTTGGTGATAGCTTAGTATCGTGAATAATTAAGAGGCAAAATTTAGTATCACTTTCTACAGCTGAAGCATAATATATTGTAGCTATATTGTTTTGTACTCAAGTGCTTTAGATGAAGCAAACTTTGGAAAATATCAATGTAAATTATGATGAACCTATTTCTATTTTTTGTGATAACATAAGTGTTATTAATATTTCAAATAATATAGTGATCCATTTAAGAACAAAACATATTCCCATTAGATATCACTTCTTGAGAGACCAAGATGCAGCTCAATAGGTTAAGATGGAGTATATTAGTACTACAAAGTAGATTGTAGATATTTTCACAAAGGTAATACCAAAATACATATTTGAGTATCTACAAGAGTTGGGAGTAATTTATTTTACTTCTTACCATTGATTTTCATCATCAGTTGAGGGGGAGGTAAGTGTTAGCTCTAGGTAGGCCCTTTGCCATTGATGCTAAAAGGGGAGAATAAGAGGTGTAGGTATAGGTGTAGAAACATGTACATGGAATAGGTACATGTTGCTATAGTAAGGGGGAGTTATTGTATGTTTTTTAGATGGTAGTATGTACATGTTTTAGGATGTGGTAGTTTTAGTTTTAGGTTGCCATAATGACAAAGGGGGATATTGTTGGAAATATTTTCATTGATGTCAAAGGTATAACATTATTGATGATAAAAGCCCCATTTAATTTAATGGTGTTTTTAATATTCATATCTTAGCTAATGTGTGTTAATCTTTATTTAATATTAATGAATATATTTTTGGTTGCATATAAGTCAAAAGAGGGCCCATGGAGAAGTCAAAGAGTCACAGGGTAAAAGATGAAAGAGGAATGGGATGTATTTTCTCATGAAGAGTCATCTTAAGGAATTCCAAGAGTCACCATGTGAAGACAAAAGAGGTATGGTGCATTTTTCAATGAAGAGACACTTTAAAGAATACGAAAAGTCACCAAGATAAATACAAAAGAGGAAAGGACACTTTTGCTTATGAAGGGTCACCATATGACTTTTCAAATGCAAGTATATGAAGGGTCATGCAAGTTTGGCACCATTTTCCATGAGGATTGAAGGGTCACAAAGGGTGAATGCCAAAGGCCATTTGAAAAGCTATAAATAAAGGCTTGAGAAGCCATTTATAATATGCAAGAGAGTGCATGGTTTGTATTTATTTTTGAAGAGAGAAAAGTAGGAGATATTATAGAGTTATATTATTTGTTGAGTAAGCAACATTGAGAGATAGTTGTATTTTATACACAAGAGGGGTTGGTGCTCAAAATAAATTTCAAGGGGTTAGTGCTCTTGTGGGTTGGTGCTCACAAATAGTTTCTCTGTTGGTGCTCGGTAAAGGGGTTGGTGCTCTTGTAAGTTGGTGCTTACGAACCTTGTATTTTGAGTTGGTGCTCATTCATTTACTTGAGATTGTTCTTTATGGTTTTTCCCACTTTGGGTTTCCACGTAAAATCTTGGTCTCTCTCTTTCTCTCTCTCTCTCTCTCTTTCTTGTGTGGTGTAAATTATTGTTTTAGTTTTATTGTATATCTTGAATGTGTGATTAAGTGGTTAAAGAAAATAAATAAAATTAAGTAAAAAGACATATAATATACTAATTCACCCCCCCTCAGTATATTTCATTCTTAACATCTAGATTTTTTGAAATTGAGGCTAATAGACAATAACAAAATATATTGGATAGTAGTTCTATGTGGCTCAAGTATTCCAATTTGGGTGCTAATGTTTACCTTCTTTGATTTATATGTGATTGTATAATCTTTGTATCACTATTTTTCCATTATGTTTTATTAGAGTCTGATTTTTGTAATCTGAGTCTGTGCTAAAAATGTACTCTGAGTGCATTATGCTAGCCTAATCTCTATGACAAACCCATGTGAATGCCCCCTTTTTGAGGTAAATTGTTGAACCTGTACAAGAACTATCCTCAAAATAAAAATCTCTGCAAGTTGTGTGTTATCTGGGGCATATATGATATCTATGTAATAATCTAACATAATATACATACATAAACTGAGAATGTAGTTTGAAGGGTCTAAAACCTACCTTAAGGGGTATTTCTTCCCTTCACCAACAATTTATTGATGACATAATTATTTTGGCTCTAGATTTGGTAAGAGAGGCTAAAGAAACAAATTTATTTCTAGATAGTTATGCACTCATCTCAAAATAATTGATTAATTAATCCAAAGTGATTTATTCTTTATCAATATGTCAGCCCTATGCCAAAGAAAGATTTCTCATATTCTAAATTTTTAAATCAAGGAACTTCCTTCGATATAATTAACTATGCCTCTTTTTAAGGGGAATATGAAATCTGAATTTTGGTACCCTCTAATTGAAAGGCTTCAATGCAAGTTATTGGGTTGGAAAGGGAATTTTCTTTCTTAGGCAGGTAAAGTGTTACTCATAAAAAGTGTTTTACAAAGCTTCCTTATTTACATTATGTCCTTATTTAAAATTCCCAAGGGGATATAGGAAAAATTTGATAAAATTAAAAAAAAGGTTCATATGGATGGGTGTGGAGACATTCACAAATTTATTCTAGTGGCTTGGGACAAAATATGCCTTCCAAAATCCTTTGGAGGGTTGGGTATTGTAAAAATTTCCTCTATGAATAAGGTGTTAGTTTATAAGCTTTGTTGGAAATTTATAAAAGAACCTTCTCCTTGGGAAATCATTTTCTATGCCAAATATCTTGGTTACAATTCTCTTTTATCATTCCTTTCTGAGCCTATTGTTATCAAAGGTTCCACAATCTGGAATTTATTTTCCAAAAATAGGGATACTTTACTCAAGGGCTGTAAGTGGAAGTTTAGTAATGGTAATATCATTATATTTTGGAAGTATCCTTGGCTTCTAAACAATTATATATAAAATCTTATTCATTGGCATCATATTTCCCTTGCAATCTTTTTTCTATTTGGGGAAATGGTGGCTAATTATATATAGGTTTGCAATGGTAAAAAAAGGTGGAAACATTTATTAAACCTTGATAATTTTGATGTTGCTTCAACAATTATTGTTTCTAATCTTAATTTTATTCTCAAGGGTAACTATATTAAAATCTACAGAGAGAGGATGAATTAATTTGGATTGATTCATTAGATGGAATATATCAAGTTAATTCTAGATATATGAAGCTTCAAAGTCTGATAGATAAGGGAAATCCTTTTAGGAAAAGTTTGGAATAAAAATCTAATTCCAAAAATCAATGTCTTCAGCTAGTTGAGTCTCCAAAATAGAATTATTACATTGTAAAAGAGTTCTTCAAGTGGTAAATAGATGTGTTCTATATGAAAATGCTTGGGAATCTATTAATCATATCTTCATTGATTGTGTATTTAGTTTCCACATTTGGGGTTCTTTGATTCAAAGATTCAAAGCTTTTTGGGTCCTTCATCTCTAATGGAGGCTTGGAAGGCTTGGTATTATCCCTTTTTTAACCAAGAACTTAAGGAGATTTGGAGTTTGGCTTTCCCTCATTTTTTATAGGGAATTTGGAAGGAACATAACAATAGAATCTTCAAGAATAAGCATAGCTCATTCATTAGAGTATATAAAAAATCTTTTCCCTCTTATATGAAAATTTCAAAAATATAAGTTGGGGAAAAGGTATCATTTCTTGCCATTTGAGGAAAACATTGATAAAAATTGGAAGCTTAACCTTGACAACATTCCTTTGATGGACCCTAAGATAGCCTTGAGAAAATTGATAAGATAGATGGCTCCTCAACCAGGTTGGGTAAAACTCAATTTTGATGGATCTTCTAAATTAAATCTTGGGATTTTAGGAGGTGGAGGGTTATGTAGGACCATCATGGGGATCTTATCTTAGCTTATGAAGGAATCATGGGATTCCAAACTAATCATTCCTCTAAATCTTTAGTAGCCTTATGGGGGATACAAGTGGCTATTGAGTTGGGCTAAAGATTCATTTTTATTGAGGGAGATTATCTCAATATTATTAACTACCTCAATAAGAAAAATTTGGTTGCATGGCCTATATCACATATAATAAATGAAATTATTCATATTAGCAAATGGTTTGAAAAAATCATCTTCTAGCACATGTATAAAGAGGGAAATATGCTTACTAATTCATTTGCTAATAAAGGGGTTTAAAAAAAGGAATTCAAAGTATGGCATAAAATGGAGATTCATCCCAATCATATAAATGAAATTATCAGAAAAGAAAAAAAGTATCCTCTTATGTAGGGGTCAGATCTTAGATAAGTAGTGGCACATAAGAATAAGATTTATGATGTGCCTTTTAATTATGCTGATTTATTATGACATTCATAATCATAAACTCCAATGGTGTTATTTTGGTCATCATTATATTGTTATCCAACTCTTTAATTATGTAAAGTATATTACTAAAAGAGAACACATTAAGTTTATAAGTATTCCAATTGTGGATTTTGGTAAGGCAACGAATAAGTATTAAGCCATGGGAGGAGATTTGAACCATATGGAAAAAATAAATGTGGATCACATTAGAAAGAATCTAGAGGTATGGACAAAATTTCATATAAGGGTTTAACAAATTTCATAGATTGAGTATGTGGATATGATAAGTATCTTTCCCAATGAGTTGTAAACAATTGGGTTGATCGGGTGGTAAAAATTAGGAACATCTCTATTGAAATCACAAAGGAGTTGATTTCTAGGGTTACTAGACTTCAAATCAAATAAAATGAGTACATCAAGTTGACTACAAATCTAGAGCAGGAAAAGGAAAATTTTCTTATTAGGGATGAAGAGCTTATATTGTTTTAAGGTGGATTTGAAAGAGAAGACTACCCTATTTTGTTTGATGATGTGGTGAAGCAAATAAGTAGGTATGTAACTTTGGATGGTAGATATAAAGTGTTTCATTATTACCATCTCCTTTTCCTCAATTACATGAGGCATGAAATTCTTATGAGTATTTCATTTTATATCTTATATTCCCTGAAGCATTTAGTCAAGGAAGTCTAAATGGTTAAGAAATCAGAGCCATTACACCATGCTGTAATTTTCCTTATATATAAGTTTTTCCAAACACAAAACCCTTCATAGTACTTAATTTATAAAATTAAAAATGTCAAGATCAATGTCTCAGCCTTTGTACCTCTGAAATAGTTGCTAAGGAGTAGTGTCAAACCTAAACCAAATAATAATGAAGATAATGATAGGGTATAAAATAAGAAAGAGGTGTCTTTTAGTAAATAGGTGCTACAAGATTTAGATGCCATGATTAATCTTGAGGATATAGACAAGGATGTTAGCATTGAGAGGAATACATAGAGTGAGGTGGAACATGTTGAGGAATAGAATATACATTTTGACACTCGCATGTACGAAAGTAGGTAAGGAAAAAATCTAAATCCTATAGGTAGTAAGGATAACCATGCATAAGTAAAAATAGGGGATCCTCATCCACAGGTTCAAGTAGACTTTGATTTGAATTATTTGAAAGATATTTCTAAAAATCAAAATAAACTGGACATTTTAGATGATGAGGTAAATCTTCACAAGACATTTCTACACTGGTTCATGAAAGACCATTCAAGATTGAAACATGATTTTAAAAATTTTAATAAAAAAGATGGATTGTATTTCACTCGAGAGAGGGGAGTTGAAATGGCTTCTCATATTGAGATTATGACTGACAGAATTAATAGGATGGAAAAAGAGAATAGAGAACTCAAATAAAAACTTAATCTTTTATTCATATTTAGTAAAGTAATAGTGAATAACATAATTCAAAGCATGGAAGGTTTATCTATGTTTTCTAACAATGCTAACACATGTGAGAATGATCCTAGTCCCAGGAAAAAGATTAAAGAAATGGAAACTGTGTTTGAAAAGGAAAAATTAGTAAGTGATTTCAAGAAGAACTTTTAAAGCATGACATAGGAATGAACTACAACTTACAAGGAATAGAAGAAAAGTAATTACTAAATCTTTTTATTTTGTAAGGAAGCTGTGAATTAGCAATTTTTGTGTTGTATCTTTGATGTGACTATCTAGTGAACCTGTATGTTCTTTTTTTGTTTGTTGATCTTTTGATATATGTTACTAACCAATGAGGTGGTATTTTTGTATGGGTAGGGTCCCTCAAAAACCCAATTTTACCTATAATAAAAATATTAGAATGTAAGATAATCTGAGAATTAGTTTTTGATATGTGATGTATGTTATGTCTAGCATTTATAAGGGTGTCTAGATAGATATAAAAATGTATGTAATAGCAAGTCTAAGTAATAACTGAGTAGATACCTAGGGGGATGGGGCATGATTTTCATCACAACACCCAAGTAGGAAGGGGAGATGCATGAGGTCACTCATGGCATCTAAAATTGGAATGGGTAATAAGCAAGAGACAAGGTTCATGAACATGATGCATATAATAAAAAATACATACAACACAAATGAGGCACACAAAGTAGGCTACATAGATAAAATATAAGGGACATGGGTACATGTCACTAAATATAAGAAAATAAGACATATAAGGACATGTTTAAATGTCCACATATGCAAGTAGTAGGAAAGTTATCTTAGAACCACATATATGGACATGTTCAAATATCAACATATACAATCAAAAAGGCACACACAAGGACATTGGCACATATCCAAAGCATACATACTATGAAAATAAGTGGCATAGAGCCAAAGAATAATGGCATATTCAAATGCCCTTGAATAGAAGAATCTTAGAGATACAATTAATTTTAAACTAGGAAATCTATAAATTAAAGTATGTATGAACATGTAATACAAATCTTTGTAAGAGCTATGATGTACATATACTAAGTCTAATATAGTAATAGCTGGAAAAAAATATGAGAAGTGTAACATGATTAATATCAATATATAAAAAAGTTAAATTTGTGGTGTAGTGTATAGAAAGATGTAACTTGGTAATCAAAATAGTGTATAGGGTGCCCCAAATGGGCAAATGTGTCAAATGAAGAACCTATGTATTGGTGGATATGCCCTTAGTGGGTAGATAATAGGAAATTTGGATCAGTGTAATGGACCTAAGTCCTATATAAATTTGCAAGCATTTTATAAGAATAAATAAATCATGTATGTATGATAAAAATTGACTATACTAAGATAACTAGCATATGTAGTGCCTAAAAAATATAAGAAGTGTGAACATAGAAATGCATATAATCTATAATTTTTGTTTTCTAAGTAAATCTCTGAATGTTTTTATGTTTTTTTAAATATTATATTATTTTTGTATTTTATGGATATAAGTTATTTACAAGAAATATGAAAAGAGTTTTTTATTTTATTTATAAAATCTCCTTAGATGCATGATCTTAAATAGGTTTTTGATTTCCTTGCCATCAAGTGAAGTTAGATGATATAATTTTGGGTTAAGATTTTCTATGATTAAATATGGGCCAAGCGAATTTGGTTTGAATTTTCCTTTATTATATTTTTTGGCATTAACATTTCTAAGATATTGTTTTAAAACTAAATCATTGATTTTGAATTCCCTAATGTGAACACCATTATTTTAGTCCTACTATATTCATTTCTGATATGCCCTAGTATACTCTATGTATTGAATGCAGATGTGATCCAACTATTCTATTTCATAGAGATGTATCTATTTGTATTGATCATATGTGATGAGACATTTTAAGGAGACCCATAAGGATGGGATTTCTAACTTCAGTAGGATAACTACTTTCATGCCATATACTAGTGAATAAGGAGTAAATATTGTTGTTGTGTGAATACTAGTGTAGTAATCCCATAGTGCATAGATGAGTTGATTGTGCCAATCATCACCAAATTTGGTAACTATTTTGTTGAGGATATTATTTGTTGCTTTTAATTGACCATTTCCCCATGAGTACTATGGAGTAGATAATATGTGTTAGATTTTATATTTAGCTCAAAATTTCTTCACTATTTTATTGTTGAAAGAAGTTCCATTATATGTGATGATGGTTCCTCATAGGCCAAAGTGGGAAATAATGTTGGTCATTAGAAATTAACATATATCTTATGTATTTATGGATTGTAGTGGAATGTATTCCACTCATTTTTTAAAGTATTATGTAGTTATGATAATGAATTTGTGACCTCCAACTTATTTTAGATTTATCTTATCAATTAGATCAAAACCTCATATCATGAATGGCCATGGGAATACTATGGGTTTTAGTTATTATGAAGGGACTTGGTGTATGTCTCCATGGAATTTACACTATTGCATAACTTAGCATATTATTAGCATTCTTGTTCCATGGTTAGCTAATAGAAACCTTGCTTGAGTACTTTGTGTGACATTACTTTACTACTGAAATGACCAAGACATTCACTATCGGGCACCTATATGATAGCCATCTTAGCTTCCTTGGCTATTGAATATTTGAGTAAGTGTCCTTTAAATGATATTTTGAATAAGTCTCCACAAATAATGACATATCAGAGGGAGTTTTAGTATAGCTTGCATTTTCCATTTCTTGTGAAAGTATTTGGTATAATATATTCATGTAGAAAATTATATATATCATAGAACCATTCATATGTTATTTTAATGTGTGTGATAACTAGAACTATTACAACTATGAGGTTCACATGGGACACTAATAGAGATAATAATTTGATAGTGAAAATAGTCTAGTCTTCATCTATGTCAATGGGGTTCAATGATGTTACATTGGCTATTTCATCAACATGACAATTACCTTTACGTGGAATGTTTTCAATAGAGGAGTTTTCAAACTCAACTTATCAATATTGAACCATATTTTTTTAGGGAATGAGACATTCTTCTTTGGTTTGGTAGATATATGTAACCTGATTAATAATCAATTATAAATCCTTGTAAAATTTAATTGATTTGATCTAGAGAGCTTGAGCTTCTTAAATGCCTAGGATAATATATTCATATTCTATGATGTTATTGGTACATGAAAAACTGATTCAGTAATTGAGGGGTACTATGTGATCAAGTGGGTTAATGAAAACAATTCTAGATCTAGCATGAGATGCACATATAGAACCATAAAAAACATTAAACATGTATCGAAAGTGGTATTATATGTTTTGAAGTCATCCTTAAAATCATCAGTGATAGGATTTGTATTCGATAATGGGGATACTACCAATTGATCTAAAATTATCTAGCCTTTTACTGATTTTTGAAAGATGATATTGAGGTTGACTTCTATAAGTAAGATAAATGATTTTTTAATACATCTTAAGAGATGAAGTTTTGACATGAGTAACTTTAAAGGATTGAATTTTGTAATGACTTGTGTTTCATTGTTAATCATATAGTGCCAAATCTTCTGAGTAGAAAATACAAGTGACAAACAAACTTTTTCTATTGTTAAATAATTTTGTTTGTAATTAAAAAGTTTAATACTAATGTAGTAAATGGCCCACTCTTTATGTTGATCATCATGTTGTGCTAAAAGTGCACCACGTACATGATCTATTGTTGAGACGTAAAGTATAAGTGGCTTGTTAGGTATTAGTGGTACTAAGATAGGTGGGTTTAGCAAGTACTATTTTAGTATGTCAAATCTTTCTTGACATGTGATGTCCTATTAAAAATTTATATCATTTTTAAATAATATGGTGACTGATTTAGTCTTATCTATGAGTTACACCAAAAAGCAACATATTGTCTAAATCTTACCTTGTAAGGAGTGAAGTTATTTTAAATTAGTAAGAGGAGGCACATTCATTATTTTTTTGACTTTCTTTGGGTCAACCTCAATACCGCATTAGGATATTATAAATCCCAAGAGTTTACTCAATGAAACCCCAAAGACAGATTTATTAGGATTGAGTCATACATTGTATTTTCTTAGTCTCTTAAATATCTATCACAAATCTATTTCATGGTGTTGTTTTTTAGATTTTACAAGCAAATCATCAACATAACCTTTTATTTTTATTGAATGAGATCATAAAAAATATGTGTCATTATTTGTTGGTATGTTATGCCTATGTTTTTTAATCCAAAAGGCATGAATATATCGTATAAAGTTCCCCATGATGTGGTAAAAGAATAACTTTCTTAGTCCTTTTTAGCGATCTTAATTTGATTATAATTGGTGAAGCCATCCATAAAGAAGAGAATTTTTAATATTTTTATGGATTATAATCTCATATTGATGTTGTGTAGAGGAAAGCCATCCTTAGGACATGTTTTTTTTAAGTCTATGTAATCACAACAATGGTGGATTTGGATATTAGGTTTTATAATAGGGACAATATTAGCAAACCATTGGGGATAATTTATAGGCCAAATAAAATTGAAATCGAAGAGACATTGGATATCATATTTGACTAAAAGAGTAAATTTGGGTTATATTTTTTGAATTTTTTATTTTACTAGCTTGGCATCGGGATAAAGTGTAATCCTACGTACTACAATTGAGGGATCAGTGTCAGGCATATCTGAATAAGCCCAAGTGAATAATTTAGGAAAATATCTTAAAATATAAATAATATTTGTATCTTCTTATTTATCTAAGGTACCATCTAATAGTATTATATGAGGATAATATCAATACCATAGTTTAATTTGATTATTTCTTCAACAAGTAACATAAATCAATCCATAGTGTATGGTGTTAGCTAAAACATCAACTAAATCATCTAAATGCTCACCAAATTATGTATGGGCATTTGTGGAATGAGAAAACCTATTATTATGATATAAGGAAGGGATATACTTGTATTCCCTTAGGAATTCTAAGAGAGCCTCATCATTATAAAATTCATCGAATGTAAGGAGATCCATAAAAGTTGTATCATCAATAAGATTGGGGTAAACAACTGAGAGTGCAAAAACATGGTTTACTTATCATCTACCCATGGAATAGGAGGACAAAACATAATATGCTGAGAAGTATGATGAAAGGACTTGGAACTGGATGTTCTATCTTTATATATCCTATTGATCATATACTTTAATGGTATTAAGTATTCCTTGATCATGTTTGCCAAGGCTCTGTCTTGTGTAACCCATTTTTTGGAAGTATCTTGATGCAAAAGGAGAAGTGAGATTATTATCCTATACTTTGGAAGTATCTATGGAGTGATACATGAGTTATGAATAGTATATTGGAGTGGTATTATAGAAAAATCCATGTGAGGAATATAATTATGTGAAAGCTCTATATGTTGACAATATTTGAATGGTTATTTATCCATAGGACAAGTATAGATATGACCTTTGTATATGAAATTTAAAAATGAATGTAAAGTGGATGGAAATGTGTGTATATCATGAATCCATGATCTTCCAAGTAATGTATTATAATTAAGATCATTAGGCATAACTTGACATGTTGTAGGTAGTGTTATAGGCCCTAATGTAAGTCTTAGTGTGATTTGATTGAATACTTTGTGTGTAATATTATCAAACCTTCAGATGTTCATATCACAAGGATCCAAATCCTTAGCAGGTATATTAATAAATTAAATAAAATAGATATAACAAATGTTTAATCCTGATCTATTATCGATTAAAACACATTTGACACCTACCTCATTAATTCATAGTAAAATATAGAGAGGCAATTATAAATCTATGATATGTTGAAGTGGGAGATCTTCCCTTTAAAATTAAATATGCTCTTTGGTCCATTTAATAGTATTAATTATGGAGGAAACATAAGCTGGATCAAATGTTTGAGGCACCTGAGTATCTCAGAGTACAACATACAAAATGTCATTATATGTGTCAAAATATTGTAAGAGATCTAAAATGAAACCATGGCTGAAGAAACACTATTATCATAAACAAAGATATAGTCATGGGTGTTGCTATCCTGGAAAGATTTGGGACCACACATAGACATCATAACCAAGACCACATAATCTATTAGGAGTGTAGAGATGGTAGTAGAGGTAGGATGGTATCTAGATGTGTGTGGTTGAGAATAAGGAGACATAAGTGATACCACTAATGTTCCCTTATGTCTAGGAGTGATATGTAAGGAATAAAAGTGAACCAAAGAGCAAAAAACATCTAATAGAAACTTCTTAATTTTAGGTAATGAATTTGGTATATTATGTAATGTATTTTTTATGTTGAAATACTTGTATCTAAATTTAGTTCCACATAAGGGAAATATATAATTCTAAATAAATAATGAAACATGACAAAAATTTTAATTGATATAAGGCATCATGTATACATGTGTTTATGTCTTTTTTGAGTTCACTCTGAATTAAAGGAAATAAGCATGTAAATGAAAGTATTAAATTTTGAAACAAAAATTGATACACTTCTTCTATCATTATAATCATAATTATATCAAATAAAATTAGAAAATGTATGGATCTAAATCTAAATGATTGAAATATAAACCATAAGGTTATCTGGGGTTAGGGTTTGTATAATATTCTAAGGAAGTCAGGTTCACCAAATGTTTTAACCTTTTATAACTTAGTGAATGCAAATTCTATGTTTTTAAAAAAATTGAGTATAATAAATTAGGGTAGAAAAATACAATAAATACAACCACTAATCTATTATAGAATTGACTTAATTTGATCTTTCTAAAAATAGAAATAAATAATGCAAGTAATAAATTAGTTGGAAAATGATTGAGATAGATGATATAGAGGTTAAAAATTGAGGTAAAGATTGGTATAAGTGTTGTAAACATGATATAAGTATCAAAACCCCTCCTAAATAATAACACATTAATTAGACAATATCACCATTTGGTACTAATGTCCTTATTTTGGTGGTAGTGTCCTCTATGTAGGACTATCTTGAGCTTTTAATTGTACCTGTATCTAGATATTTGAGGTCTATTCTTACCTGCATGAGTTTTGAAACCTTGTTTATGGCCTATTTTGACTAATTTTATAATCAAATTGTAATCATCCATTTTTCTAGGACATCCAATTGATACAAGATAGAAAGTGTGTTTGTTAGTGGGGTAGGATAGACATCCTCAACACCCCACTATGAAAATATTTCCCTACATACCAATACTCTAAAGAGGGATCAAGCATGATGTAGTTATCCCTACCTAAGTGTTAGTGTAAGTGAAACTAAAGCTAGTATGATAGTTGAATTGAATGATTTGAATATGCTTGAGACTATAAATACAGGTAATCTAAGCTTAGGAATGTTATAGATGGTAGTATCTAGAATTATGGTAGAATAGGGGTTGATAACCTTAATTATGTACAACTTGTTTTGAGTTTGCATATTTATTTTACTTTTTATTTCCATATAGTGGTAAGAGGGATAAAATTCATATATTTGTACTATTTTGGTGATTATGTGGGTGCTAAAATAGGTCTAGGTTGACCCTAGGAGGTATAAGATTTGAAAAGATATCCATTTGTGAAAATAAAATGAAAAGGACAATATCACCATGTAGTGTTACTATCCCTATTATGGTGTTGGTGTCTAAGTAGAAGAACATTAGGCATGAAGGGTGAGGATACAAGAATGAGGGTCTGGGATTATTTTATGGATGACTAGGGATGTTTGTGTCATATATGAAGGTTGGATAAGTGTGAAAATATGTTATAGGATAGGTTTAGGGATAATTTTGGGATATGTGGTCTCGATTAGTATTATTAGCACTAAAGTGTCACTTTTAGGTGATTACATAACGATCAGAGATAAACATAATTTTTTTTATGAGATAACTATTGGAAATTTGGCCTATCAAGGCCAAATTCCAGCCCTTATAGTAAAAATAAATAAATGTCTCTGTTGTTTTGGGTCTTTAAGTCATATTTTTGACCTATCTATTGATGTCCTTAACCATCATATGAAGAAAGTGAGTTTCAGTGTCTTATCTTGATCTTGTATCAATTTCAATTTGTCATGATATTTGATAGCATAATTAAATGTATGTAAAGTATGAAACAATATATAAAATTTTAAAGTGTGATTAAAATGCATAAAAAGTCTATTTAAAACATTTTATGAGGCTATAATATGCTTTTATGACATTAAGTGATAACCCTCCTTTGTAAAATTATGGGTATATTACCTAAAACTAAAGGTTTTGGTAATTTAATGATAAAATTTGAGTCAAATAGACACTCAAAAAATTATAAATACCTTCAAACATATTCATATTGTTGAAATTGGCTTAATTCAAGTGTTCATACTTTGAAAAGTATCTTTTCAAGCAACTCTAAGGCATATTTTATCCTCAAAAGACTCACACATGCCAAATTTACCCATATAAAGATGTAAAACGCCTTATTTATTATTTATATCTCCTTCATGACTCATTATAATCCTTTTTATACCATAAATTGGTGGTCTCAATCGTTACTTGTGGATAAATTGCAAAGAAAGGCCATTTTCCATGTATTTTCATGCAAGAGTACAAAATTGTATAGCCTTTTCCATATAATTCAGGTAAAGAGATTTACGATGGAGATATGGTAGATGTTATATAATATTTTAAATGAAAAAGTATCCAAAATATGATCAAAACTGATTCCCTCCATTCATCTTTCTTCTTTTCATAAAGAGAGAGCCCTTCAAGTTTGCAGATGGTACGACCATGAGAGAGAAAATCAAGGTCTAAAATTTTGGTCAGATTCCATATATGTAAATTGTTTCTCAATTTGGTCTTATATCTTTCATGAACCATCCTTTTTAAGTCAAGGTAGTCACTATGTCTCCTTCATCCAAGTAGGCAATCAATTTTTTGAGTTTTCTCTTCATCTAGGAATCATAGAAAAAAACTCAAGTTTGTATAGTTTATTAGGAGAATTATCCACCTTTTCATATCATTATTCAGTTATTTTTCACATTTTTGAGGGTCATATGGAGCTCAAGAAGACATAAAATATAATTATGCAGTCTGCTAGCAGTCATGAAGGAGACTAGATGAGCTATTGGGAAGTTTAATGTTAGGAAAAGTACATTAGACTTCTCAAAAGGTTTTAAGTAAATAAATTATGATGATAAAGTATTTATATGATATTTATAGCATGTGACAATAAAGTTTTAAGATAGAGTTCCTTGAGGGCATGTTTAGTGAAAAGAGAGCCAAGACAGGCTTGTACACTTTTAATGACATTCATGTAAGTTAAAAGGTGTTTAAAGACATGAATAGATATTGGAAATTAATAATAGTTAATAATGTCATGGTAAAATCCTTTTATAATATTAATATACCATTTTAAATAAGGTATAGCATCAAACTTAGTCACCTAGGGTTTTACAAACTAAGATTGCTTAAAACCCTAGGGTAGAGAGACGAGAGCAGAGAGATTTGAGAAGATTAAGACTAAGTTTGAATATGTTTATAATTATGATAAAATATTATAAAATTTTCTAACTCTAATAAACATGTAATCCTTAATAGAATAAGCTCTCAGACTTCACAACCCCAAACACATAGGCAAGCAAAGAAACCCTACAGGTAGTCTTAAGAGACCATGAAGAGAAAAGTAGAATCTAGGAATTCAAGGGTAGTTATATAAGGTTTAATTTTTTTTTATAATAATCTGATATGATTATTTTTAATCTATATTATCACCTAAATTTTCCTTGAACCTCAAAATCGAGATTAGGCTAAAAGCTTATTTTAGGCCTGGAAGGCTTGTATCACATGAAGACACTTTCAAACACTAAAATGAAACATGACACTTTGAGTAGGTGTAATTAGATGGTATAGGTAAAATTAATGTTTTTTAAATTATGGAGAAATAATATAATAGTCAATTTGATCCTTAAGGATAAATTTTAACTACACAGTCCATACACTCAATTTGAGCTACCTATTTGAGCACTCATATCTTTCACCACATAAAGAGTTTGGAAAAATGATCTTAGTATGATATTATGACCCATATTAAATTATAAAAAATTAATTATTTAGTTTATTGAGTATTTTAGGTTTATTAACCATCGCTAAGAGTATAAGCATGTCTAGAATGCATTCAAAAACCTACAAGTAAACTTCATTATGTACGTATATTTTCACATTTTTTGCATGGGAACTCAATATTATAAATAAATTTTAAGGTTTATATATAATAAATATCCATATAATTTTTTTTTGGGGTGTTTTTACTTTATGAACCATCGTTAATAAGGTTCACCTTCAAAACCCTCCTACAAACCAGTTTTGGAAAAGTGAAGTTTCTTACACTCAAAACCCCATGAATCATCCTAGAAACTATTTAAACATGAATTAAACTGAAATATGGTCCTAAAAATGGTACTTTTATGTATGTAACTATACATACATGGCAAAAAACAAGGTTTTTTGGAGAAAAAGTTCAAAAAATAGAGGTACAAAGTAGTTTAATGAATTCCAATCAATGGAGATTGAAGTTTTGAACTTTTTATTCCTCCTCAATCAATAATATTATAAAATCAATTCCTATAATTTCCATATTTTGTCTCTTCAAAATAACCAGTCTGCATAAATTTAAGACAGATTGACTTAGTCAACTAGTTTGACTAATTTGCATGCATTGTTTGCTAAAGAGGACTCATTTCATGATATGAGGAATTATTTCATGTATTAAATTCACCATATTTTTATGTTTTCAAAGTTTTATGAAGTTTATTATTTCCATCAAGTGCAAGTAGTTAGGTTACTAGACCTAATTGGCCTAATAGACCTACTTGGTCAAGCAAGTAAGTGAAAATGGAATATAAGGGACATAAAATGAGTTCATGTGGAGTTATCATGATACATAACTGATATTAGGTGGAAATAAAATGATATAAGTAGACTTAAAGTTACATTTCCAAGCACATCTAGTCCTTGAGTTATCAGTCAACACATAACTGGTCCTTACCATAAGTTAACTGATCTAAAGTGGCATCAATGCATATTTTATAGTCTTCATGTGGGAAGGGTCATTCATTTAGCTGATATAATATTAATAAGATTAATTTTACAAGATATGGTGTAATATTATATAAAAGGAGTCTGAAAATGTCAAAGATGGCCCACCACCTTATTTTCAATGCTAAATAGCTCATGAAAGGAACATGCAAGGCACTAGACATAGAGAGATGTGATGAAGGGCTATTGATAATTGTTGTAACTAAAATAATATAGATTTTATGATTGGATAACTCTTCCTTCTCTCCTTTACACCATTCTCTTGACTTCTTCTCTGCTTAGATTTTATATATTTAGGCTTTTAGGCCTATTTTTAGGATCCCTCTCTTGGGCATGATGAAAATCTACCAAGATTGAGCTTTGTAACCTCTTGAATCAATAAAATAAGTTGTTGCATCATCTTAATGATTGGAATATAGTGTGTATATGTTTTTTTAGATGTGTAAAAGTGGATGAATCTTACCTTAGCATGTCATTTACATACCTATTTATTGATGAATTATCTTTTTCAAGTTATATGATGTATCAAAGGTTGATGATCAGATTCACAATGTAAAAAGGTTGAATAGTGTCTCAAAAAATACCTCTTTCCCTTTACCTTCAATCTATAGTCATATGTTAAGACCTCCATGTGAAACATTATTTTAAAAGAATCCTTAGAGATATTAACTTGAGTCCATTTCTATTTCATTAGTGTTGTATGAGTGCAAATTGAGTGGATGAACCAACAATATATGTGTATGACCATTACTAGAATATTATTTCCCTTTTTTAGTAATCCTTATAACTCTTTTCATCCCAAAAATTAAATTAGTTTTTAGTAAACTGAGCATAAGTATATATCAAAGGAGCTAGCCTCACAATCTAGAGGTTTGGTCTAGTTACAAGTATCCCACATCCTTAGACCAATCCAATATTAGTCTAGGTTTGAAATAGATATGAGCATTCTAATTTAGCAAGGTGTAACTTGGGTTTCTAATAATCACTCTAATAAAGAATTAGGTACTTCAATATAAGGTAAAGATTCAACTAAGAATACCACTAGTGATTTCAAGGATAAGCAAATTCTATTTAAATTAAGACCTAGAAGAGTTATAATTACATCAAATTGGTATCAAAACTCAATTGAAGATCTTAGGAATATTTTTTCATAAGTACAAGTTTGAAATAAATTAAATATTAGGGGAAGGTATATAACCATTATAAAGAGTTATAAAGGAAATAAATTTAAATAAATTTAAGAAGGTTCAAGCAATCCCTTAGCCCATTGATGCTTAAACAGGTAAGGAGAGAGAGCACATTGAGGCTCAAGAAGTAGTTCCAAGATGTAAAATACATGGAAAGAGTGTTAACTAACCATGTAGAGAATAGAACCTAAGGGTGAGACACAAGAAAGGTGAAAAAGAATTTTTAGAGGAAGAATATGTAAAAATAAAAATGGAAGGATTGTAAAAAGAGATGAACTACATGAGGAAAAAAAGTGGAAAGAGAAAAGAAGAGGATTTCCAAAAAGAGATAGTTGAGATGATTCAAAATTGGAAGAACCAATTAAAAATTAGATAAAGTAGGGATTCATATTGAGGAAAATGATTAAATGGCCAATCAATAAAATGGATAAGAAAATATAAAAGCAATAAGAAATTACAAAGTGGACTAGAGTAATAAGGATGCTAGAAAATTAGCCCAAGAAGAAACTTGGAGAGGAAATAAGGCATCAATATTTTTATTCTAATAATTTCTTTGAATGTGTGAATGCAAGTATGCAAGTTGATGACATTTAAAATGCCAATGAGGAAAATATATTGATGAACATGCCATTAGAACATGATAAGATATAATATTTTAATCTATTAAGAAGAAGAAGTAATGTTAGGAGAAGAATAAGATTATCGATAAGAAATATGTCTCAATAAGGAAATGAGAGAAGGAAGAATGGAAGAAGGAGCAATGTTGAAAGAAGAAGCATTTGAAGAGGTTATATATCATCAAAATTTTATTTATAATGTTGATTTTTATTATGTGCATGTAGATTTAAAATTTTATGAGATGAAGGAATTAAATAATGCCTTGAACAAGTAATATTTGGGTCATTGTGTAGACTTATTGAAATAAAAACATCTAATGAAGTGCAGGGTGTAGTACTTGGAGAGAGAATAAAATAAACACCTAAAATGGTGTTTGGATTAATAAATCAGATGGAGATGTAACATGAAGATGTGTATAACTTGACATATGATGAATAAAATGTCCAAGAGCAAGTTATGGTATAACTTATATTAATTTATGAAGAATAAAGCAAAATTGAAAATAAATAAATGGAAGAATACAATGAAGAGGAAAAGTTAATATGGATGAAAATAATGAAAAGATAATATTATTTGGACTTCATAACAGATAAGGAATACATAAAAAGGATAGAAGATGAGATATTTGAGATCTTAAACCAAGACAATAATGAATGGAATGAAGAAAAGAGTGGTAAATAAGAAGATATTGAAGATTTAAAGTCTGATCTAAGACTCTTATACAACAAGGAAGATTTGATAAAGCTTATAAAGATAAGCCATGAGGAAAAAATGAAGGATCACGGAAGGAGGAAGATAATGAATAAAAAAGAATATATAAGAGGAAGTGAAGGTAAGAGAAGACATGTGATTGAAAAAATTAAGCAAGAAATTGGAAAAAGAGGAAAATAATAAAAGTTTATTTCAGCAAAATCTCAAAATTTCCCACTTGGGGAGTTTGATGCAAGAGAATCAATAATAATTATGTAAATTAGGGTTTTATAGGTCAATTTTTGGTTTGGTATGATTTAGGTAGGTGTAGGAGGTCATGTGAGTCAAGAAAAAACATTTCATATGCTTCTTCTACTTTCACTTTATTAATTGATAAAGATTATGGTTTTCCCACCAAGATGGGAAATTTAAAATTTTGAATTTGATGAGTTTAGGAAGTTTTATCATGAATTTAAGGACTTGATACTTTATAAATTGTTCTTTGGAGACCATTTATATGTTGTAAATGTTTTTTAGTTTTCCTCTCATTGTAAATTTAATCCTAACTCACTCTAGAAGCCTCCAATGTGGGAGAAGGCTAAAAAGAGCATGTTTTGATAAGTCTTAGTTTATGGAAAGATATTTGGTCTTGAAACAAGACCAAAATAATTTACATATATTTATATAAGTTATAATGAATAAAACATGAAACTAGGATCCAAGGATGAAATAAAGGAGAGAGGACAAGTAGAGGAAGTTGATTGTAGTTCTTTAGGTTTAGAGCTATTAATCTACAAGTTTGCAAAGTTGTATGTTTTGTATGACATTTGAATAAATAAGACTTTGTCATGATATTGTAATTAATTTATAAAAATAAATGATGTATAAGTAAGTGTTTTTTATGATTATTTACTCTATTTTTTATTACTTGTGATGTTCATGACCTACAAGGTCTGATAAAATAGAGTATTATTATCATAGTCTGCAAAAAGAGATATTTTCATTTTTTTGTGCATGTTAGTGATGATAAGTATTTGATAAGATGACAAAAACTTGTGTAAGTAATTATTAATCCAAAAATATTATTTTCACATCAATACATCTTGAAACTTATCCATCTTTTTTCTCTCAAGTTTTGTCATAGTCAATAATATAGTAAACTTTCACAATTAGGAAGAAATTTGTTTATTGTGCTCATTTAGAGGTTTTTAAAGATTTATGAATGATTTTAATAGTAATAAGAAGTACTTGAATCCATATTATAATTTAAATAAGTGAAAAATAATAATCAAGAGTGAAATTATACCTTTTTTCTTATAGGTCTGTGCAAGACTATTAAACCCTAGTCAAGGTTTTAAAACACAATAAACATCATATCTTGATATATAACATCCCAAGATCAATAAAACTTTGTGTAATTATTATATAGTATATTTTTAAGTTTTTAAAAAGTTTTCATGAAATAAGAGTGCCTATTGAGAGATAAATACCTAGATCCCAATCAATAGGCCTATGTGCTACAATCAAAACCCTATTTGAGAGTTCAAAAGAGAACATAACTTCAAGTTACCTAATCATAAGTGTATTAAACTTTAAATTTAGATAGATATATTAATTTTCAATGTGATATAGGTATTTTTAATTTTATAATGTGTATAGAGAGGGATTTATTCTAGTTACAGTATCTACAAACCTATAGAATAAGGTCTAAAACCCTATTTTCACCATTCTCTTGCATTTACAAGGTCAAAGGTAGGAAGTAATACATTTAATTATAATAATATAAATTTCACCTAATAACTGATATTTAAGCAATAAATTTTCTTTTATAGTTGAACTTTAATGTAATAAGGATGATTTGTAGTCAAGAAATCCAAATTGAGAGTAAATAAAGGTATCAAGAGCTCGTGTTTTCTGTTACTTAAGAGAAGAAATCATAGTAAGAGGGTTTACACCTTTTAAATGGTAAAATATCTTGTGTGATAATTTTTAAATTTGTTTTCAATATCTAATCATCTTTAGGCCTAAAGACTTAGCCTAATAAATAGTTTTGTAAGTCTAGGTACAAGAAGGCCTAAAAGGTAGAATGTTGTTTTCTTGTTAAATATTGATAAAGGATTAAATTTTAAGTATATATAAAGAGTTATAAACATTATAAATCATGATAACTCAACTAATCCCATAAACATCCAATTTTAGGTCAATACCTATTGAATAAAAGCAAGTAAGTATATGTGTATTATTTTCAATTAAGGATAAGATAAAAAAACATCATATTTGTTATGAGATAAATTTGATAAATAATTAGGTATTTTAATGTAGGGATAAGATTAAACTAATAAAGACACTAGTAATTTAAAAGACAAACTAATCCTATTCAAATTAAGACCTAGAATACCTAGTTGTGTAA
Organism: Torreya grandis; assembly: GCA_037957365.1. Lineage (NCBI taxonomy): Eukaryota > Viridiplantae > Streptophyta > Pinopsida > Cupressales > Taxaceae > Torreya > Torreya grandis. The sequence goes on from JARHVA010003490.1 coordinate 1,863,973, forward strand.
GATACCTAGAAGAGGTCTACTTAAAACACAACACCTCAAGTTAATGTAGAGAGTAAAGAGGAAATTAAAAATCTCCCTCTCATGGTAAATTAATAATTCCCTAATCACATAGTGACATATTAATATGATAACAATATTATAGATATGATAGATGATCATTTGCATAAGCTAGATTTTAATCCTATTTATCGATATGAGTACTTATCTCATAACATGTTTATACTTATTGGAGTTGTAGAATATCAATACAATTCATGTGAAAATAAATTTGATAATTAAAAATTTCCCAATAAAAATAAATACAATAATGACAAAGTAAAAAGATAATGTATAATTCCTAGAGTTCTAATATCAAATCATGTCATGATTATCGTACAATATGGACAATGTTAAACCAATTTTTTTTAAAATAGAGTATGAATAAGGATCAAGATAAGTTGTCTATTTCATATTATCCCAAATTTTATGGGAATAATTTTATAAATAATGTGAATATCTCAAATACATGATCACATTCATCATTAAAATTAACAAATCCCCAAGATACATCGATTACTACATTGCAATTGATACTTGACAATAATTTAATGGTAATACCAACTATTATGAACTTATAAATAAGGCATATTTCACATCAAAAAGAAATAAAAAATTTAATTATCACAAAATCAAATGACAAGACACAGATCAATATGAAACATTACAAAATAATATTCAATGATATAAGAGCAAAAGCATTATTTAGATGATATACAATAAGTAATAACAACTCACATTCATGTAAATAAAACAAGTATAACTCATAAACATCCATGACAATATGCCTTTAATCTTACAATGTGCATAGAAGGTGACTCTAAGACACACAACCTAATTGATGGAGATAAATGGGAAAATATGTGCAATATTATAGTTATATGATAATCAGGAGATGACATAAATGAATTAAAACATGTCACATATTTTAAATACTCCCATATATATTATTATACACATTATTTATGGACAAAAGGTTGTTAATACATACATATGCGTCATGCCTCCCACTCATTAGATGAAATTCCAGTTGGGATAGTTATGGTTTCAATAGATGGGGGCATACTAAATATAAAATATTAACATGTTTCCTTATCACATAAATGAAATATTATAATGATATAAAATTATGGTAATAATGCATACAAAGTGAAAAAAGTTTCAAATTTAATTGTGGGTAAAAAATATGGAGAATTAGACATGGAAGAATAAACTGCCATGCACCTACATAATATCAAGGACAAGCTAGGGAATATTAATTTTAATATCATAGAGGATGAATTATTTAATTATATATAAACATTTATTCAAAAATATGAAAATAAATCAAGAAAATACAAAACATTCAAAATATTTAAAAAACAAAATTAGGACCTAAGTATGATACAAGTTTCTAAATTGTATTATTTTTATATGTTTTTTATCATATTTTTAGAAAATAAAATATTATTTTAATACACATGCATTTCATGAGGTATATGAGTATTATTCAAAACATACAAATCATACATGGACACTGAGATGTTGGAACTTTATTATACCCATGGGTCATGCCAATGCTAGGGCATTTACTTCCACATGTAAATCATCACAAGTTATATATTTCTATGAAATTTTACCTTTTTAAGCTACATATATTGGTTACATAATCCTTGTTAGTTATTCATTTCTTGCATATAGGTACATGGATATGCTATTTATTATGTTATGATATTGACATATATAGATAGTGTAGACTAGATTTCACTTGTTCTATGTTTCATTGATGATCTTAATTTTACATGATATGCTAATTATTTTTGTCTATTACATGTGTCCCCTTGGCCTTATCTGTGGCTCCTTATCCTTTATTTTTAAATTATTCATCCCCATTATTTATGGTTGATTATCCTTTTTTATAATGAAATTAATTCCCCTTGTTTGTGGATCCTTAGTATTACTTATAGTGACATCTTGATGTCCCTTACATGTGGCACCTTAGCCTTCTATGTAACATTATATGTTATTATGTGACATTATGTGTTAATACTTTTTACCTTTTGAGATTTCTATATTTTTTAGGTGTCATGATCCATATTACACACCTGTCCTTTGTGTATTTTATCATGATTTAAATCATTCAATTTGTTAGTGTTTTATTATTTTAATTATTGTCACTACAGTGTGTTTCATAGATATATCTATCTTAACATACCACTTATATTTCATTGCATTACATATGTTACATACAAGACATAATGTTATATAAATTACTATAATAACATGCTCTCCATATGCTTACATGATTCTACATAATATTATCTAAATTACTATAATAACATGCTCTCCATATGCTGACATGATTCTACATAATATTATCTTGTTAGATGACATGATAAAGTTCACTTGTCTTTTGAAATGGGAGACTTAAAGGATACATATCTCACCTTAAAAAAGGGTCATATCAATGGGAATTTTAATAGAGACTAAAACCTCCATGAGGAAAGTTGGGGTGTAATATATAGTTTTTAAAGTTCAAATGTGATTTAAATATCAAATTGGGATAGTTATGTGTAGTATTCAAATATATTTTATGAACATATGTATGGTATATGTACTCCATTTTACACTTCATAAGTGATGGATTTTAGATTTATATAAATTTAAATACATTTAGGGGCATGCACAAGGCATGGGTACTCCATTTTATATTACAACTTGAGTTAGGCATGAGATTAGTTCTTACACATATACACTATATATATTTTACTTTATCATGATGTTGGTTTATGCATGTTATGACTGTTACATTTGACACTGATTTAGTGGGTCCTAATATTGGTTCATGGTAATTACACATTTTCACCTTTGGATCCATTTATTAAGTATTTTCAAGTGTGGAACATACTTGAATCTACAAGTCCATCTATAGTGGTTGATATCATATTTTTTAGTTACACACATTGAGGATCAATGGCACTCAATGGCCATGTTATTACCCATACAAAACCCATTATGTGGTTTTAACATTACCATCTTAGGTTTACAAGCTTAATTTTGGATTAATTACATATGGGTTGGGACATTTGTATTCTAATTTTTAGTCCTTCCATTAGTCAAATTTTAAAATAGGGATTGATCACACTCAATTTATCCTTGTTCTCAATTTTATTTAAAAAGGAATCATAATTATCTAATGCTTCCATAAGTTCCATCTCCAAAAATTTATATGGTAACATGGTTTACTCGCATATAGGTGCATTTCATCCTTACTATTTCAAGTTTCAAATATAATTTTGATTTCAAGTTTCATTCTATGGATATTGAATACTACATTCCATTTTAGGTTTTTATTGGAGCAAATTAAACATCTAGAGCCTTATCCCAAAGAAAATTTATGATTTACAAAATCAAGTACATCTTTATATTTTCACTCTAGTATTTTGATTGCATTGTATTACTAGAACAAAAAATAATGGTATTTGGCACTAGGGAATATGCCATTTAGTTTTACAAGTGATGTTCTAAATTAGCAAGTGGGTAGATATATTAGTAAGAGATATATGTTTTGGTAGATATTATTAATATAATATATATATATATATATATATATATATATATATATATATATATATATATATATATATATATATATATATGAAATATTGGTTGATGGTTCATGAGATTGGGCCATATTTATATGTTTATCAATATTGTTTCATCAGTATTGAGATTGGTCGGTGGGTATAGAGATTGGTTGTTAGGTTATGAGATTGGAAAGTTTGTATTATTACTATATGTTGGTGGGGGTAAATTAACTTCTACATGCATATCCCTACCTTATAAATACTATGGACATGGGCCCCCCAACCTAGCTATCTATATAGATACTCATAACTGCCACTTTAACCATGGAAGGAAAGTGAGCATAATTTACTAAAGGAGGATCCCTAATCCCTATATATGTCTATATGAAAACCCACTAATAAATATTAACCTAAACATATGATACATGAATTGTGTGTCTCTGAAAAACTATCACTTTCCATTCCCACACACCTACATGTTAGTTATGGTCTTGGTCCATTCTAAGTTATTCTTAATCAACTACAAGAAAATTCATGTGTTATATAATTTAAATATCCTACCTATACATTTTTAAAATAACACGTTTATATTTATATCTCCTAGATAGTAAGGTCAAACTCATATAGTATTGTTGATATTATTATCCTAAGGTTGACATTACTATCTTTATCATAATATCAACTATTTTTAATAATTATAAAAATATTCTCATATGTTGGATAATTTACCTAGCATACTAGTGGCAAAAAAAATGACCCAATTAATTATGTATAAATTCAAATCATATTCAATATTTGAAAATATAAAGTACCTATCAAACACACTACTACACACTAAGTAAATCTTCCCTAGCATTTTAAGGACAAGGAAGATGATTTTTGGAGCCACACATATGGTGAAGGGTCAAATATTACACATATAAATATTAGGTAGTCACACCACATTGTATGGACCTTAAGAGGTAAAAATTCAAAAGATAATAACATCATCCCTTGTCAATATTTTCAATGTTCTAACATAATCTTGATGATACTAACCCTACATGCATGGAGATACTTCCAAATCTAGAATAATCACATGCCCTCTTCCAATCCATTCCTTCTGTTAGAATGTAATCATATTAAATAATTAAAATAGTAAATATTCATATCTTGTGATAAAATTCAAAATGTAATATACACACACACACATGAGATATGTATGTGTAATTAATAAGCAAAAAACACAAATCAATGATACAATATAGATTTAAGAAATTTTTTGATGGAGGTCAAAACCCATAGTTGATATTCATTAATGAGAAACCACACCATAATAGAAATCCTCTTCCTCTCACTTCTTCTCTATTAAGTCTTCACAAAAATACTCTCTGAATAATAATTTCCACACACAAATATTAAAATAATATTTTTATATGTAAATAATTGTATATGAGCAAAGTTTGTGAGTATATTTTACCAAGGGTAAAATACATGTAGATATTGGGGTGTAAAGGTGGACCATTGTAACCAATTCCTCCAACAACTCCATGAGGAACCCCAATAGTAAAATATAATTAATTTATTTACATGATATTACCTCATGTTAATAAATTTAAAATATTTATTTCATTTATTAACCACTGTAATAATTTATAGGGTAAAGAACACCACTTACGCATTACTTGTTCCAACCCTTCCTCTTAAATTTAAGTGGGGATACATGTCATACTCACCTTAATATAGGAATTATATTCCATGAATAAACTATAATTATTTTAGGAGGCATGTAAAAATTAAAGAATTTTAAAACTTTCATTATTTCATAAAACAACTTTTGAAATAAAAGGAATTATAATCCATAAACTATTCAAATTAAGTTTAGGCTAGCATGATTGTGAGAATACATCTCACCATTTCTCATGAATAATCAATTGAACATTATTTGAGTTTTTTATACCATAAGGTGCTACATAACAATATATTCTTCTAAGTTTACATAAATTGCATAATGTGATATATTAAAATGCTTTATAGTGAGAAGAAGTATAGAGAAGAAGAAAGAAACACATGGCCTTTAGGAAGTGATATTATCAATCACATTCAACCTCAATGGTAACTCTGAGGGGCCAAAAATTACATGAACCTAATAAAACATGGTAGCACCAAGTAGTTAATGAAGACATCTACCACCTATTAAGTTATAAGACCAAAATTGTAGATCAATATCACCATTGAAGACTTTATATCAGATAAAATGCATGTGAACTTCAATATGTTTAGTTTTTTAATGTTTCTCTAGATTTTTTTCTAGAGTTAGTTATCACATAGAAGGGTGTACTATGAGAAACATCCAAATGAAGTTGTCTTAAAAACCTTCACATCCACATAGCTTGTTTAGTAGCTTTCATAACACTTTTTTACTTTGATTCTATAGAAGAGATAGAGATAATGGGTTAATTTTTTTGCTCCAAGTGACATCACCTAAACTAAACTCAAACACATATTTAGAAGTAGATTTGTGATCTATAGTATTACTAGCATAGTCAACATCACAATAACCATATAAGTTAGAATTATCAATGAAAGAATAAAATAAACTAAAATATACTCCTTTGGTATAAAAAATTATGCATTTTTCTATTTTTCATTTATCCAAATATGGTTCCTATATGAATCTAGAAGCAACACCTAAAACAAATGAAACATATGACCTAATAATGGTTAGATAAATCAAAATACCAACAACTAGCCTATAAAGTGTGGGGTTATATTTATCACACATAGGTTTTGGATAAATTTTACCACCAACTTCAATAAGAGTATATTTAGGCTTAAAATCAATAATATTAAACTTAACAAGAATATTTTTTATATATTGAGATTGTGATCAACAATTGAATTATAGTCATTCGTAAAAAAAATGATGAAGAATGCCTCAAGCAGTCATTTCAAACATTTGACTTAGTTTATCCTTATATTTATGAATTAAAATAATTATATCAGATATAATAAATTTAATGTAATATGACCATTTTCAATTTTTAAAAAGACATCATTATTAGAATAACAATTAGAGAAACCTAGTTCTTTAAAATAACTAGTGATTTTAGAATATGAAGCTCAAGAGCTTATTTTAAATCATATATAGATTAATTTAAGTTAGAAACATAACATTATTTTTTACAATCAATGAAACATTTAGGCTAATACATATATATCTCATCTTCTAAATCTCATTCAAGAAGGTATTTTTGACATCCATTGGGCGTATAATCCAACCATCATGAGTTGCAAGAGCAATGAGTAGTCTAACAATACTCATTTTTTATAAAAGAGCAGAGATTTAAACATACTCAATTTTAGGTTTTTGAGTAAAATCATGAGAAAATAATCTTTCTTTAAATTTGTCAATTTTACCAATTAAATTATATTTAATTTTATAAATCCACCTACAGCCAACAATATGTCTTTTAGGTGGAGGTAGGATAAGATCCCAAGTCTAATTTTTAATTAATGTTTGATTCTCAACTTGTATAACAACATTTAATTTATCATATTTAATATATTATTCAAAATATTAAGATTCACATTCATACATTCTCATTAAATCATGATAAAAATATTGACTTCTAGTTAATTTATTAAGATTATCAAGACTATTAGACTATATTAGGGATTTTTCCCATTTAGGTCTTTTAGATTGAACATGAAATTCATAAGGTTCCATAGAATATAATTTATACAAAATTAGATCAAATTCCTCTAGGTAATTTGTTTCTTTTTAATGAGTAACAAGAGATCCAGGTTCATCAAACCAAAAACATTGATGGGTTACATACAAGGCTCATATAAATATTTTTTAATGATAATAACATTCTGATTCTTAATTATCTACCTTGTAGATAGATAATACACTCTTAATCCTTTAGTTTTATCTCCATAACCACAAATATGCATGAATATTAGGTATGATCAAGTTTTTTTCTTTTAGCTTTAGGAACAAAGATGAAAGAAGGACTACCAAAGATCCTAAGATAAGCCACATTGAGTTTATTTTTAGATCACATTTATAAAGGGGTAGAAAGATGAAAATATTTAGTAGGGGATCTATTAAAAATATTCACAAAAATATTCATGGCTTTGGCCCATAAGAATTTATGAACATTTATATAATACAACATTGTTATAGCCATTTCAACAATGGTGTAGTTTTTCCTTTCATTAATGTCATTTTATTATGGGATAGGGAGATTTTAATTAACTTTTATTTCGAATAATAATATAAAAATAATAAAATTATTTATCAATATATTCACCACCATTATTAGTTTTTAATCTCTTAATATAAAAATTAGAAGCATTTTCAACAATACTTTTAAATTCTTTGAATTGAGATAATATTTCAGATTTAGTCTTTATAAAATATGACCAAATAATTCTAGTATGATCATCAATAAAAATAAAAAAATATTCAAGGGGTCCTATAACTTCACTATTAATTAACTCTAAATGGTATTAGGAATTCACATCATGATTCTTGTGAAAATGATTAGTATGTTTTAGATTATGGTAAAAGTAGGTTTTGAAGGGACCCCAAAACCTTTTAACAGAATCAAAAAAGATAAAGAATTAACAATCACCAGAAAAAGTAGTCTTGAAACCTACTAAAGAGCAGCATCAAAATTAGGTTTTACAGGGACCTGAAACCACAAACATAGTCCAATAAAAATACCCAGGTTTTACAAGGACCTGGAACCTCAAATAATTTTTTAGACCAAGAACCAAAAAACAGGACCAAAAACAAGAACCAATTACAACAACCATCAATAAGGACCTGAACAGGAATAAAACCAACAAAGAAAACCCTAAGCTTCTATTGTAGTTCCATGATCATCTTGACAGCCTCCTTCCCAATAGTAGCAATATCCTGGATGGAGTAAGCAGCCGAAGTAGTAACAGCTTGCAAGGATTTCTTCCTCGAACTCTGCCTTGTCCTCTTACTTGGACCCTCCAAGGATATTATTTCTTCATTTGCTCTTTTACCAAGGCTAGCTACAACATCACATATGCTTGATATTACCTACTTCATCTTTGTAAAATCTAGAATAGTTACCTGCCTACCATCAGCAATATTCATATCTATTTTTTAGGGGTAAAATCTAGAATAGTTCCCTGCCTACCATCAGCAATATTCTGCATACTTTCTAACTCTCTGGTTTTCTTAGTGGATCTTCTTCCAGGTTTGTCTAGGGAACCAACATCTGGTTTCACCTTAGAATGTTGTTCAGCTCTTTTTCCAGATTTATTCAAAATAGAAGCAAGAGGTTTCGCCTTAGTTTGCTGATCTATTTTGCTGCTTCTAGTTTCTACCCCCTTAGTATTGATCTTTTTTTCAGCCCTTTTTCTTTGGTTTAGTTTATGCTTTGAGTTTTCTCCATTATCTTTCACAACTTCTAGCGGAGGAGGCTCATCCAAAGGAAAGTCATTATCAGCTTGAGATAACACCTGAATCTCCCTGAACTGAGAAAAAAGAAGATCTCCCTCCTCTGATTTATTTCCAGCTGCAGCCAAGAATTCACCTTCCTCTAGCACAATTTTGTCATCTACATCTCTCCATTGATCTTCTATCCTTTGATAGATAACAATTTGTTTTGATAGATCTATCAGATCATCTATTCTTTGTTAACGTATTATGGTATCTGATTGCAAATCATGTCCTTCTTTCTCAGAGTTTACTTTCTCAAAAGAAGGCTCTTTATCCACCTCAGCATGTGAAGCATTAGAATCTTCAAAAGAAGGCTCTTTATCCAACTTAGCATGTAGAGCTTTAGAATCTTCATTATTCTTTTGTTCTTGGCAATGATCTTATTTGGGTTTCTATACTTTCTTTTACTGGACCTTGGTCTTTTTCCCATCCAAAACACTACTAGGATGATTTTTACTTTTGGAGGGTCAATTTTTAACCAGATTGCCCTGTTTATTACAAGCATAGCAAGAGTTGGGCAAATCTTCAAAAAAAAATCTTGGGTTTTTTTACCAAGCTTGGATATTAGTTCCACTTTTTCTGGGAGATGATTCAGGTCTACCACTTTAACATAAATTCTGGCACTTTGAATTTTGGTTCTAGAAGCCGTAGCATTATCCAATGCCACAAGTTCACCAAAAGAACTGGCAATACCTTTAAAAATGTCCTCATGCCACAATTCTAAAGGGAGACCAGGAAGTCTAGCCCAAATGGGAGTGGTTAAGAAAAAAGAATCTGAGATATCCATATTAGGCTTCCATTTTTTAATAGTGAGAGAGCATTTACCAAAAGACCATGGTCCTCCACAAAGAACCGTATTCATGTCTTCCTTACAGTTGAAGATAAACAAGAAGAAACCATTCGACATTGGTGCAATATCTACCTCTCCTTGAATAACCCATTTTCTTTTAACCATTTTTCTAAGAGATTCTAGATCTGGTCTTGCTCCTAAAAATTTCCCCACTAGGGTGAAATCCATGGACACAGAAAAATTGACTAAAGGATCTGGAATAAAAACTTGAAACTCACCTTTCTCCTAGCAAGACTTAGCAGTCATTAGCGGGAAAAGAGATTTTCCAGTAGGTTTCTATCCAAACAGAGATGACCAAGTCCTTCATTTTGAGAACCCTACCTTTAGCCCTTCTGAGGAATTTTCCTTGTTAGAATCAACATTATCTTTCTCATTTTCAAGATCCTGCCCCAACACATGAAAAGTGAAAGAGGAATCCAATGGGGGGACACGGATCCCACAAAAAGAATCAGATATGCATGAAGACTTTCCATTATCCACATCAGCCAAAGATTTTAGCCCAACATTCTTCTCAACACCCCCTATGGTTCCTCCAGGGTCTGTACCTCCTGCCAGATTCTCCCCAACCCATTTCCCGCCTACCTGCAAACCAGCTAATTCAAATTCTGAAAGAGCACCCATTTTTCACAACTATGTTATTTTAAAATGATTAGTATGTTGTTTACCATGTAAGCACCTTTTTCAAGTTTCATGATGAGAAGAGATAGAAGGAATATAAAAAAATATATTATGAGAAGACATATTATATAAACTTATAAAATTATCATTCCATAATATTTCATGTCATAATTATTATTCATTCCTACTATGTGATGAAAAAAACATGTAGAAGAAGTAAAAAATAGTATAGACCATTTTGTTGAATAACTTTAGTAATCGAGGAACTAGATTCATTTATAATAGAAGAGTTATCCTTAAACAAAGTTAGAATGAAATTATCATTCATAAATTGAGAATAGGATAAGAATTTTCTTAAGTTTAGGTACATATAAAACATCTTTAATAACAACATTCGTAAATTTTTCTTTTCCTTGCTTAGTAGTTTATACAAATGAATTATCTTATAGGTAAATCTTTTTAGAAATATGTCTAGTATCAGATAAAATATGAGATAAATAAATAATATGATGTGATTACTCACTATATAAAATCCATTCATTTTAATTAGAAGCAAACAAGGTAGCATATAAAACAACAACATTTAAATTTTGTTCCTGATTGTTCTAATTATGATTTTTATTATTCTGATGGTTCTTGTTACATTTATCCCTTTTTTATTTTTAGAGGTTTTATGATTATCTCTATAATTTTTTTATATTATTTTTTTTCTATGACAAAATTTACCACTATATTACAATTCCCATTAAACTTAGGTTTATGATTCTTATTGCAAGATTTATTGTTCCCATTTTTACCATTTGTAGAATTAGGGTTAGATTTTTGTTTTTATTATTTTTAAAAATAATATTGAGAGAAATAAGTTCATGATTAGAATTATCTCTAAAATAAAAATTCAACATCACTTGATCTTATTAAATCAAGATATTAAATCAATTAGCAAGGTTATATATATCTTACTTTGTTTAGTATTTTGAATTAATAATGGAAATAAAATTATGATTTTTTCATTAATATTACGTTGAATAATGAAATATAATAAATGATCTTACCCGTGTTTCTTTCCCTCATGCTAGTTTTGTCACCATCTCATCATCCCATGTCTTAGAATTATGTGGTTCCCCTTTCCTAAGTTGTATTTCCCTCTCCCTCTCATCATTACCTCACTTGCTCAGGATCTCTCTTCGATTTGTGACCAAGTTATGATTTTTTATTTATTATGAATTTAATTATGCCTATCCCATTTCATTTTAAGCATTATTAAATATTTTATTTTCACCTCATCACCCTTTTATATGTGTGTGATACATTTTGTTCTACCTTCACTATCTCTATTTACATGGATTTAATGGAAGACTCTCATGGGACCAAAGATGACTCTCATAAGGGAGACAACAGTAACTCATAGCTTGGGAAAACTAAACTCAAGTCCTATTATGATATCATGAATAATAACCCTATGGTTTGGGCATTCTAGAAAGTGGTGGTCTAACCCAATTTATGTTAAAGATAGTTGGGAATGACTTGACACTATCCAAGGAGCTCATCGTAGCATGAAATGATAGACTAGTTTTTATTAGATGCATGAGATTAGAAGTTTTTGAGAATTCTATTGTCCAAGTTATATGTCTTGTTATCCACAACCTGAAGTATTATAAAGACAAAAGTATGAAATATGGATGGGTCAATAAATTTTTAACTCCTTTAATATGGCTAAAAAGGTAACCAAGATATTTTGATGTGTTGATATCTCAAAAGCCTAACCCAAAGTATGAAATTAAGTAAAGTTTTATCTTACTTTGGATTCCAAATCCATATTGGTTAGGTCACATCATTTTATGATTTTGAATCACTTTAAGGATGTTTACAAAACTAACCTTCCATTATTTCTACTATGTTCCCTCAAGGACTCAATTATTTCCTTCTAGGGCAATAACAAGGTCTTCATTTCAAACCAAACCATTATTATCTTTATTTTAAAAAATTCCTCTTTAGTTATCAATAAGGCAATGTCACTTACATCAGGTTTTAACTCAGTTTTGAATAAGGATAGGAAATGGGCCAAGGGTAAGGTCAAATATGACAAGCCAAGGAAGAAATTAATTCTCAAACTTAGGGATTAAAATGAATAAAATGAGGTGGAAATTGGGACCTAGGTACCAAATGAACCCATAGTGAAATTCTCATCCCTAACTCTAGATGCCTCATATGACCCTGTATAGGAGACTATTATTGAGAAGTGTTATCATTATTGTCAAATTTGATGTTATTGATGTCAAGATACATCTGGTGAAGATGCATGGTGAGTGGTCCTAGAGGTATAAGCTTTTCTGATTTATGTGACAAGGAATCCATGTGACATGAGAGAATTTGAAGGCAACCTAATATCTCTTATATTGGTAGATGTCAAGTGGTTATATGAATTTGATTGATATGAGTAAACATAGGCATAAGTGGTTTTATGAGGTTGATTTATCATGTACATAAAGCACTAGAGTATTCATTATAGTCTTAGGGTAAGCCTATAGGGGTAGGACCTATAGATCAAGTCTACAACTAGACCACTTCTAGACCCTAATTAGCCTAATAAGGAATCACGATATATTATCAAGACATATTAAGGATATATGGTATTATTTTATCATGAGATATTTTTCTTGATTATGTGAGTGTGGTGGAAAGTGCATGGAAAGAGGCATAAAGGTCATTTTTAAGACCTAATATGGTTTGCAGGTCAAGAGAGTATGGCCTAATGAGGTATCAAGATCAGTTTCCAAGGAAAATTTGTATATTTTAGAATGGATATGGGTATTATATGTTTTTTAAATAATTTTCACAAATTTTGAGATCATGATTTATAATAAAATACATGAAAAGTGATTTTGAGGTCTCTCGAGTACACAGAATGAAGGCATGTAAACCTGAGAAGGACTTTTAGATGTTCATTAGAATGTGTAACCTCTACATGGGAACCTGAGATATTAAATATATATGGTTAATTGTCCTAGATAATAATGACATGCATTGGTTGTGTATTTAATGGGTAATCTTTTTTGAATAAGTGTTAACACCAAAACCTATGTTAAACCTCTCTAAAACCCTAACAAGGACTTGATGTGAAATATATTGTTAAAAACATCCAATAATGGTCTAAAATGACTATAAAAATTATTTTATAATGTATTAAACTCTCCCAAGAACCTCAAGGTGGTGGTGGTTAGTTAGATGAGAGAGAAAATGCATAAATACAAGCTTGTTTGTGAAGAATTTGATGTAACACTCAAAAGTTGCATTGGTCAAAAAAATATAATTAATGGGTGATGAATATTTAAAATAATGTTTCATTTAAATTAATTTTTATATATAATTTAAATCTCTAAAGTGTGATAAATTGATCATCTATGTTAGCAAATAGTTAAAAGGCCTAATAGTGGAAATAGTGAAAAACCTAAGCAACAATGAGAAGATGATTAGGAATGTACTATCATGATTGAGTGATGAAAAAAAGTGCATAAATATGTTTTTTAGGATTTTTAAGTCCTATTAATTTTTTTATAAATATTTAAAGTTAGGTAAATTGGTGAAAATGATGAATCCAAAATGGCTTGTGTAGCTTAGTGAGGTCTATGTATAGTGAAATCATGAGATTGGTCTGTAAAACCAATATTTGTCTTTTGAATATATTATATTTATATCTAATATTGGTATAATTAATTTATAATATCATATAATTTCATAATAAGTATTATAAATTTCTCATACAGGTGTTGAAGTTCATTATCACCATGATTGTGCTTAAAGGTAAATTGGTTGTTCTGGGTAAGCAAGTTATAGTGATGATTTTGAGGCCCTATGCCCTAAGTTGAAGTATATAATTAACATGGTGTTTTTTTGTAGTAATTTTATTTCATATCCATGATTTTTATAATGTTTTATATTTATTAAAATTGGTTGAAATATTAAATCCAAAATGGCTTGTTTGCTTTTGGTTTGATTGTGTATAGTGAGATCAAAAGATTAGTCTACAAGACCAATATTTGACATTAGACCTTATGATTTATTTTATTTTATAGAGGTATATATATGTAAAATACCATTTTTAAATTATAAATTTTAACGTTAAGTGTCCTTTAATCTATTGAAGATCAAGTTGTTCATGATTGGGTTTTGGAGTGTTCTGGCAGTTTTGCATTGGCTATTTGCAGAGAAGTGTTTGAGTCCTTTTGACCTAAGTTGTAAAGTATAAATAATATGGTGATTTAATTGAGGTTATATAGTTTATTTTAATTTTATTTATTTTCATGGTTATGTGGATAATTTTTTTTACATGCTTCAATATTGTTTGGTAGACTTTCTGCATGTTCACAAGCCTAATTGTGAATAGTAGTAATGGTATCCTTCAAGTGGTGGTTGGAGATAAAAAGTGTCATGGATACAATATGAGATTATTAATGGTATATTTGAGTGTAATATGATATTTTACTTCCATTTTTTTAGTCTTAAATTTTTCCAAGGAGATCAAAGGGTAATGTGTGCTAATGAAGGCCTAATTGAATTAGGTCTCCTTAAGGCCTAAAAGAGGTTTTGGTCTTTCAAGTTGTGTAAAACATATTTTAATGATTTATTAATGTATGAAACATGTTATAATACTTATTTTATGTTTAATACATGTTTAAAAGTTGGTGTGTCTAACTACGAGTTGTGTAAGCTAGAGGATTGTATAAGAATAAGTCTTTATAGGCTTAATTGGCTAGTTAGATGATGAATGAATACATGCAAAGGATATAACATATTGAAGATATTAATGAGGTAATATAAAAAATTATAGGGGTGTATATAAACTATCATGAAAATGGATACTATAGTTTAATATCAAGATCATATGACCTAATCTATCTTAAAGAGACCTAGTTGAGTGAAGAAGCTTAGAAGGCAATTTTAGAGGGATAAGAGTGTGAAGAGATGAAGAGGTGGTCATCATAAGTTGGTTGAAAAATAATTTTTTTTAATGTGATAAAATAAATTAGGTGTTTTATTTGGTTTTGAGTCATCTATGTGGTTGGTGCATCCTTACAAGTTTATTCTTGCCAAATCCTAGCCGAGTTGGTGTTTAGCTACTTGGGGTTGGTGCTCCATGTGAAGTTAGTGCTTCACTAAATTATGATATTTTTACTTATAAGAATATATTCCATTTTAATTTATTAATGTGTTTTATACCCATTGATTTTTTCCCACATAAATGATGTTTTATCTTGTGTAATCTTATTTCATGTTTGTGTAGTTAATTGCTTATACATTTCTTATTCTATATGTTGATGTGATGGTTCGTGTATGATAAGGAGGAATTGAAAAAAAATTAAGACACTAATTCAACCCCATCTCTGAGTGATTTTACTTCTAAAATTTGGTATCAGATCAAGTCCTTTTAATTAGGCCTAACAACCTAAAGGATATCTTAGAAGCAAGGATGGTTAGTCAACAAGCTCAAGATGGTTTCTATAATAGTAAGGTTCTATTCTTAAATGGGACTAATTATGATTTTTAGAGAATCAAAATGAGTAAATATATAATTTCAATATGCCATGGCATATGATAGTAAGTTATGAATGGATACACTTCACCTCCTACACCACTAACTAATGCACTAGGAAAGATGAAAAGTGAGAGCAATTCAAAGGCAATGAATGGCATTATATGTGGCCTATCAGATGTAGAGTTTATGAAGGTGATGCACTATGAGTCATCTAAGGTGATATGGGATAAAATTAAGACTATATATTAAGAGAGCACAAAGCTGAATATGGCCAATTTAAAAACCCACCAGAGAGAATTTGAATGTCTAAATATCAATGAAGATGAAACCGCTACATATTACCTGTTGAAGGTTGATGAATTTGTCAATGTCATTAGAGGATTAGGAGAAGTGAAATAATCTATAGTTTTCCAAAATTTATTGAATTTACTAACTTATAAGTTTGATTCTAATGGATCTATAGTAGAAGAGATGCAAGATTTGGACAATGTAGAGATGAATGGGCTTCATGGCATCTTGACTATCTATGAGATGAGAATAAATGAAGTAAGACCTCCCAATAAGGAAGAAACATTCAAAGTTGAGAATAAGTTAAAAGATAAGAATGTCAAAGATGTGTTATGTTCAAATGTTGATGATGATGAACTAATAGCCATATTTGCTAAGAAATTAAGATTTGGATCTAGTAAGTACAAGGGTAAGTTGCCTTTAAAATGTTTCAACTATGGTAAGATTGGTTGATTTTCATCTAAGTGTCCTAACAAGGATAAGATTGAACATGATGAATATCATGGAGATGATAAGAAGGTCTATAAGCCTAATAAAAATAAAAAATATTTTAGGAAGTATGAAGGTAGGAAAGGGTCATTTAAGAACAAGAGAAGTTTATATACCAAAGAAGATAATAGCTCATCTTATGTACGTGACACAAGCACATATGATAGTGATGATGACAATAATGAACATGAAAATAATGAAACCTTATTTATGGATATAAAAATAGATAATGAAGGTTGGGAAAGATCTTATAGATGATGAAGAAGAGGTTGAAGTGAACCTTAAGGTAGAATTGGTGAGTGCTCTAGAGGAGTTGAAGTTATAAATAAGGAAGAATCACAAACTATGATCATTAATTAAGGACTATGAAGAGTATATTGGTTTGTTTGAAAAAATATTGAGTGACACATCCAAGGAATATGATTAGATCATAAATTAGATTGAATCATAGATGTATATAATCACTACTAGCCTAAAATATAAAGAGGAAGAATGCACCAAGTATGGATCTAAAATGGAATCCTTGAAAGCTGAGTTGGATCAAGAATCTAGCAAATTAAAGATCTTTATGAAGTTTGAAAAGAGTATTGATGCTTTAGATAACATCTTGAGTAGTCAGAGGTCTAAAAGTGATAAGACAAGTCTTGCTTTCAAAGAATACTAAAATTAGGTATCTCAAGTGAAGGATAAGGCTAATGAAGACAAGAAGTTCAACATGAAAAGACCAATCAGACACTTAATACTATGAGGTATGCTAATTCATTCAATGGTTACTATTTTACATGCAATCAATTTGGTCATAAATCAAGAGAGTGTATAAGACCCTATAAAAATTAATATGCATGGTATTATGAAAGGAATCATCAATAAAGTGGTATGTATAAGGTTTTTTGATAGAGTTGTCATCATGTGGGACATATTTCAAGATTCTATCCTAATAGAGGTATAAGGCCATCAAGTCAAAACAAGATTTAAAGCCCCTAAAGTGTAAGAGAGAAGGCAATTGAATGTGTGTAAACCTAAAGATATTAAAGGTGAGTCATGATAAATATACAATCCAAAGTGCACTATTTTATATGGTAGATAATACTTAAAATGATAAATCAAGTTAGGAATGTTCATTATCAGCTCAGATTGTTGACTACATGGATGATGAAGAGGTCAAGCTAAAGAGACTAATCAAGCCTAAAAGGATCCTAAATGATATTAAGTCTTTTGAGAACATGGATATAAATAAATCTCCTTATTTTACATTGTTTTAGTGACCTATGGATAGGGGTGAATCCATTAGGCTTCATAGAGACACTCTTCAATTATTAGAAAGTATGATGGATGCTTGGTTTGAGGTGGAGCTATTCAAGTTGTTCTATGTTTCTATAAGTTGGTAGTTGAGAATGACTTGTGTTGTATATGGTTTGAGATTTGTATTGATTAATTTAGTGATCTCAAGTTGTGAAGTCAAAGGGGTATCTTAGTATTTGATGCAAAGATGATCAAACCAAGTCCCTAATTCCTTCTTGGTTCAATGTTTAGTCATATAAAGTATAAATGGTCACACTAGGATATATTGATGTTTTATCATCTTTTAGATTTTGTTATTCATAGAATCCTTATAATGTTTATAGTCCTTTTATTCCAATATCAATACACTTATTCACTTATTTGTCCAACGTATCCACTTTCTTGATCCCTCAGGCTATTCTTTATAGCCTTTATTTAGAATAAAATGACATATACGGTTATATATAGATTGATAATGATAAACCAATATTAGATTCAAATAACCTCAATTGAAATTTTCCTCCTAAATTTTCAATCTCTAATTCTCCTTATTAACCCCTTTACTACTCTCTTTAAGGCCACTGTTAGGCCTAATTAGGTCAATCTTATCACTGTTTACACTCAGTCACTCCTCTTGGCATGCGTATGTATAGAATCAAATTGAAAACTTAAAAATATATTTATATTCAATGATACCTCCCTAATGACAAATTTTTTGGGCTTCCAATTAGTTAGATTTTTTTATAGTGGCACTTTTCATTACAAACCCTAGTTCTAAGTTTCTAGTCCTTGTATACACCTGAGAGTGAAAAATTGATTAATTATCATTTATTTTAGGGATTAAAATAATTTTTATAATTATATTAGGTATGTGGGAACTATACATATATTTTACAAACATTAGTTACTCATTATAATTCCTCCATTCCATACTCTAATTCACTTTCCTTATTACTCTATATGCATAGTTTTAGTAAACAAGGGTTACAAGGGTTCCAATGAGGTTTGTAAGTTTCAAACAAGATTTAAATTTACTATAAATAGTGTTTAGGATCTTTGGAAAATTTATTTAACCTATCCAAGTGCTATATTCTCACAACCATGACCCTACTCCCCTTTTATCACATAGTCTTGTTTCAAAACAAGTATATAATCATGCATGTAGGGTTATGGAAACTAGTTCTTACCATAAGGTTATCCAAGAAATGTCTCTCTCATATATATTATTTTTTATGTGATTTAAATCCTAAATATACCCAATCAAAAAAGGGTTACATTTACAACCAACTCTTCACCTCTCTTTATCACATTCTTTTGAATGCTTAACATAGGCAATTACTTTTGTGAAGTCTATTTAGTGTCTTATGGGGTCTATAGATTATCCAAAGAGGTTTATAAGTATTTTCAAGATTAGTGCCTATGAAAAAACTTGAAAAACACATTTTCCCATTTTTAAGAATAACCTTAATGCTTACCTTCTTGGATCACTTTGTGAATCATCTATCTACTCACTCACAATCACAGAGTATAAGCCCTATTAACACTTCATACAAGGATTTTGTTTACAAAATTGGTTTATATGATATAAATAG
Source organism: Torreya grandis (assembly GCA_037957365.1). Lineage (NCBI taxonomy): Eukaryota > Viridiplantae > Streptophyta > Pinopsida > Cupressales > Taxaceae > Torreya > Torreya grandis. The sequence goes on from JARHVA010003490.1 coordinate 1,883,693, forward strand.
AGTTATTTAATAACCTTAATAAACCTATTACCTATTGGAATCACACAACATTTGTAATGAAATATTTTTTCAAAGACTTTAGCCACAAAATTAGTTACTTACTACCTAAAATACCCTTCATTATAGATCTATTAGTTCACCATGCAACAAAGTTGAAAATAAAATATAAATAATTCAAAATATATATATCAAATCTCCCAAAACAAATCAAACAATAAAACACTATACATAAATTCTTGCCTCATTGAGCAATTGTCACACAATCATTTACCATTGTGCTTGCACAAGACAAAAACATGGGTTAACAACATTTTCTCATCAATTTTTAGAAATTTATATTCATTTTTTTTGGATTAGAGTCCATTTAATTTGAATACCATATCAAAAACTAAATACAAAAAATAAAAAGACAAGTTTTATCTCTACCAAAACTATCATAACTAATTTCTTGCAAGGGTGTTACCCATGACATCAATATTAAGATGAGTTATTCCATACAAGTGAGGCTTGAGGACATTTTTATAAACCTAAATGACTTATTAACTTTACATATCCATATAACACCTTAATAACATATTGACAACCTCCTACGTCATCCTTTCAATGCTAATACATTTAAATATTCAAATTGTGCAATTTGGTCAGAAACTCAAATTTAAAAATACAACCACCCTAGGCACTCTCTAAGCACTTGGAAATCATTCCAAAATTCAATTTTTAAACTCATAATTTTTTTCCCACACCTAAACATGTCTTTTGACTCCCTAATAACCTGAATTAGACAAAATTTACATTCACCTGGTTTCATGAGTGATGTTCCTACATCAGTAGCTTTGATTTCTTTTGCAAGTTTCTAAGAGTAGTTGCCAAAGAGGGAGAATGAGTGGTCTCAGAAGTTAAAATATGTATGACCCTTTATCATTAATATCAAAGGGGAAGAAATTTCAATAAGGAAGTATGACTAGATTGGGGAAGATGAGAATGATCAAATTGAAGAATGTTTTGCCATCAAAGATAAAGGGGGAGTTTGTTGAGAAGTGTTATCATTGATGTCATTGATGTCAAGGTGAATCTGGTGAAGATTCATGGTGAGTGGTCCTTAAGGTATAATCTTATGTTATTGATGTGATAAGGAATACATGTGACATGAGAGAATTTGAAGGCAACCTAATGTCTCTTCTAGTCATTGATGTCAATTAGTTATATGATTTTTCTTGAGATGAGTGAACACAAGCATAAGTGGTTTTATGAGGTTTATTTATCATTTATGTGAATCATTGGAGCACTCATTAGAGTCTCAGGGTGAGCCTACAGGGATAAGATCTATAGATCAAGTCTATAACTAGACCACTTATAGACCCTGCTCAGCCTAAAGAGGAATCATGATCTATTTTCAAGACATATGAAGGATGTATGGAAATATTTAACCATGAGAGAGGTTGATTGAGTATGTGAGTGTGGTGGAGAGTGAATATAAAGAGGTATGAAGGTCAGTTTTCAGACCTAATGTGGTTTGTAGGTCAAGATCTAAAGAGCAAAGAGAGAGAGCATGGCCTAATGAGGTATTATAATCAGTTTCCAAGGTAATTTTACATATGTGAGCATGGATATAGGTATTATATGTTTTTTTAATCATTTTCACAAATTTTAAGGTCAAGGTTTACAATAAAAGGCATGAAAATTGGTTTTGAGGTCTCTCAAGTACATAAAATGAAGACATACAAACCTAATAAGGAATTTTAGATGTTCATTAGCACGTTTAAATTTTGAATAGGAACCTAAGATATTAAATATATATTTTTAAGGGTCCTATATAATAACTAAAAGTATTGGTTTTTGATTTAAGGGGCAATCCTTTATGAACAATTGTTAACACCAAAACCTATGGTAAACCTCTCTAAAACCCTAACAAGGACCTGATATGAAATATCTTGTTTAAAATAGCCTATAATGGCCTCAAATGAATATAAAAAATATTGGATCATATGTTACCTCTAGGTGGTGGTGGTTATTTAGATGAGACATAAAATGCATAGATACAGGCTTGTTTGTGAAGAATTTGTTGTAACAGTCAAAATTTGCATTAGTAAATTAAAAAAAAATGAATTTAGGATGAAAATTGATAATCATGTTTCATTTTTATGAATGTTTATTCACAAGTTTAATCCCTCAAGTATGCTAAACTAGTCATTCAGTTTAGCCAATACGTAATAGGCCTAATAGTGGAAATAGTGAAAAACCCAAGCAATAATGAGAAGATGATTAGGAATATGTTATCATGATTGAGTGATGAAACCAAGTGCACTGAGATGTTTTTTAGGACTGATATGTCCTATTGATTTTTTATATATATCTTTAAAGTTAGTTACGTGGTGAAAATGATGAAGCTAAAATGGCTTATCTAACTCAATGAGGTTTGTGTATAGTGAGGTCATGAGATTGGTCTGCAAGAGCAATATTTTCAATTTGAATATATTATATTTATATCTAATATTTATATAATTAACTAAAATATATCATCTAATTGCATAATAAGTATCTAAAATTAGTCATACAGGTGTTAAAGGTCATTGTCACCATGATTGTGCTTTAAGGTAAATTGGTAGTTCTAGGTAAGCAAGTTATAGTGATGAGTTAGAGGCTTTATGACTTGAGTTGAAGTATATAATTCACGTAGTTTTTCTTTTTGATACTTTTATGTCTTATAAATTATTTTTATAAGCTTTTATAGTTAGTAAAACTGGTTGAGATATTGTAGCCAAAATGACTTTTCTAGTTTTGGTTTGAACATATATATATCAAAGACTCTTTTTAAAGTATCACTAGTCATGGAAAGTGTTCTTTCATGTATTGAAGATCAAGTTGTTCATGACTGGATTTTGGAGTGTTCTGGCAATTTTGAATTGGCTATTTGTAGAGAAGTGTTTGAGTCATTTTTCCATGATTTTTTAATTATAAATAAAATGGTGATGTACCTGAGGTCATTTGTATTATTTTCATGTGATTTATTATCATGGTTATGTGTCTAAACTGTGTACATGCTTCAGTATTATTTAACAAACTTTCTGTAGGTTCACAAGCCTAATTGTGAACAATACTAATGGTGTGCTTCAAGTGGTGGTTGGAGATAAAAAGTGTCATGGATATAATATGAGATTATTAAGGGTATATTTGAGTGTCATAGGAAGTGTTCCTTATATGTTTGGAATTTTAAAGTGTTCCACGGAGATCAAAGGGTAATGTGTGCTAATGAGGCCTAATTAGGCAGGACTATTTCATAAAATTTGTACTCATACCTACTAAAGTGGAGTGGAGAAAATTTTCTCCAAAATAATTTTCTTATGTTCCAAATAAAATGGATTATTTAAAACCATTTGGGCCATAGATCATTTTGAATGAATTGGACTATTTTGAATAATTTGGATTTATACCACATAAAGTGGAGTGGAGAAAATTTTCTCCAAAAAATAAATTTCATATATTCTAAATAAATTGGAGTGTTTAAAACCATTTAGAAATAGATAATTTTGATAAAATTGAGCTATTTTAAATAAAATGGACTCATACCCACTAAAGTGGAGTGAAGAGAATTTTCTCTAAAAATAAATTTGTTGTATTTGAAATAAATTGGAATGTTTCAAATAATTTGTGCATGGATCATTTTGAGTAAATAGGGCTATTTTGAATAATCTAGACCTATACCTATAAAATGGCATGATTCAGAGGAATATTTTCTCCAAAAATAAAGTTTGTTTATTCTAAATAAATTAGACTGTTTCAAATCATTTGAGCATAGATCATTTCAATTAAATTGGGCTATTTTAAATAATTTGAAATTTTACCCACTAAAGTGGAGTGGAGAATATTTTATCCATAAATATGTTTTATATATTCCAAATAAATTTAATTATTTCAAACCATTTGGTAGTAGATCATTTTGAATAGATTGGATTGTTTCAAAATCATGGCACCCTTATGGGTCTTTATACCAATCATTGATCCCTTAAAGTAGCTTCCATTGTTGGGACACGTGGCATTATTTGACTAGCTAAATTATTTATGAAAACATATTAATTAATATAGCTTATCTACATAATAAAATATCTTGACAATTTTTTGTTGTTCATTAGGAAGATCTTTTGAATGAACAAGTGTCAATATACTAATTTAATCATTTCAAGGAATCTCCAACTATAAATCAAATTGCACTAATAACTAGAGCAAACTAATTCTAAATTAGAATAAATTATTTTGAAATTAATTAAAATTATTTAGAAATAATTTAGAATTGATTTTTATGAAATTGATGGTAATGATAAATACACTTAAAAGAATCAGGTGAAGTTACATCTTTCTAAACATTGGTTCACAACTGTTGGCAAGGATTTTTTTGCTTTCTCCCAAGAATGTGATGATTGACATAATTTTGATTCTCAAATCGTTTTCATATTTTTGACTTCCATTTCTAGCATATCTACTTGACGTAACATAACTTATTGTCAATTTTTGATTTGTAACACAATTCTGAGAATTACAATCAATGAACAATGTGTTGGCAATTAAAAAATCATCTTTGAAGGTCCCTTTAAAAATAACTTCATCTAATTTCTTTATTTTTATATTTAATGGCTTAGAATATTTTTCTCCCAAAAAAACATGAAATTCGAACTTGTGTAACCCATGGTTTGAATGAGTATCCTTAAATGATTGTCCTCTATCATTTACCAAATGCCAACATGAGAAAAATACTATAGTGCTACCTTCAAATTTGCATTGGAATGATCTTGAATGTAGTATGACATATTTTTAATTTTATAATCTCTTTTTTTTCATATCATGCAGTTGCATATCTTTTATTTTGTGCACAACAAATAATAAGTCATCCAACCCCAAACTCAATGGTTTTATAGAAGTTGGTTTTAGCTCCTCCTTTGAAATGTCTACAATTTTTTAAAAAAGAAATGAATCATTTATTAACTATATTATATTATATTTAGAGATATAATACGAAAATTTTCTAAGAAAATGTTTTGCATGTTACTAGACTGGTCATTGATGCAATTTTGATTTGCATTTCTTATTGTAACATAAAAACATAATGCATTGTATATAATTTTTTTTTAAAATTATTTAATTCTTATAAAGATCTATATAAACACATAAAAATAATTACATGCTCAAGCACATTATAACTATAATACTTATTATATATGGATGTACCATTTATGTTGCCAGTTTTGTAACACACATGCATATAAAAGTTCATATTGAATCCTTATAACTTGACCATGAATGTATCATAATTTGAATCAGTCCAGATTTTCCATAAACCATTTCTCATAGACATTGATAAGAATTTAACATTGATCAACCAACATATATATTATTATAGTAATGGAAGTATGATCAACCAACATATATATTTATATGTTTATGCAGCCCATCACAGTAAACAAAATAGGATTTACAGTAACTCTTCTAAGTCGTAGTTCACTATCACTAAATTCAAATGAATATAATACACCTTAATAGTTTAACCCCCTTCATATACTTCCATTAAGACACATCAAATTAAAAATTGTTTGAATCAATAGAAATATAATTGTTTCTAGCATAATATACTTCACTATTTTTTTTATTGATAAAGAACACATGGATACTCTACATTAAAATTTATTGTATTAAAGACACAGTATAACACATATTGTGTTATTTTAAACTAGGTAAATTAAACATTTAAAAAAAAATTAATGGGTAAATTAAACTTGTAAATAACATTTTAATGGGTAAATATAACCACATTTAGTCTACACAATAATAAAATGAACCACACTTCCAAATCCCAAGCTGATGCAAGTCTATATTTTATTGTCTTCTACAATCTTCTATCCATGAAAAAAATTCAATTGGAATGTGTTTATATAAATAAAGATAGTTAATATATTCTAGACTTGTATGAAATTATATAATTACACTTTTATTGAAAGGGTTTTTTGCCTTTTTTGCCTTTTTGTAGTTTGTATAGGTGCACTCTTTCATTGAAGATTTGGTTCTTTATTCCCTGCAAGGTATTATATAATGTAGTAACTATAAATTCTCAATAATAATCAATTGATTTGATATTTGTTTTTTTTAAATGTGTCTTGTTGTAAATTTTTACCTTGTATTATTTTCATGGAGGCACCAACCTATAGAGTTGTGTCATGGGTTTTTGTGTTGTAGACACAAAGTGCTAGAGCTATGTTGTGAACTATTTTAATTGAGACATAAACTATGAATAAATATTTTGTCAGTACTATGAATCATTGATAAATAAAAAATTATATAATTGAAAAAGTATGCATGATCTTAATATGTTACCTTCTTCAACTTGTGATGTGTCATGTTCATTTATATGATTTTCTGTAATTATTGTTTCTTCACTTTCATGCAATTCCATTAGTGATACACACTAAAAGATTTATAAGCTCTTAGGTTTGAAAAAAAAAGCATACATGTTGAAATATTGTTAAGATGTTATATTTGGAAAATGAAGCATGATTATAAAATAAATTAAAAATGCTATGCACCTAGTACTAATCGAAGCAGTTGTTCTTATATTGGTCGCTCTAAATTTTTCAAACAAATTTGAAATCTAACATTAAAAATTATTTGTTCTTCAATTTTTGTAATGCAAGATAAATTTATTTTCAATTTTATACAAGTACGCACCAATCTAGCTCCTATATATACCCCTAGCACGTCACATGCATCTGGAACATAGAAAGTAGAGATAAGTGTCTCCCAAATTATGGTATCTAGTTCATTTTTGAATGGCCTTATTTTTTTTTGTGAACCAATCATTTTAAATGTTGGTAAATCTTTGTAGATGTCAAAACCATCCTCTAATCTACTTTGTTGTGAATGGAGGCAAAAATATTGTAGCTAAAAATGAATTGGATCCTGACAAAAATTGATACCTATAATATGTGTCTAATGAAATCCATAACTATCTGGACCCGTATTATGACACCTGCATCTTACATGTAATGTAAACCACCAACACGTAGATTCTTGAGAGATGTCTAAATGGTAGGATAATGTTCTAGTTCGTGGATGATGAATACATTGAAGGCCTTGATAATAAATTTTTCAATCAATGCCTAAAGAAATAGGTGAATATGTTCTTCCTTAAAAACTTTAGTGAGATTTATAATATCAATAATTATCAAGTCAATGTTTATACCAAGAATGACTATTTCACTAAAATCTTCTAAAATGGATGGCCAAAGACAAGGGGGCCCGTAATGGTAACCGAATCTTTTTATATCTATCTTGGGAAGCTGATATCCATCATTATGCAGATAAGTTGTCAATATTATTAATGAATCTTGAGATAATTCTTCTCAACTCTTTTTGTTTTTTTGAAATACTTTCATTCAAGACACACAAATCGTCAAACCTTTTAATAGAAATTTTATAATGCTCCATTACCTCTTCAGGTGTGATTGTTTGGTCTAGTGGTAATGTCATATAACGGTTGATGAAAAAAATTGAAATTTTTGATAATATGTTACTTTACATCTTCACCTTTTTGCACCAATTATCCATGCTGTTGTACCTAGGGGTTTTCAAGAAAGAAATAGACCCTTTTTCTAATAAATTTGCTAGTTCTACTTTTTGTTTATTTGAAAGCCCTTGAACATTTCTAAGTATTATTGTACCACTTAGATTTAAATATTATTTATCTAAACCAGGTAAAGTACCAATTTAAAATAAATTAAACAACTTATCAAAATAATCTCAAATGGATTGTTCCATGAAAAGAAGGCATTTTCTCTCCTACAATTACTACGCTGAATAGTTCATTTGTGTGAACAAGTGTTTATCTTGTTCATGTATTTCTTCCATATTTTTCTTCCCTATTTGAAAATTATTATAACCTCTCAGTTTGATAAGGTCACATGTAGATCAAACTTTTTCTACAAGTTAAGCCTTATAAATTATTTTTTTGGATTCATTATATTGATTACATATTTTGTGCACAATATGAAATAGAATACAAGTTTTCAGAAATCTTGCCCATTTTTCAATGATTGTGAATTGCATTCCTCCTCTAAAATAATTATCTATTGTGTTGTAATTATGTGTTGTCCATCTAAAATTTTAAACTTTAATATTTTATTCTTCATCATATCTTCTAGGACTTCCTTTTATTCAATAAAATAGTCAGGTTTGCTTGGATCAAAAGGAATTAACAAAGCATCCTTCATTGAAACCTCATTATGTTTTATAAATGAATGAATTATATCATTCACCCTTCTTTCATTGAAATTTATTATTTTTATATTTGTGTCCCCTAATTCATAAATCCCTACAGGAATGTTCAAGGTGTAGTTGCTAGAGGAAATATACCATGTAGAGAATTAATGGTGTGTCTCATCAGAAGTTTATGTCAACAAAAGTGTTCCAACCTTTTGTTCGATCTTATTTTTATTCATTGGTCTGAGTACTTCTATGGCCTAATTCAAATATGCATACAAATATGTTTCCCTTGCTTGTCTTATTTTCTTCAATGTTTTTTCTTTGATGTATGTAGGGTATCTTAAATACATGTTTGCATGGTGGCAAGTAGAAGAAGTTACTGCCCCTTGTTCATGTTTTTATTTTAACATGTTTTGTATTCTAATGAACAAATTATCTCTATCTATCAACTCAAACATTTGAAAGTTGTCATAGCTATTCAAATAAAACCCAAATATTTCACAAGAAGGAGAATTTTTTTTTTTTTCAACTCCATTTTACTAGGTGTAAATTTATTGAAATTAGTTTTAGCTCAAAAGAGAATTCCCTCTTTTTCATTCCATATGTCCAATTGGAATTTAAGGTCATATTCAAGTTCATCCTTATCATAGGCCATGATTATTCCAATTTAATAAGATTCCTTTCTTGATGTAGTGCTAAACAAGTATATATCTAGATACATGTTTGGCAAACTAAATAATTCAAAATACCAATCAATAAGAGGAATTTTATTGCCACCATAAAATAAAATATGTTTGTGTGGATTTAATTTTAGTTTTGGTATTTTATACTGTAATATATCCAACTTATCTTGGAGTGAGGCCTTCTTCTACCTTTTATCAAAATTATCTTTGAGTGAGGCCACCTTCTGCCTTTTAAGTGTTGTAATTATTTTTTTTCCCAAAGACATTCTGCAAAGCAATTGAAATGATTTAAATATTGATGTTTTGTAGAATTCAAGTTGCATATTGTATCGGTGCATGAAATGTTTTTATGTTTAATCAATGATTAAATGTATGTTAATTCTAAACTACAATACAAAATACATATACACTCTTTATAATATATACATTAACTCACAATTTAACTAATAAGGTATGACCAAATCAAAAATAAATTATGTGCACTAGTGAATATAATTTGATGGACAAAGAAATCCACAAACATTTATTTCAAAGGAAAAATATGATTGGAAGTATGTTTTTAATATGTGTCAAAACACCCATCAATAGGTACATTCAAGGTATCTCCTAGGAGATACCTTTCAATCATTCACAAGAGTGAATTTTTCTTACATGAATGAATTTTAGGTCCTCCTGTGCACATGCTCTTTCCACCTCAATCTAGTTTAATTTTTTTTCCATTGATGGTCCTTTTAATATATTCAAAGTATCTCTTAGGAGATACCTTTAAGTTACTCATTAAGGTATTAGAAGGCCCTTGAAGGAATCTCCCATTGGATAGCTCGAGTATCAACTTGCTCAAAGTTATTGAGGTTTGTAATTTCTTCAAGGTATCTCCTAGGAAATACTTAAAGTTACCCATGAAGGAATATCCTAGTCAATATTGTTGATGCCTAAAAATCTCGCTCTCAATGAATAGTCTCCTATGTAAATATTTATAGATTTGGGATAAAATTGTGATTGATAAGGTTGTAAAATAGAAAAATGCTAACTACTACTATCCTAGTCTATTACAATGGCTTTCCATAAAAATGAGAATTTGAAGAAATAAAATGATCACCAGCCACCACTTATAAAATAAATGAGCTCTAAATAAATAGGCAAGGAAAATAAAAGGAGGTCTTATGCTCATGATTTCAATTGGCCTCTAGACCAACTGTGTTATTCTGTTAAGACCACTATGCTTAGGAGAAGTAAGGTGGTGCCACGTGTCTAATCCTAAAGATGTCCCACTTACACTATCATCTAATGGTACTTCCTTAAATACTGATGAACCAACACAACTCTAAGGTAAGTGCAAAGATGACACATGTCATATAGGTTATTTTTTGAAGTAGTTTGGGACTTTTTGGTGAGATTGAGTGTGGAAATGCCATGTGTTAAAGGTGGAAAAAGGTTGAAACCATGCCAAAATTGTGAAAGGGGGCCTAGAGAAGAAGAACTAAAAGGGGATCCAATAGAAGGTGCCAATGAACCATGTCAATGTCGAGCAAGCCCAAAGAAAGAAATGAACTACTCTAAAAATGAAAAAAATTGGATTTATAATCCACAGTTCCTAGTGACTCATAGGGGCATCTGATTATAGGTGGGAAAACCCAAAACTTTGGTGCTTAGACTATATGAAACAAATTTAAATTTTTTGAATGGTTGCCTACAAGGGTGCCCACTCCTCCTCTTTTGATTGGGTCTTTTTGTTGATAGCCTCAAAATATTTATCTAGATCTATCATCTCTTTGAAGGAGATGATTCCTAAACCCTCAACTATCACCAATGTCTGAAACTCTAATAGGGTGAGTGGGTGCAATATTTTTTCCATCTCAAAGGCATTAGGGATTTGACTAAGAACCATAAAGATGGTCTAGTCATCCTTCTTTTGCTCAAGTAGTGCCTTGATCTAATCCTCAAGGAGGACACTATTATTTTCCAAAAAAGGGGAGGGGAGTCCCAGCTAGACAATTATTATATATATACCCACCTTTCTTGGTATGCTTGATCTAAGGCATTAATAAATGCCTAGAACTTATTTTCTACCTTGATGTAACTTAAAAACTCATTTACCTTTGCCACTACCTACCCCTGGTTAGTCACCCTTGCTTCTATTAATGCTTTGGGAGAAGTGTTGTACAAATTTTGAACAACGCTCTATGACTCTAGAACCTTTGAGGAGATGAAATAAATCATCTGATCAAAAAATGTTCTCACTGAAGAGGATAGCTTATATGCATCTGTGATGAAGGTTAGTGTTGTCTTCAGGTTTGTCATCATGACTTTGATCCATTCCTAATAGGATCTGTATAGTTTTTCGACTATGGGAAGGATCTTGATGGCCTGGGGGTGAGCTGTGAGGTTATTTTTCAAATTTTTAATCTCTTGGTCCTTGAATAAGGAGTATTATTATGCCTAGTTCTACAATAGTTAATATGATCAATTTTCATCATGGACCCTTTGGTGGATCTCATCCAACTCCATCTCTTGCTATTTCAACTTGGTCTCGATGGCTCTACGTGAATCAACTTTTACTTGGAATATTTCATTCAGGATACTACCCTATATCTCTAGCCATGCCTTATTAAGGTCAGTATCTTTATCTTTAGCCTCAATATTGAGGTGGTTGACTGTAGCTTTTACTCTTAAGATCTCTAGATTAGTATTCTCTAGATGATTGGCCACATTAACATAGTCCATTGTCATGGACTCTTGTATCTCCTCTATAATCTTAACTCTATCAGTGGGCTAGGCTTGAGTGAGGTTAAGGTCAATAGCTTGTATAGTGTATTCCCCCGATTGCATCTATTCAAGGGGGTTCACTAGTTGGGGAGTCAAGCGAGCAACCATAAGAGATTGTTGTATTGGGTCATAAAATGACTTCATGTGATCTTAGTTATAATCCTTTACTTTTTTTACCCTTTAATTTTTCACTTGAGCCTTTTAGGTTACCCTTGCTACATCTACCTATTTTTAGAACTAGTCTATCACTTGAATTATCTCTCCTATAAAGGGGGTCCCTTATGGAATCATGAATGGGATAACTAATTGATGTTGTGAGGTAGTAGGCCTTTCACCTATGGAGGTGAGTGAATGAAATTGAAGTGTTAAAGGGGAGAAAGATGGGACTCCATGAGGTGGGGTGAATGGGGATTGCATCACTAGGGGTATGAGGTAGAAGATGAAGGTGGGGGAGTGAGGAAAAGGATGTGGGAGGGGATAGGTATAGTGGTAGAGAAGGGGTAAGGATTGGTGATAGGTTGAATGGATGAGGAGGAGACTAGGGCCAAAGTGGTACTAGGTTGAGAAAGGGAATCATAATGCTTAGCTAAGTATCAAATGATGTTTTAACTTATTGTGGAGCTATATAAGGGGATAAGGTAGTGAATAAAGACACAGAGGTGGAAAGTAAGGGATCCATGAAGTATATCTTCTTCTAGGGGGAAGTCAATGAAGGGTTATAAATAGATGCCTTGGTGTGCTTGAGATGGGTTGACCCAAATGAGAGGTAACTAGAGGGATCTTACTATTGTTGTGTGAATAAGGGATTTGAAGGTGTGGGATTTGGCCACATTTAAGGCTCCTAGGTGGCCACTACCTCCACTTCTTGTGCTTCTACTTTTGGGGGCATTTCTCATACTTCCTCCATGAGAGTGTCTTCTTCTTTTTCATCCCCCCCCATCTCAACCTCAAGAGTAGATTCTTCCTTAGACCTGACCTCTTCTAGGTGAAACTCATCCCAAAGCTTCTCAAACTTCTCATCTTGGTCATCATCATACAAGCCCATGGTTGGATTTTCATTTTCAAACTTGCATTTGATGAAGGTAGCTTTCTTCTTTGCACTCCAAGTTAATTAGGCAAACAGGACCTTCATTCTCTTTGATAACTTTTAGGTCAATTCATACTTCTAGACCTTGTCATAAAAATACTCCTATGATTTAAGGGCATCTTTTAATATATGAACTAGGTCCACATTATTTTTGGGACATTCTCTATGGGTGATTTCTTTTACTCCAAGTAGGGCCAAGCTTGATGTTTGGGAGCACTAACAGTTTTCAAATTGGTTATGTATCCTTTTGGATCATAGTCCCATTGGTCATCTATCAAATCAAGGCAAAGTTTAATTATCTTGGCCATAATGAGGCACCCTTGATTCCTTTTTTTCATTGTGATGCCACCCATTGTGAAAGGGACATCATATACACCTTTTTTCTTCTTTATGGCCCCATAGACAAGGTCTATTGCATCAAGTTGGAGAGCCAACTCAAAGGATAAGATTCTATCTATCAATGTGTGGGGAAGCTAGAAGGAATCTCCTTTAAAACCATGTACTTGTATGAAATAGAAATGGGATCCCTAAAATTAGTCAACTAGGACTTTGTTGGTTAAGAGCCAAACTTGTTGATAATTTTCCATACTATAAGTGTCAATCATTTGGATGAGATCCATGATAAATGGAGCTATGAACCACTCTAAGAACTCATATTATTCCCAATTATTTGATAGGATGTTAGTGTATACTATGATAGGGGCCACTACATGTGTAAAATTCTTAGTATTGAAGGTGCAAAGCCAGAGATACCTAGAAAATAAATGGGAATGTTGCTATAGGATCAGGTGCATGAGGAAGGATGAGTATCAAAAGGTACTCATTGATAATAAATTCTCTATTTTGTTCTTCATGTTGGAATAAATGGTTTCATCAAAGTCCATTCTAAATTAATTCCCCTTTTCTTTTGATCTTAATAAGAAGAGCACCCCTAGCTAAAACTTGTAGACATTGACATCTCCATCCATACCTAGGATGAATGCTAGCATAGTCAGAGTGTTTTTCAGATGATACATGGGAAAGGTCAACCATGGCATAGGTAGAGGAGGCATCTTAGTGACCTTGAACTTTATTAGAGTCTTAAGGAAACTCACCTTATCCTTAACCTAGGAGTACCAAACAAGCTGGATGCTCTTGATGCTATAGATAATGGATTTGTGGTTGTAAGGAAGCTGGCGCATCTCTCTAATATCACCTATACTAATTTTTACCCTTAATTTAGTATTACCAGTGATCACCCTAGTGTTGATGTTATATCTTCTTAGGAAAAGAGTAATAATCTTAGGGCACAGGTTTACTTGAGGCACCATGTATTGTGATAGCATGTTTTCCCATAATTTGCATCTGAAAGTGTTATAATATTTCTTACTTAGCCTATCAATCATTTAATAATAAGTTCCCTCTCTCAAATTCTTGGGGTTTTGGTCTAAGTTTGGGTAAAATATATTATCTAAAAAATTAGTTACCAAATCTCAGTCTCTTCAAGGTCTCCTTGTCATCGATCTAGTATATGTCACCTTCTCCTTCGCTTGAGTAGGGGTTAAAGCATAGGCTTTGTCCATTATGTGCTTAAAGGTAAAATCTACTCCACTACCTAAATTGTAGGTTCTTATCTTTGAGGGATGTTTGACACTACTAGATGAGGACATAGAGGCCTCCATATTTATATCTAATTCAATGACCCTTTTCTACTTCTCCCTATTAGATTGGATTGATGGTTACTACCCCATTTATCCTGAAAACTCTCTTTCTTTCCTTCCAAATTTATCAATGATTTCTCTAAAATAATAAAGTGTTGAGTGTTTGGCTTGAAAGGAGAAAAGGGATATTTATTCACTATTACCACTATTAGATATGTCCATCATGGGAATTTTTTGGAAATATTCACCCTCATAAATAATGGGGGTGACACATAAGCCTGGAGAGCCATACACTAGATATTTACGACAATCATCATGGAAATTTGTGCATGATGGAGTGTATAGTATTAATTTTAGGTAAGGTGCACAAATAAATATCTTTTAGAGAATGTTTTTGGGGATTTTAAAGACCTGGGAGAAATGACGCATGATGAATAGGTTGGCCACTTATGCCAATAACACTTATCTGTAACAGGAAATAACAAGGGGAAGGGAAAAAATAAAGAAAGATTGTTGATGATGAAAAGGCCCTTTGGGTTCCTTTCCCCAATAATAATTTCACTTTGAGCCTTCTAACAGTACCCTTTGATATTTTTTAAAGTACCCTTCATGCTTTTTAAAATTACCCATTAGGTGTTTTGAAAGTACCCTTTAATTTTTTTAAAACTACCCTTTGGCCTTTTTGTAATGGCCCTTTTCCCTTCAGGAATTTTGTTTTGTAACTTTCCTAGATGAGAAGTGCCCTTAGAAAATCCTAAAATTACCCTTTGACCTATTTTTAAAAGACCCTTCAGGCTATTTTCCATTGCTACTTTGGCCTATGAAATAATTTTCTCAAGATAATTTCCTCGAGACATTGGTTTCTTCAAACTATTTTTGTGCCACAGTCATTTTATCACGGTGAAAACTTTAATCTATGTTCCCAATCCCTAATTTAGTATATACTATTATCTAAAAGAAATATTTCTCACTTCCAAGTGACATTTTACAATTTGGAGATCATTCACGCCTATTTTAGTTGTACATGGACATGTTTTCAGATGATCATGTTTTACCCCTTCCAATTTTTTTGGTGTTTCTATATTATAGGTTCAATGGAATTTTATTTTTAAATGAACAAGATTAGGTTATTTTTGCTTCAATGTTAAATTGATATTTTATTAGCTTTTGGTTGTTTAAATCATGATTAAATCTTAGCCTAATTTGTTTAGCCTAAAATCCATTTTATAGATTTTCCTTCAACGGACAAGTGGAATTTTCCTTTACATGAAAGGAACTAATATGTCATGTTTTGAAGGCCCCTATAATACCTTCAAAGTATCTCCTATAAGATAACTTTTAAACATGCACAAAGTGGATTTTCCCTTCAAGGTATCTATCTCTTAGGAAATACATTTCAAATGAGGACAAGAGCAGAATTTTATTTTATATGGAAGGCATTAATGTGTTATATTTTGAAGGCCCCTATGATACCTTCAAAGTATCTCCCAGGGGATACCTTTCAAGAATAAGAGTGGATGTTTGAGTGATATTTTTAAGGCCCTTATAATACCTTCAAGGTATCTCCTAGGAGATACCTTTCAAACATGCACAAAAGTGGATTTACCTTACTATAGAAGTAGAAACAAAAAATAATAGACAAAGACAATTTCCCACTCCAAATAACATAGAAAATCACATCCTCTTCATTGTTGATAGAGACTAAATATAAAATTCTACAACGGGGCACATATAAAACATTTATTTGCACCTATGAGATGTATAATATAAAAATTTATAACTTCTACTAGTCATAGTATATTACAATGGCAAATAAAAATATAACTCACAAAAATGATATCAAGAAAAGCCTACAATATATCAGAGTAGAGATAAAGTGGAAAGATAAAATGTTAATTGCCTAGTTGAGAACTAGTTCACACCATCTTATATGTGAAATAGGGAGATGGAAAGCACCCAAGGAGGAATGGTTAGAGAGGTTTTGTCAGCTTTTCAAGTCCAGGTCGATGCAAACATAATGGCATTACATCATGGAATGTATAACATATGAGGACATTCAAAGTAGTTACACTGATACAAGGTGAAGAACTTACAACTTTATTTGAAGAGGAAAAGATAGAAAAAATAGTAGACTACTTGACTAGAATTCATAACAGAAGATCCAAGTTTAACAAAGAAATGGAAGAAAGACAAATGTAGCAGTACGTGGTAGTTTGTTGAAATATTATTTGTTGGTTTTTCTCTTAGGTCCCATAGGTTGATTGGCCTCATGAACGTTATTAAAAAATTTCATTTCATTTTTTTCATTTCATTCTAGAGCTAAAAATCATCATCTTAAAGTGTTTCAAAATATTTTCTCGCAAAGAAGGACCCACACCTTCATCGAATGGTACTCTTCTAAGTTCTATCAACCCAACACTACTTCAAAATAAGCATGGAGATGGCATGCATCAAGCTATGCTTCTTTAGAGGGACTAGGGACTCCTTAGTGAGATTGAGTGCAGGGGTGGCACATGTCAAACTAGTGCTTCTCTAGAGAGAGATGGAGGTCTCTTTAAGTTGGATTAATGTTGAACTACCACATGTCAAAAGTATATGAGGGCTAGGATTTGGATAAAATTTGAAATCAAGCCTAAATAAGACAGAGGCCAAAAGGGGGGCCATTGAAAAGTGATGAGGAAATTCTAACTGCATAGCAAGTTCAAAGTTATAAATGAACTGATCCAAAATAAAAAAATGTGTATTTTTGATCCATAGTTCCTGGTGACTCACAGGGGTGTCCATCAAAAACTCTAACACTCAAATATAAAAATAGGAATTAATTTTTTAGGAAAATGCCATTCTGGAGTGTAAATAAAAAATGGGAATGGAGATAGCAAGAAGAGGATGGAACTTCATAAAAATAAAAATGGGGAAAGGGGCCTAAAGATGGAAAAGGGCCTAAAAGGGGGGAAAAGCCAAAAGGGGGGAAAGTTGAAAGGTGCTAAGGAAATGCTTACTATTAAGTGAATATTAGGTCATAACTCAAATTAATTCAAAATTGTCAATTGTGGATTTATGATCCATAGTTCCTAGTGACTCATAAGGGAGTCTACCTATGGATGGAAGAACCCAAAAAACTTTAGGTAGATTAACATTTACAACTTTTGTAGGGCTACCTATAAGGGTACCCATTCTTCCTCCTTTAGTTGGGTATTTATATTGAGAGCCTTGAAGGCTCTATCCAAGTCAAATATATCCTTAAAAGAGATGTTCCCCAAGCTTTCAACTATCGCCAACATTTGAAACTCTACCTAGGTGAGTGGCTGTAAAATATTCTCCACTTTAGAATCATCAAGTGTTTGATTGAGGGCCATGAAAATGGATTGGTTTTTCTACTTTTGTTTGAGCAATACCTCAAACTAATCCTTGGGGAGAATGATATTTCCTTCAATTAGTCACACCTACTATCTATAGATCCTTAGGAGAGGCACTGCAAAGCTTTAGGACTAGGCTTTGTGATTATGGGGCCTTGTGGGTAATGAAGGTGATAAATTGGTTTATAAAAATGCTCACCTAGGTTGTTAGATTATTCACATTGGTGATGAAAACAAGCATCACTTTTAGTCTTGATGTCATCACATTGATCTATTCCAAGTAATACTTGTATAGTTTTTGGATCAAGTAAGGGATTTTTGTGCCCTAAGGGTGAGTGGTGAGGTCATTCCTTATTCTATAAATCTCTTGGTCCTTGATTGAGGAGTCTTTTTGTGTCAAGTTCTAGATTAATTAGAGCACCCACACTGTATCGGAGAGATTCTCACAAATAACAACCAATTTTTCTTTCATCTCTTACAGTCTAGTCTCAATGGCCATCTGCTTGTTAGCCTTGACTTGGAATCTTTCTATTATGACATGGTTTTGGAGTTTAGTTATTTCCTGGTTGAGTTCATTATCTTTGAATTTATCCTCAGCCTTGAGGTGTTCATTCATGGCCTTGACCTTAATGATCTTCTACTTGATTTTCTCCAACTGAAGGGCTACCTTGACATAGTCTGTAGTTACTAACCTCTATGTTTCCTCCATAAGCTCAACCTTGTTAATGGGCTAGGCTTGTTTGAGGTTAATCCTAATGGCTTGGATGGTGTAATCCCATTATTACATCTATTATGAGTTCTTAATTACTTGAGGGATTAGATGGGCAACTAGGAGGGACTACTATCTAGGGTCATAAAACAACCACATGTGGGGTTGGGCTTCAACTTTGGCCTATTTTCCCCTATTATTTTCCATTTGGGCTATATGGGCCACCCTCAATACATCCATATATTTCTAAAGTTGATCATCACTTGGATTATTTCACCCATAAAATGGGTTCCTTGAGGTAGTGCAAATGGGATGATTTGTTGTTGTTATGAAGTAGTGGACCCTAATCCTACAGGAGTGAGTAAATGACTAATGATGGATGAAGGTGAAAATTTTGGGAGCCCACAAGGTGAGGAGAATTGTGACTGTGTGATGAGTGAGGATGAGGTAAATGATGATGGTGGAGGAGTGAGAAAAGCTATGAGGGAAGACATGGGAAAGGTAGAAGAGAATGGGTTAGATCTGATAGTGGGATTAGGGGATGAGGAGAAGATTGGGGCTAATAAAGTGTTGGGATAGGTAGTGGGAATTATTAAAACCTATAGTGGGGTTTTCAAGGCTAAAGAAAGGGTGACAAGAAGAGCTAGAGTTCTTGATTAAGCAGTAGCTATCACCAAAACTTGTGTTAGAGCTATGGAGGGGAAAGAAGTGGAGGTAGAAAGGAGAGGACTAGAAATTTAGGTATTCTTCTATGGAGGGGCCATTGGTGGGTTATAAATTGATGCCTTAGTCTACTTGAGATGAGATGACCTAGTTGTGAGGTTCCTAGGGGGTGCTTGATGCTACTTGGGCCCATGGCATAGCAGGGCAGGGATGATGGCCATGTCAATGGAGGTTGGACCACCATGTCTTGTACTTATTCTAGGGTATATTACTCTTTATCATCCAAAAACACATAAATATTTGGTGTGGACTCCCCTTCTATGATATATTCATTCTCTTTTGGGTGGGCCTCATTCCACAACTCTTCAAATTTCTCATCTAGGGCATCTTAATATAGAATAACATGTGGTTAGTTGAGTTCGTATATATATTTTAGGAAGGAAACCTTATCATGTTCATTACATCATAAGTCATTTAGTCATTTTTTCATCATCCTTTATATATTATTTTTTAGGTCAAAATCTCAAACCTTATCATAAAAAGGCTCTCATGGCTTGGGGACGTCTTGAGAGATTAGGGCCAAGTCAACTTAATTTTGAGGGAGATATTATGTGGGTGACCTCCTTTGCTCCAAATATGGTTAGGTCTGATGCTCAGGTGTGCTGGTAGGATTTAATTCTACTATATATCCCATTGGGTCACAATATTATCGATCATCTATTAGGTCTAAGCCTAGCTCTACTAGCTTAACTACAAAGAGATGTTCTTAGTGCTTTTTTTGCATCATAATGACATCCCTTGAAAAAGGAATGTCATATAACCCCCTTTTATTCTTTCTTTCCTTGTAGAGGGAGTCTACATTATCAAGGTATTATTATAACTTTAGGGTTAGGGTCCTATCAATTAGCATATGAGGAAGTAAAAAAGGCTCCGCTATAAACCCATACAATCAGATGAATGAGAAATGGTCCCCCTGGAGCCAATCAATCAGTACCCTACTACCTTTGGGCCATGCTTGTTATTCATTTCTCATCTAGGGGATGACATATTGACCATTGAGATCCATGAGAACTAGATCCATAAATAGCTCCAAGAACTTGTATTAGTCTATTGTGATTGATAGGATGTGGGTCTAGATAGTGATTAAGGTGATGATGTTGGGAAAAACATCCATGTCCATAGTATTTAGTTGAATATATTTAGAGAATAACTTGGAGTTTTGGTATAATATTAAGTGCATAAGGTAAGATGGATACCAAAAGGTACTTGTTACCAAGAAATTTTATAGCTCTTCTCTCATGGTGGAGGTGATGGCCTTAATGAAATTCATCCAAAAAGTTTCCACATTTTCTATCATGGTCATGAGAAAGATCACTCCCACCTAGAATTATTTTATGTTGGAATTGATTTCCATGCCCAAGATGAATGCTAGCATGGACAAGGTATCTTTTACATGTTGTTCCTAAAAATCCAATAGGTGTAAGGGCATGGAAGGCACCACTGTGATCTTCTAGTTGAGAAGGGATATGAGAAAATGTGCCCTATCTTCCATTTTGGAGTCCTAGACTCTTTGTAGGATCTCAATGTTGTATATGATATCATTAAGATCATGTAAGAGTCAGAGTATTACTTTTATATTATCTACATCAATCATGACCCTAAGGTGGGCACCTCCTGTGATTGTACCAGTCCAATCAACATGCTTTTAGTGCAGAGGGAAATGATCTTAGGGCAAGGGTGCATATAGGGAACCATGTGATGTGCTAAGGTGTAGTCCTAAATTTTTCATCTGAAGGAGGAATACTCCTTTTTGCTAATTTTTTAAATCTTTTTGGAATGAATGCCCTCCCTCAAATTTTTAGGGTTGTGGGCTAGGTCTAAATTGAAAATATCATTTATTGAGTCTATCACCAAAGCTTTATCTTTATAGGGTCTCTTCATGGATGGTAAGGTATTGGGGACTTTCCCTTTTGCTTGGTTGGGAGCCAAAGCATAGGATTTACTCATGGTGTATGTAAGATGAGGGGATCCTCTACTACTTGAGCCATGAGATCTATGCTTAGGTGGGTGCTTCCCACTTCTTGAAGAAGATGCAGAAGCTTCCATTACCTAAGAGGATGAAGACTAACTCTCAAGATAATTCTTTGCCTTTTTTAGGAAAATTGGGTTGATGATTTTGCTAGTTCCCTTCAATTTTGAGGCTACCTTCTGAATGCTTCAATTATTTGATGCTCTCTTCAAACACAAAAAATGATAAGTGATTGATTCTAGGTAGGAAAGGGTAGATTTATGCACTAGTGCCATAAATGATAAGAGCAACACACATGATTAAAACATTATCTTAGAATATTTGTGGTGATCCTTATAGGGAACCATTCGTAATGGATCATCTTGACATTAATGATAGGATGAGTGGGTAGATAACCATCTTTTAGAGAGTGTTTCAAACATGTGGAAAAGATCTATGGTGATCCCAGTAGTAATTTGTGTTAATGGGACTTATTTGAAAAATAAACAACAAAGAAAGGAAAATAATGGGGGAAACAATGATGGGGATGGGAAACACAACAAAGGAGAAAGGAAACTATCTAACATGTATAGGGAATTATGGGAAGTCAAATCAAATGCTTCAAGTTGATCCCATTAACAGGGATCTCTAAGGCATTGCCCTCTAAATCTTCTAGTCTAAAAGCATTTCCCCACCAATCATTGATGATATGAAAGGGTCATTTTCATGGAGAATAAAATTTCATATGTTAACCTGATTTAATGTCCCTTTGGTCATATTTAAGGACTAGGTCCCTGGGTTTGAGACCTAGATCTGATGAATAGGTCCATTAAATTATTTACCAAATTCTTGTCCTTGTAAGGAACCTTAGTTACCTTCCTAGTATTTGGTAGGGTCATAGAATTTTCTCATGGTATAATAATGGGGAGGATTTCCCCTACAAGGTATCTCATAGGAGATACCTTACAAATAGGTACAAGAGTGGATTTCTCTTGCAAGGAACAAGTGGAATTTTCCTTTGCACAAAAGTCACTACTGAGTGATATTTTGAAAGCTTTTTTCATAACTTCAAGGTCTCTCTTAGGATATACCTTTCAAACATGCACAAGAGTGGATTTACCTTTCAAGGTATCTCTTAGGAGATATATTTCAAATAAGGACAAAAGTGGATTTTTCCTTCAAAGAAGTGTAATTTTCCTTTACATGGAAGGCATTACTGGGTGATATTTTGAGGTATCTCCTAATAAATAACTTTCAAACATGCAAAATATTAGATTTCCCATTTAATATCTCTCTTAGGAAATACCTTTCAAATAGGCACAATAGTGGATTTCTCCTTCAAGGAACAAGTGGAATTTTCCTTTACACGGAAAGCACTACTAGGTGATATTTTGAAGGCCTTTGTAATACCTTAAGGTATCTCTTAGGGGATACATTTCAAACATGCACAAGAGTGGAGATACCAAAATTACATTAGATAAATTGGGCCCTTTTCAAAAAAATGCTTTAGTTCAAATAGGGATTTGATCAAAAAAATTCATAGAAGAATAACTCACAATGAGAAGATGGAAGTGTGACCCTAGATGAAATTATCAGATCACACGTTCAATGTGTTTTGATGACTGAGGTGAGGAATTACCTAATGAACCAAATTAAGGACACATGTTTGTATTAGGGGACTCTTATGAACATTCTCGAGGGTCAAAAAGATCTAACACCCTTCCCTTCCCCATTTGAAGAAAGGTGGTACAAAGGTTAAAGGTGATCAAGAGTCTGATCTTACACCTAAATTTGAACATGTGATCGATTCTTGGGTATTTATAAATTTTGGGCCTTTTTTGAATATTTCCCCAGTTATCTTTGAGTGGGAAAGGTGTAAAAAGTCTCCAGGGCCTGAGTATCTGAAGCTGCAAAGAAAGTGATGTCATGTGGTAACTCCTCATGATATTTTAGATTTTGGACCCTTTTTAAAATTTGCCTCACTTACCTCTTAGTGGGAAAACTTAAAAAGGTACTTGAAGACCCGAGTACCCTAATTTTAAAAGTTAAATAATGACACATAGCATTCTTACATCTTGTAAAGAGTTCAGGACATATTTCACCACTACACCATAAGAAAAGTAATGAGTGAAAAAGGTGGAGTCCTTGAGGCCCAAAAAGGTACCATGATGTATCCTTCACTCATATGGCTCCATGTATTTCAAGTTGGATCACCCAATGTAAAATAAAGATTATTAATTTCCCTCCCTTTTTAAAAATGAAGCTTAAGTAATTAATGATAGTAGGTGGTGAATAGCTACTATATTTCAAAGTATTAATAGAAACCCTAATCTTGAAATGTAAATGATTATAACTAAATCATTTTTTTAATTTGTGTCAACCCTTTGCATTTAGATCTTACATTTGTGCATTTGAGTTATTTGTGTGCCCTAGCTACGTATAGCACGAAGACATGATTATGGTGATTCCTTCATAGATTTTCATATTTTATTGAGTGCCACCCTCTAGATTAAAAGTAAGTGTTCTTTCAAATCCCTATGTTGTGATTTTTGAGAGGATTTTAAAGGTGTTACAAGGGTTATTTGAGTGAAGATTTCATCAAAATTTTAAGTATTACATTAGAAAGCTAGAGTAGAAATGGTAACATCCTCAACTCCTTTAGAGGGAATCATTATCTCTATCTTAGATGGGATTAAGGATACAGATGTAATGAGACTAGATTTTATGGTCTTATTGAATGCCTTGTAGCAGCCAAACCCCCCTCAAATAGTATCTAATTTTGGCATGAGCTACATCACCCTTATGGCATCATTCTCTTTGGCTACCCCATACTTAGAATTAATTATTACACATGCTAAAGTGTACCAACTAGACACCAAGATTGTTATCGATGGTATCCATTTAGTTATTTTATCTTTCACTCATATGGCCCTCATCACCATGCTCAAGATTCCTCCCTATCTTGGCATCATTACACTCACCATGGATTAATTCTAGGAATACATAGAGAAGAATGATAAGGCAATTTAGGACATTTTTAATACTTGTTAGCTTGCCAAGAAGAGATAGAAGGCCTCTAAGATGTCTAAGAGTTTGAAGCTGGTGGAATTTAATGAATTGCCCCATTTTTTTATTTCTATGGCTATCAGGGTTTATGAGATACCCACTATAGAAAAATTTGAGCCATGGATGTTCTTGATCTTAGTATGTGTATTGTAAAAGTAGAAGACGCTAGACTAGGCCACTATCCTCAGTGTTAATATGCATAGGTAGATGATGTAGTTTAAAGCTACAATTATTTCAAAAGAGGAATTTATAGGTACATTCTACATGTTCTCTTATTTAATATATAACTTGGTGCATAATAGAACATTTTAGGGGCTCACCAGGAACCCTAATTGAATAAGAATTTATGAGATATACCTAAAAATCACCATGGATAGTTTCAAGAAGAAATTTTATAGGATGTACAATTGCTTCTTCAACATCATGATGAGTGTCTTATTTATTTTAAGAAGCCTCAATAGAATGTTTGAAGTATTAAAGGAGGTAATTAAGAAATATGGTGCCTCTTATATTTAATTCAGGACATTCACATATATCTAGGTGAGTGATTACTCAGGGTACCCACACAAATTCCCAAGGTACCTAGATGATAAATTGGTAGTAATGTATTTGAATCGATAAATGGTACCTCCACATGAAATGATAACAGCCAAGAAGATAAATAATCCCTTTAAGTTCCTAGTTTAAATTGGATATTATTCATGCCCTTTTGTTTCTAGGGTGAAGGGATTAACATAATAAATAGGCTAGTATGCAATTGATAAGATGCCACCCTAAGCTAATTATGATATCAGGTGGTTGGTGAATATGGTGACCAATGTGATTTTGCATTAATCACACTATGAAGACATCTAGTCTGATTACACCACTGAGGAAGGCATCAAAAAATTGGACTACATGAGGTTAACAATGCAAGAGCTTATTATGTATAATATCTCCCCAATCCCTAAGGATATGGTGGATGATCCAAAACTCAAAAATATTTGGTTGAAATATAATTCAAGAAACAAGAACAACATAATTCAAACAATGCTATCTCTGAGAAGAGATGTTTTATTGATCAAATTTGTAGACCCAAACATATGCCTATCTCTGAGAAGAGATATCTAATTTCCATTTCAGGTTACATATTAATTTATACATGTTTTTAAGGTGGGGGTAGGATGTGGAAGGTCACCAATATTGATGTAGATGAATTGGTTTGACTTCCATGATTTACAACAATACAAAATTCAAGGAATTACTATTTTAAGACTGCACTACTAAAATTGAAATTTAGGGAACTTCTATTGTTTTTTGGGGGGTAAAACTTCATCAAGAAAATATCCATGCCATCTCATTGCATTTTCCTCATTCTTATCTTTCCAATGGTTTAAATGGTGAGTCAATTGGAGCTACAGTGCAAAAGTTATGGCTCCTAAAAGTTATGTTATCAATTGGAGTGGACCCGTCACCTGAATTGTCACCTAAATTGTTACCTAGATCATTCCTCCCTCCTTGAGAATAAATGGTCCCCATTGCATCAATATTTTTCATCAAGTGTGGTAGTTGTACTTTAATTTGATTCCTGATGCATACTTGGAATGGATTGTGATTTATGGAACTATGCAAGGCTTGATTATTCACCATTTCTATCTTACCATCAATCTGTGGATAGAAGGCTATGAAATTCTTCAAATTGGTATCTATTTGATTCTATTTTTGTGTCTTTTGTGTATTTAAGACTGCAACATCAGCCCTTTTGGATTCTTGTGACTTGACCACCATGAGAACAAATTTCTTGGCACTAATCAGAGAGATTGATGTAAAAGGTGGTACCTCTAGTACCTTGTAGCACCATGTTCCAAGAGTGAGAGTATTCCTTCAAGTTCTTGATTCATAGATTCCATGTTGATCATACATGAATGGTTGACCAAAGAGTATATCAAAAACATCTATATTGACCACATCACATAAGACCTCATCTTGGAAAGGTTTTATTGCATATGAGAGAAGACATTGGTGGGTGATATAGAGGTTTCTCCCTGGACTCAACTATCCAATATTGTATGGCTTTGGGTGAGGCTTCATAGATAGATTTAGGATTTTCACAATATTAGTAGAGATTAAATTCTTTTGACTTTTACTATCAAGAATGAAATGCAGAGGCTTACCTTTCACCCATAACTTAGAGTGAAACAACCTTTCCTTGTCATATAGCCTCTCCTCGTGGGTCTATAATGAAGCAACAATGGCTTTGGGCTCAGCATCTATAATCTCTTCTTCAACCTCTTTGACTATATGGTTTATATGAGGTAGAGTAGTGGATGTTGAGGATTATGATTCAAAAACTAGGGACTTGATAGCTCGACATTCTTCTTTGGAGTGAGTTCCAGATTTGTGATAATCAAACCACTTCCCAGTCTTTCCTTCATTTTTCTTCCAATTTTGGCCTCGTATTTGACCTTCTTTGTCACTTTTCAATTTTTAAGGCTAACTCTTCATATTAATTCTTCCCTTCTTCTGCTCAATATTCACTGTAAACTTATACACCTCACTGATGGTTTCCAAATTGAAGAGTTCCATTTCTCCCTATATGTACCATTGTAGTCTGCCATGATATTTGAGAACCTTATCTTTCTCACTTTCTTGGATGCCCAATCTCAAAGATAGAGAATAAAAAATGTTAGTGCAATCTTAAACAGATTGTTCCTTACCTTGCTAAAGTTGTTGCCACTCTCTATATAGATCATCGTATGCTCCAATGGGGTAGTATTCTTCCTTTATAGATTCTATGAAATCATCCTAGGTAGGTTCCACCTCAAGGCCAATATCATCTGCACTGAATCTCTTTTTGTACACATCCCACCAATTTTTGATAGGCAATGATGCTTTCAAAAGAGTAAAGGTGATCTTCTCTTTATCAGTGAATTTATTTATAGAAAAATAAGATGACAATTGATCCAACCAATTTTCTACTCCATCAGCATTGATTTTACCTTCAAATGTAGGGATATCAAAATTCACCTAAACCTTGAAGGGTGTTGGGGCATTGAAAAGATGTGGGGGTGCAAATGAAGAGCCAAAATTTCCCATCAAGATTTGTTGGATAATTTGAGTGAATTGTTATAGCATTTATGCTTGCTACTGTTGGAGGGATTCATTCACCATTTCCTTGAAAGGATTAGATGTCTTGGTGTTGTCTACCATTTGAAGTCATTTTGAGCAAATAGGTGGATAGTCTATTGGTTCTATTTTCTACCCAAGCTTCCTATAATCTGACCTCATCCTTGGGATCATACACTCTAATTACAAATGGCTCTGATACCACTAATCCAAAACTCAAAATATTTAGTTGAAAGATAATTCAAGAAACAAGAATAACACAATTTAAATAATTCTATCTCTAAGAAGAGATGTTTTATTGATCAAATTTGCAGACCCAAACATATGCCTATCTCTGAGAAGAGATGTTTGATTTTAATTTTGGGTTACATATTAATTTATACATGTTTTTAAGGTGGGGGGAGGATGTGGAAGATAACCAATCTCAAGGGAGATGAATTGGTTCAACTTCCATGATTTACAACAATACAAAATTCGAGGAATTACTATTTTTAGAAACTTACTATTTTTAAACTACTCTACTAAAATTAAAATTTGGGGCACTTTCATTGATTTTTAGGTGTCAAACTTCATCTAGTGGATTTCCATGCCATCTTATCTCATTCTCTTCATTCTTATATTTCCAATGGTTTAAACAGTGAGTCAATTGGAGCTACAGTGTAGAAGTTATGGCTCTCAGAAGTTCTGTCATCAATTAGAGTGGACCCGTCACCTAAATTATTACCCAGATCAGTGGATGACAAGAAGACACTATGTCCACTATATAGTGAAAAAAATATTGAATCTTAGACCATCTCATAGGTATACTTCTATAAGGATCAAAATCATTCCATACCCTAGAGATCCTTTCAAATCATGAGAAGAACCTTCAGGTGGCT
The DNA here is from genome assembly GCA_037957365.1 of Torreya grandis. Taxonomy (NCBI): domain Eukaryota; kingdom Viridiplantae; phylum Streptophyta; class Pinopsida; order Cupressales; family Taxaceae; genus Torreya; species Torreya grandis. The sequence continues at coordinate 1,911,898 of JARHVA010003490.1, forward strand.
AAAGGAAAATGGAGTTGATATTGGTGCTTATGACACCCTTACCCTCCAAGAGCTCAGGTGAGTTAAGGAGTTGAGAGGTTTCCTCCCAAATTACAATGGTGATCTTTTGGCTCCACCACTAGTAGTGAAAGGTAAGGGTAAGCACAAGATTAGTGATGTTGATTTCACTAAGCTGTTTGATATCAAATCAATAACAACATCACTTTCTAAGGCTAGATTATCTTTTTCAAAGATAAAAATCTTGGCTGAAAATTGAGACTAAATTATTATTGGGGAGGTTACATTGGCTAGTTCCACCCCCATGTCCATTTTACGAGAGAGATCCCCAATAATTCCATGTATTCTAGAGGCCATCCCCATAGCCAATCCAATGAATGTTCTACCTACTCCACCAACACAACAAGTAGCAGTTGCACCTCCCCCAAAGATACACACAAGGGAGAGAGGAAGGAAGGAAGAAGGAGATCACCCCAAACAAAAGAGATTAAATACGGCTCTATAACCTCTAAGTGGGTTCCTTACAAAGAGTAAGGATGACCAGACCTCATATGCCTAGAGAGTAAGGGATATGAGTGATGATGAGGATTCAGATGAAGGTAGGCCCATTACCAAGGTAATCAAGAAGCAACATGCATTCACTCCTCCATAGGTAAAAACTAGGTAGAGAACTCCAAGGAAAAAGCCCCAAACCATAGTGAAGGCTTATTTGTAGAAGAGGGACCCTTAATAGTACAAAGTAAAGGTGATGAAGAAGACATCCTAACCTCATGATCCTTTGTCTTTAGATAATGTTGTATAAGACAGTGTTGAGGTGGCTACACAAGCTCAAGGCCTTCAATAAAAAAAAGTGGGTTTATCATACACAGAGACATTCATTGATAATGTCATCACCCAACCACCAATTTAAGGTAATCATGGTAGAATTAAAGAATTCAACAAGTCTAGTGAAAGAGTTGAAGGAGAGATATAGTAGAACATTCAAGGTGACACTATTTTTGAGGTGGTGATTGAGCAAGGAGGATCAAAGGTGGTTCTATAAGTACCATAAGATGTCCTTTCCCCTCCAAAGGTGTCAAGTCCAACAATGAAGGAAAATGTGAGTGAGAAATAAGGTGTGGGAGTAAACCTATAAATAGGTACCCCCACCCATACAGAAGCAAATAAAGAATTGGATGATTCTAATAAGTATGCTAAGGAGGGTGATTTAGGAGATGTCACTTTAATTTAAGTACCAAAAAGCTTTCTCCCTCGCATCAACATCCATGAACTGACACATAATGAAGGTCTTGAGGCCATGATTGATGAAGAGTTGCCTGAAGGTAGCAAGGATGTCACCATAGCCTCATCCATGCCTAAGGGCCAAGAAAATAAAGAAGGTGAAGTTACCATGCAACCTTCTAACTAGTCAATAGAATAGGGAAGTTTGATTAAGAAGTTTCTCATGGAATCTCATCAGCTTAGGTTAGATTTTAATGTTTTGGAGTAGATAGAGTTGATCTTGGAAAAGGAGCATGGAGTGGATAAGGGTGGTGAGGATAAAGAGAGTGATGAAGAGATTAAACAATGTGTTTAGCCCACTACCAAAACCTATATCACTCACTACATCTAGTACTCCAATGATAACACTCTTCACTATCTCAAGGCCATCAACAATGTCTACCACTTTAATGGGATTCTAGACTAGACCCTTTCTCTAAGTTTAAGAGTAGATCAAGAAAAAAAAGACATTATGAGTAAAATAGGGGAGATAGATGTAATGAAGATCACTCAGTCACATAAGGCCAAGCCCCCAAAAAAGGCTCAAACACATTCTAGGACCACCTTCACCACTACAAGAGAAAGGAATGTAGAGATAGCCATGCCTCCTCCTGACACACTGAAGAAGGATGTTTGCCTCAAAATTTACACCTTCCTTAGCTATATTTTGGGTGATCCAACAAAAAATGAGCTAAAACATAGCTCATAGGTTTTGGCTAGCATGGTGGTCCACAAGATGGATAAATACAAGGCAAACATGGAGGAGTTGAAGGTAGAGAACTAGGTTATGATCCAATACTTGAAAAATTCTTTGAGTGAGCCTAAGGTAGTAACTTCAACTACCAACATAGCTCTAGGTCCTCTCCATCTCTCCTTTACATCTCTTAACTCCATTTGAATTGATGATTTGAAGACTAGAGGATGGGAATCTAAAGATTGGTAACAAGACCTGGGCACTAGGGCATAAGAAATAATCCACTCAGAATTTGAATGCTTGGGTGATATAGTAGAAAATAAAAGAGAGTGTGATGCCCTAATGTTTTCCTATGAGGTAGACACTGACAAATGGGAGGAGGCTCAATGGAAGGTATAAGATATTTGTAAGATGAGCATGAATACCTTAATTACGAAGAAGATCATTACTCCAAATGATCATAAAAGGCCCAGGGAATATAAAATAGCAATCAAACATTATTTGATGATGCTCAAAGATAGCATTTTCGATCTAAAATGGGAAAAATAGTCTCTTGAGACTATGACAAGTGAGATAGATGCCACATTGAGGAAGATGGTGAACCTTGATGGTGAAAATGACATGGGGGAGGATATAGTGTGTGCTACTCTGAATAACCTCATTGATGTGCCACAAGAATCCTTTATTGTCCATAAGATAAAATAATTGGTGTCACTGGAGAAATATTGTGACCAACTCAAGGAACTCATTAGAGATAAGCAAACCATGATTTTGTAGACTATTTCCTAGCTTGAACAATATAGAGTTAAATTAAACTACTAAGAAGGCTTAGAACAAGGGAGTCTCACCTTGATGCTCGAGGAATATATCAAACACAAAAATAGGTTGGCAAAGGATTCCATCATTCAGATTGATTTTGGAACCTAATTGAATATTTTAGTTTCTTCTAATCACCACCTTTCATTTCTTTTCACTTCCTTTTTCCCTTCTTTTCCCTTTTCTTTTTTCATTATACGTCCCTTTTGAGGTATTTTTTATAATCATGTACATAGGAAAGGGACATTTTGTTTGTTGTGAAATAAGATAAAGGTTTATTTTATCTCTTACAGGGTTATCCTCCATGTGGATAATAAGAAACATTTTGCCTTAGTGGATAATCAATTTTGTCTTCATCATCAAATCACATGCATAATCATAAGAATCATGTTCATCACAAGGTCTAACAAACTCTAGGACCATGAAGGAATCTTCCAACTGGAGCACCTTTAGGAATATGCTAGGCTTAGTTCAATTATATAAGAAAAAGGGGTGTGTCCCTTTACAAAGTTTGATTAAATTTTTGAGTTAAGAGATATATCCTCAAAGAGTTATCACTATGTAACATTCCTAGCAAAAATCATTGGCAATCTTTGAGAGAATCAAATATGTCTCCCTTGTTAGATGATTTTCTTGCATATCATATATTTTTTATGTTGTTAACTACACATTGTATACATTTTTAGTTTAATCTATAAATGAAATTTGTTGATGGTTTCCATCTTCTTTCTATTATTGAAGTACAATGCCATATTTTGAGTTCTTAATTGATCAGTGATTTGATGTATTCATCTTTATGGTAGTCAGTTAGAGAGTATATCTAGATTATAAAATCCTTTCTACTTTGAGATTTGTAAATAGGGTGTTGATATCCTTTTTAAGGGTATTCTTAGGCTTGTGGATTCAACTAGGAGGTGTTCTAAAAGGATATCATTCATGCATGGGTTTAGTTTCATTTATTCTAAGTCAGTGCTACATTTATTGGTAGAGGTGATATGGTAATTTATTCAAACTTCTTTGTGCTCATATGTTAACCCTCCACTTCTACTATCTATTAAATGATATTTTTTTATCCTACCTTGTTTTACCTTGCATATAACACACCTTATACATACATAAAGTGTTATTTTCCTATGATCACATAAATATTATATAATCAACATGTGTTTGTATTTCATACATTAAAGATTAGCATTACAATCTCTTATTTAGCTCCCTATTGTTGAATATTATTTAGAATACAAGTTGCAATCATATTCATATCTATCTTTAGTAGCTTGTATCTAATCTAGAGCATTTGCCCATTCTGTGTGATAACTCTTATTGGGTAGATTGAGTAAGTTTGGTTGTGTTCCAGTTAGATTTGTATTTCCTTGTGCCAATAATCCCCATGAATATTGAGCTATAGAATCCATTCATGAGATCAAGCTACCTCTTAAGTCCTCTCACCTTGGTTTAGGTAGAGCTAAAAGTAGCATGGAATTGAATATACCCTTTTTAGGTGCCTTTTAGTCATTTTCTATGTTTGGTCTAGTATCTATGTCAAACCCATCCCTAGATACAATGACATACTTAGTAGATTTTCCATCTTTGCTTGCCCCATTATTCAAGTGTGCAAAGGCTAAGAAAAAAAATTTACAAATGGGAACCAATATAAGGTATCTCCTATGAGATGCCTTTAAATTAGGCATAAGAGTGGATTTCTCTTGCAAGGAACAAGTGGAATTTTCCTTTGCATGGAAGGCACTATTGAGTGATATTTCGAAAAAATTTGTAATACCTTCAAGGTATCTCTTAGGAGATACCTTTAAAACATGCACAATATTTGATTTACCTTTCAAGGAATATCCTAAGAGATACATTTCAAAGAGGGACAAAAGTGGATTTCTACTTCAAGGTACAAGTGCATTTTTCCTTTATATGGAAGGCACTATTGGGTGATATTTCAAAAAAAATTATAATACCTTCAAGGTATCTCTTAGGATATACCTTTCAAACATACATAAGATTGGATTTCACCTTCAAGGTATCTCATAGGAAATACCTTTCAAATAGGCACAAGAGTGGATTTCTCCTTCAAGGAACAAGTGGAATTTTCCTTTATATGGAAGCCACTACTAGGTGATATTTTGAAGGCCTTTGTAATACCTTCAAGGTATATCCTAAGAGATACCTTTCAAAGATGCACAAGATTGGATTTCCCCTTCAAGGTATCTCTTAAGAAAGACCTTTCAAATAGGCACAAGAGTGGATTTCTTCTGCAAGGAACAAGAGGAATTTCTTTTTACATAGAAGGCACTATTGGGTGATATTTTGAAGGCCCTTAAATAACTTCAAGGTATCTCCCAAAATATAACTTTAAAGCACAAGAGTATATTTACACTTCAAGTTATCTTCTAAGAGATACCTTTCAAATAGGCATAAGAGAGGATTTCTCCTTCAAAGAACAAGTGGAATTTTCCTTTGCACAATAGGCACTACTGGGTGATATTTTGAAGGCCCATGTAATACCTTAAAGGTATCTACTAGGAGATACCTTTAAAACATACACAAAATTGGATTACACTTAAAGTTATCTCCTAAGATACCTTTCAAATATGCGCAAGAGTGGATTCCCCATTTAAGGTATCAAAATTAAAAGGCACCACCCAAAAGCTCGCTATGAATTGAGGGTTGCCAAGTCATGATAAATAGATGAGTCATCATGTAAATTTGTATTCTACAAATCCACAAGGCAATCAAAAGGTGCCACATATCTAGATTTTGAGCCAACTAGATAGCTTAGTCATATTCATTCCATGTGAGTAATTAGTTATATCTAAGGTGCTCACCACGTGTCAAAAGGTGGCAATATTTAGATTTAAAGCTAAAATTGACATCAAATAAAATTCAAATTAAATTTATATTTAATTCTAGAGTGATTAATTAACAAAATCAATAGTTCAAAGTTTGACAAGATTTCCCATTAATTAAGCTTTCCAAAAAGGTCTTCTATGCATTCATCCTACATTAAGACAATATATGATCACATCAATCAAAATTCAAAATCCATGGCCAAAGTAGGAACATCTGCAACTACCAAGTCGGACAGGGTCTCATTTCTCTATTCATATGGGATAAACTCTAACTCATCCATTACCTCCATCAATAAATCCCCCAAGTGGTTCTTCAGATAAGACAAGGATTAAGTAGATGTAATTGGCTATAAATACATACAAACACCACCATATATATAAAGTTATATATATAAGGTGCTAAATATATATAAGGTTATATATATATATATAAGGTGCTTTACATATATAAGGTGATTTATACTTATATATATATATATATAAAGTTTGAATTGAGGACATTTTTGCTCTAAAGTCTGAAGGCTTAGCTTTGAAGACTAGTGACTTAACTCCAAATACTGAGAGCTATACTTCTAAGATGAAAAATCATGAATGGAAAGAATCCACCTCCATCATCGAGAATCAAAACAATGCCATTAGACCAACAATGTCGTAATCCATAATTTGATGTGACAGTGTTTTCAAAAGATCTACAAAAGAATTGATGTGATGGTATTTTTTGATGATGTTTCCAAATAATATTTTCAAAAAAGATTGACGTAACTATGTTTTAAATAGAGGGTCTTTCAAAAATATTTGGTATGATGCATAATTAATTACAATTATTGCTCCCAATACTACCAGTAATGACCTTTATGACACACATGCCTAGTTAACCAAAGAAAGCACCTTCCCATTATATCTCACATGCTTTAAAGAGATAACCATAATTACAACCATCATTCTTGTCATAATCACATCATATAACCTACTTTGCTATTTAGTTTTGTATTGTTGCTACCAACAATTACTAGGTCATATCTCTAACCAATTGCTTCCTTTATTCCCTATGCGAATTCAAGATTTGTGTTTTTACAGTATAGTCAGATTTGTAATTAAATAGTGCTTGCTTCAAAGATGGGTGGGAGAAATAAAAAAGTGAACTAGAATCCTCTGATGCATTACTACAAGATGAAGCAAATAGAGATGTCTTTGAAATAACAGGTTGGTAGAAATTATTTAAAATATTTCAAGGATTCCATGAAGAAACTATGTAAGAATTCTATGAGAATTTTGATAAAGATCATGATATTATCAAAGGTAAAAACATTCTAGTGAATCCCTCTATAATCAGTGCTCTATTTGGGATTCTTGAGGATGGAGTAGTTGACATTGAAAAGATAATTTTTTTTGACCTAATTTATATGTTTGTTGAAGAAATGATCCACACCCCAGACTGGCCAAATTCTCCCAAAGAGTGGCCAAGGGAATTCTAAGAGAAATTTTTCCTCAACCTTGGCAATGTTGTTTTTAGGATAATGAAATATATCACTTGTGATGGCCAGTTTATAGTAATGGGTGGTGATGTTATGAGAATCCTTCTTCATTTGAGAAAAGGAGCTATTCAAGAAGAATATATGATCAATCTTCCCTCTTTCCTTCACAATGCTCTGATTAATGTTTCTTAGAAGATAAGATGAGGTACTAGGTCTACCCACCATCATGGGCTAGTTATACTCATTTATCTCCATTATTTTCTCAATAAACCAAGGAGTGAAAAGGTTTGGTCCTCTTTCCTCCAAAAGTTTTCTCTAGTTCCTACCAAAAATACACCACACTCTACCTCTTCTCCTTCCACTATAATCTAGATTGAAGAACCCATAATTAAAATTATAGAATGGCCATTTCTACTACCATTAGTTCTAAAGATACTACACCAAAGATCAAAGTGACAAATGGGACTTTCTTCAGACGCCCCTCATCCTCCTCCAAATAAACTTTGGTTTATTCATCAACTTATCTTACAAGAAGAAGATGAAGAAGAAGATGTGTAAGTTGTAGAAGAAGTTGTATTTGTAGAGGGAGCCTTAGTAGAAGAAGTTGTACCTCAAGAAGTAGAGCGTATTGTGCCCTCTATTGCTAATAAGGGTAATGCACCCTTGAATGAAGAAGATTCATCTTCTCCATAGTTTGTCAATGAATAAAAAGAATTGTGGTATGACATGGCTTCATCACACTACGAGGAAATAATCAGAGTGTAATAAATAGAGTTAGATGTTTTTTGTTTAACTTTCAAAGGTAAAGACTTGATGATTTATAATTTGAAATAAAGGTGGGAAGAATTAGTTACTAAAGTTAGTGACCAAGAAATAATTCTTCAAGAATACAAGTTGAATAGACTATGGTCCATAATGTAATGTTTTCATAGACCCAAGAATTGATTAATTTGCAAAATTCTCTTGCTATCAAGGACACTCAAATTATTGATTTGTAAAATTCTCTTGCTATCAAGGACAATAAGATTATTTATTTTCAAAATGCTAATGTTGATAAGCATAATATGATTAATAATATGAGAGAAGGTATTTATGATAGAAATACAATGATTGCTTGATATACTAATAGAATAATAGAGCTTTCTCTTTAGAATTTTGAGTTACAAGCCTCTATTTAGGCCATGCAAAGAGAAACATGAGATATTATAGTTCAAATAGAGAGTCCAATAAGATTTGTTCCCTCTTTCCCTATTCCATTAGATGAAATAATCTCTACCTAGCATATCACCTAGAAGAAAATTCAAAAATTGAAGGATGAAAATTCCAAACTTAAGGAGGAATCACAAAAGCAATTGGAAGAATCCCAACTATAATTATAGAAAGCATGGGATTCTATCTAGCATATTTGTGTTATTTTTGAGAAACTATTATCATGTAGGTAGCCTTCATTAGTTTATGTTATTTTTTTACATAAGCAATTTTATAAATAGCAAATTCAGTTAATTTCCCTTGTTTTTTCACATATCATTGAAGATGAACATGTTTTTATGGATATTTTTCTAAAGAGCACTAAAGAAAGATAGGATGTAATTTATGAGTTCTATACTTTCAATTTATTATTAGGATATCAATTTGGTTTTTTGATAAATTTATTTTTTGGAGAGACACAATCACATACCTTTCTCTCCACTCTAGGGAACCAAATGGCATAACAATAGGCTAATAATAGATTTTTAGAATTACAAAGCACCACTGGATTATGCATGAGACCACAATTTTTATAAGTAAATAAACTTATTTCTTCTTTTCAACCATTGTATCATATGCATATGAAGAACAAGTATCATGATCTATTGAGATCTAATATTGTTACTTTTATAGCTTTTATAAACCACCATTATTCCAATGGTTTCAATGCAAGTCTTACCAAGTGGGAGACATTACCTATTGAGTTGAAGCATAGGGAAGTCCTCAACCCCACCAATATTAAATGGAGTCTAAGAAGAGAAAAAGTAGTTTTCCAAGTAATTACTCAATGCTTAGAGGAAAGAGGTTAAGATGTCTAGATTGGGATGAAATTTAGTCCTATCATTATATATCATTTATCTCTACAGTAGTGTTTAAATTCTCAAGCAGAAGTTGAATTTGAATCTTGGGTGCATATAATTCTTAGAGATCTTGGATTCTTTCCAAGGGGCCACCATGACTGGGACCATCATTTTGAAGTTTATGAAATGAGTCAGAGGTTTGAATCAGGAAATTTGGATTAAGGATCAATCATCCCACTTCTTTATGAGAGGACTTGTAAAAGGTAAAGTGTGGGGGATAAATTATGAGCATTTCATATAGCTCATCATGTTATATAAATTATCCCTAAAGTGTTGCATTTATTTATATATTGTATTTAATTTAATATTTAAATTTTGATCTAAGTAAGATATGAACGCAATTTTTTCAATATTTGTATGTAATTTATTATTGATTCTTTGCCTTTATTGTGTCTTGCTTAGATGAATATCAAAATTTTGAGTATAGCAACACATCCCATGGATGGGGTAATTTTGAGTAGAGGAACACATCCCAAAGATGGGGTAATTTTGAGTACAAAAAAACATCCCAATGAGGGGTAATTTTGAGAAGGCAATGCACAATTTTTAATACTCTTTTGGCTATAATTTTGAGGATTCAATAATCAAGCTTTGATGATTAAACACTCAGAGGATACTCTAAAGATGCTCTATAATTGCTTTGAATATGCTCTGGGTGTGCTTTGAAGACATATATAGGATGCTCTAAAAAAGTCTAATAATTCTCTAAAGATTTGTAGAAGGTGATCGAAAGACCCATACTGGATGCTTTGAAGATATCTAGATGTGCTCTGAAGACTATAAAAATTATGTGTAATACATGCTACTGACAAAAATTAAGAGAATTTTACTACAAAAATTTTGTTTGAAAAAAATAAAAAATTTAATGGATGCAAATGATAGCTAGAAACCACAAAAAAATGAGCAACCATACAAATCTTCAGCCCCCTACTGCTTCCCACCCCTCAAAAACTTGTCCCTAAATAATAGATACTCCTATATAATAGGTGTAGATATGTTATAAGAAATATTTTAATATAAAATGATGCATGAGATCCCTCTACCCAATAATATCAATGCATAAGGGAAAAGCTCACCACCCTAAATAATAATTCTAGGTGTTATTCAATCATTCATTTATTAAATTTTATGATGCTACATGAGGGAAAAGTTTGCCACCCCAAAAAATGAATTTTCATCTCAGTCTAAAATAAAAAAATTCAACTCAAATATTAATAACCTTGAACATGCCAAAAAATAACTTTTCAACTCAATCTAAAATAGAAATAATTCACAATATCTGAATAGAGCCAACAGATGAATGTTGCAATGGGATAGAGATGGTGGAACTATTTAAACCCTTTGGCATCATGACACTTTTTTACTAAGATTATTTTATTACAGTTAATAAAAAATATCTACTTTACCCTTACATTCACCATTTGGGTCCCTATTAAATACAATCAAGCGCTAAACAATCCTAATCTCCATCATTTCATTATCTTGGCCATTTCATTATTAAAAAAATTGATTTACCATCACATTCACCATTTGGATCCCTTTTGAATACAAATAAATTTAAAACAATACTAATCTCCACCATTTTATTATCTCCCATTTCATTAATTTTGCTTATAGCTCATAAAAAATGTCTAGTTTTCCCTCACAGTCACCATTTGGGTTCCTATTGAATATAAGTAAGCCCTAAATAATCCTAATATATGCCATTTCATTATTTGCTTATAGTTAATAAAAAATGTTGGATTTCCCCTCACATTCACCATTTGGGTCTCTATTGAATACAAGTGATAAACAATCCTAATTTTTGCCATTTCATTATCTCAACCATTTCATTATTTGCTTACAATTAATTAAAAAAAAAATTATTCTCCCTCACATTCATAATTTGGGTCCCTATTGAATACAAGTAAGTGTTAAACATTCCTAATCTCTTCCATTTCATTATCTCGACCATTTCATAACAAAACTCTAGGTATATTCAAATCTCAGTGATTTCATAACTTAAAATAGTAAACAATGAATAAAAGGTTCATGTCAAGCCAAATAAATCACATTTTAGATATAGTAAAACAATATATTACATAGATTAAATACCTAACAAGAAGCACCTATAAAAATGATAGTAAAAAATGGGGTCAAAGCTTCCACCACTAATGCCACACCTAAATAAATGACATTGAAAAATAGGGTCAACACTTCCACCACTAATGCCATAGTTAACCTAATAGACAATAAAAGAATGTTTTTTAGCCCTCAAAAGGGAGAGATAAAAATTGATAGAAAATAATGGAAAGAGAAAAAGATAAACTTAACCCTAATTTTGAAGTGTGCATGAAAATTATTTTAAATTTTTTTTATATATTTAAACATATTAAACAATTAAACAATTATGTACATTATTTAATAAAAATATTTAATTATTTAAACATAAATAATAAACTTAGATTTTTTTTTAATATAAAAATATTTACAAATTTTTATTATTGATTATAATTATTCTAATTTAAAAAATTTATTCATATTTGTTCATTAAATTACATGATTAAATTATGTAATAAGGATTTGACTCCTTAATTTTTAGCCTCCATAGAATACCATTGAGATAATTTAATTTACGAATTCAAATGCCTATGAGAGTGAATTGCATTTATTGAAATAACAAACTATTAATATTTGGAGATGAATTCAATCCCAAGATGGTAATTACAATAAATGACACAAAATCGTACCTAATAACTCAAAACCTAGACTTGGCAAAGGATTTTGTGAGGTTATATAAATTATGGTTATGTGAGGGCATAAGCAGTCTACACCATACCAATCTATAGACATTAAATTTTCATTCATGACAACAAGTCATGTGATATCTCAATCCAGAGTAGGGTTAAACATTTCAACTAACAACACATTGAGTACTTCAACTTTGAAGCCTAATATCAAGGTCAAAACTAAGGGATTTATAATTTTGATTTAGAGATTGTGTTAATGATTTATAAATAATAGGCTCTTGCATAATAAGTAGAGTTTCATCCATATTTTTTGAATATGTAACATAAAAAATTATCTAACAGGGATTTAAATCCTTAATTTTTAGCCCCCACCCCTAGGAATTATACCTTTGAGATAATTTAATTCACTAATTTAAATACCTTTGAGGGTGAGTAACCTTTCTTGAACTTACAAACTAATATTTGGAGATGAACTCAACCCCATAATGGTAATTAGAATAAGTGACACAATATCATACCTAGTAACTCAAATACCTCTTGGGAAAGGATTTTGTGTGCTTATCTAAATTATTATTATGTGAGGGCATATTAACTAGTCTACCTCACAACACTTACTATTTATAGTATATATATATATATATATATACTTTCAATCTAATTATATATATCTAAATGTATATTTGTATTATTTAGGGAATTTCATTCCAATAAAATTACAATAGACTCATCGTAACAAATTACACTTGATGGGTTTCCTACCATGGGTTTTTGGATCACATCCAGGGGATCGTCAGAATTAGGAAATATTCAATAATCCATTACAAAACCATAGTAAAATTAAAATTATATAAGTTCAAATATAGAAATATAAGTAAAATTATCATCATGAAACTTTGGAACCGATGGTAATGATTTAGAAATAATTATTAGGCTCTTGCATAATAAGTGAAGTTTTATCCACATGTTTTGAAGATGTAACATTATTAATTATTAGGAGAAACAAGCGATGGTGGTATAATGGTAGGTATACAATTGGAATAGATGGTGTCTTTTGAACATATATGTCCACTTCAAATTTTTATCATATTTCTAAACCCAAAATTCTTCTTGGTCACTTCTATTTTTTTTTAATGCCATTGTAACAAAAGCAAAACCTGATCTAGCGAATATAGATGTGCCCTAATCAAAACTAAGGGAGTTTCAATTTTGATTTAGATATTGTGTTAAGGATTTTTAAAAAAAAGGATATCTCATAATAAGTGGATTTTCATCCACATTTTTTGAACTTGATATAACATAATCAAATTATCTAACAGGGATTCGGATCCTTAATATTTAGCCCCTCCCTAGAATTTATACCTTTTAGATAATTTAATTCACCAATTCAAATACCTGTGAGGGAGATCCCCCTTTATTGAGCTTACAAACCAATGTTTGGAGATGAATTCAACCATAAAATGGTAATTAAAATAAGTGACACAATCATACCTAGTAACTAAGATACCTCTTTGGAAAGGATTTTGTGTGATTATCTAAATTACACTTGATGGGATTCCTACCATGGGTTTTTGGATCACATCTAGGGGATCATCAAAATTTAAAAATGTTCAATAATCCGATACAAGACCATAGTACAATGAAAATTATAGAAGTTGAAATATGGAAATAGAAGTAAAATTATCATCATAGAACTTTGGAACTGATGGTAATGATTTATAAATAATTATTAGGCTCTTGTATAATAAGTGGAGTTTCATCCACATTTTTTGAAGATCTAACATTATTAATTATTAGGAGAAACAAGTGGTGGTGGTATAATGATAGGCATACACATTGTAATAGATGGTGTCTTTCAAACGTATATGTCCACTTAAAATTTTTATCGTATTTATAAACCAAAAATTCTTCTTGGTTGCTTCTTTTTTTTAAAATGCCATTATACAAAAATGATTTTTACATTGCAATAACCAAGTCAAAACTTGATCACCCACAACTATGATCCTTATCTAGTGAATACAGATGCCCCCTAATCAAAACTAAGGGAGTTACAATTTTAACGTAGAGATTATGCTGATGATTTAGAAATAATAGTATCTTGCATAATAAGTGGAGTTTCATCCATATTTTTCGAAGATATAACATAAGAAAATTGTCTAATAGGGATTTGACTCCTTAATATTTATCCTCCCTACAAAATTATACCTTTGAGATAATTTAATTCACCAATTTAAATACCTATGAGGGTGAGTCACCTTTATTGAACTTCAAATCTAATATTTGGAGACGGATTCAAACCTAAAATGGTAATTAAAATAAGTGACATAAAATCATACCTAGTAATTAATAGACCTCTTAAAAAAGGATTTTGTGTGCTTATCTAAATTACAATTGATGGGTCTTCTACCATGGGTTTTTGGATCACATCCAAGGGATCATCAGAATTAGAAAATGTTCAATAATCTACTACAAGACCATAGTACAATGAAAATTATTGAAGTTCAAATATGGAAATATAAGTAAAATTATCTTCATAGAACTTTGGAATTGATGGTAATGACTTAGAAATAATTATTAGGATCTTACATAATAAGTGGATTTTCATCCACATTTTTTGAAGAGGTAACATTATTAATTATTAAGAAAAAAAAGTGGTGGTGGTATAATGGTAGGCATACACATTAGAATAGATGGTGTATTTTGAACATATATGTCCACTTCAAAATTTTATCGTATTTTTAAACCCAAAATTCTTCTTGGTCGCTTATAAAATTTTTAATGCCATTGTAACAAAAGCAATTTCTTCATTGCATTCACTAAGACAAAACCTATTCACCCACAATTATGCTCCTTATTTAGTAAATACAGATGCCCTCTGATCAAAACCAAAGGAGTTACAATTTTGATGTAGAGATTGTGATAATGATTTAGAAATAATAGGCTCCTACATAATAAGTGGAGTTTCATCCACATGTTTTGAAGATGTAACATAAGTAAATTGTCTAATAGGGATTTGAATCCTTAATTTTTATCCCCCTCACATAATTATACCTTTGAGATAATTTAATTCGCCAATTCAAATACCTATGAGGGTGAGTCACCTTTCTTGAACTTAAAAACTAATATTTGGAGATGAATTCAACCCCAAAATGGGTAATTAAAATAAGTGACACAAAATCATACCTAGTAACTAAAAGACCTCTTGGGAAAGGATTTTGTGTGCTTATCTAAATTACACTTGATGGGTCTCCTACCATGTGTTTTTGAATCACATCTAGGGGATCATCAAAATTAGAAAATGTTCAATAATCCGCATAGAAGTTTAAATATGGAAATAGAAGTAAAATTATCATCATGGAAATTTGGAACTGATGGTAATGATTTATAACTAATTATTAGGATCTTTCATAATAAGTGGAGTTTCATCCACATTTTTTAAAGATGTAACATTATTAATTATTAAGAGAAATAAGTGGTGGTGGTATAATGGTAGGCATACACATTGGAATAGATGGTGTCTTTCGAACGTATATGTCAACTTAAAATTTTTATCATATTTCTAAACCCAAAATTCTTCTTGGTCACTTCTAAATTTTTTAATGCCATTGTAACAAAATCAATTTCTCCATTGCATTCACCAAGACAAAACCTGACCACCCAGAGTTGTACTCCTTATCTATCGAATATAAATTCCCCCTCATCGAAACCAAAGGAGTTACAATTTTAACATAGATATTATGCTAATGATTTAGAAAAAATAGGCTCTTATATAATAAGTAGAGTTTCATCCATATTTTTTGAAGATGTAACATAAATAAATATTCTAAATTTAGGGATTTAACTCCTTAATATTTAGGCCCCCCAAAATTATACCTTTGAGATAATTTAATTCACCAATTCAAATACCTAAGAGGAAGAGTCACCTTTCTTGAACTTACAAACTAATATTTGGAGATGAATTCAACCCCAAAATGGTAATTAAAATAAGTGACATAAAATCATACCTAGTAACTCAAAGACCTCTTGGGAAAGGATTTTGTGTGCTTATATATTTAATTATAAAATAGAAATAGACTTGTCGTAACAAATTACACTTGATGGGTCTCCTACTGTGGGTTTTCAGATCACATCTAGGGGATCATTAGAATTATAAAATGTTTAATAATCCACTACAATACCATAGTACAATGAAACTTATAGAAGTTAAAATATATAAATAGAAGTAAAATTATCATCATGGAACTTTTTAATTGATGGTAATGATTTAGAAATAATTATTAGGCTCTTGCATAATAAGTGGAGTTTCATCCACATTTTTTGAAGATGTAACATTATTAATTATTAGGATAAACAAGTGGTGGTGGTATAATGGTAGGCATACACATGGAATAGATGATGTCTTTCGAACATAAATGTTTACTTCAAATTTTTATCATATTTTGAAACCCAAAATTCTTCATGGTCACTTCTAAATTTTTTAATGCCATTATAACAAAATAAATTTCTCAATTGAATTCACCAAGACAAAACCTGATCACCAACAACTATGCTCCTTATTCAATGAATATAGATGCCCCCTAATCAAAACCAAGGGAGTTCTAATTTTGACATAGAGATTATGCTAATGATTTGGAAATAATAGGTTCTTACATAATAAGTGGAGTTTCATCCACATTTTTTTAAGATGTAATATAAGCAAATTATCTAATAGGGATTTGACTCCTTAAGTTTTAGTCCCCTCATAGGAATTATACCTTTGAGATAATTTAATTCACCAATTCAAATACCTGTGAGGGTGTGTCACCTTTCTTGAACTTACAAACTAATATTTGGAGACTAATTAGACCCCATAATGTTAATTAAAATAAGTGACACGGTAACTTAAAGACCTCTTGGGAAATGATTTTATATGCTTATCTAAATTAATATGGTTATGTAAGGTCATATTAAGTAGTCTACCTTATAACACTTAATATATATAATATTTCTATATATTTAGACTTTGAATCCATTTATAGATTGTATCTAAATTAAGATTTATATAATTTAGGGAATTTTATTCCAATAAAATAACAACAAACTTGTAGGAACAAAGTACACTTGATGGGTCTCCTACCATGGGTTTTGGATCACATGTAGGGGATCATTAGAATTAGAAAATGTTCGATAATCCACTATAAGACCATAGTATAATAAAATTTTTAGAAGTTCTAATATGGAAATAGAAGTAAAATTATCATCATGGAACTTTGGAACCAATGGTAATGATTTATAAATAATTATTAGGGTCTTTTGAATGTATAATAAGTGGAGTTTCATCCACATTTTTTTGAAGATGTAACATTATTAATTATTAGGAGAAACAAGTGGTGGTGGTATAATAGTATGCATACACATGAAATAAATGGTTTCTTTCAAACATATATGTCCACTTTAAATTTTTATCATATTTCTAAACCCATAATTCTTCTTGGTCACTTCTAATTTTTTTAGCACCATTGTAAAAAAAGCAATTTCTCCATTGCATTCACCAAGACAAAACCTTATCAAAACTAAGGTAGTTAGAATTTTGACATAGTGATTATAATAAGAGGCTATCTCTTTACACAATGAATTTAAGACATCATAAACTAAAGCATTGCATGGTGATTTAGATCCTGATAATTTTGTACCCATAATTATTTTTAAGATGAAATTATTTTGACATCAATGTTATGGGTTTGGAGTAACTAGTAGGTTTAATTATCGATTTATAATATTTTGCTTCACATAGCCACTCTTACCCCCCACATACAAATTATATTAGTTATTAAATAAATATAATTGACATATTATAATATAATAATATTATAATATTTTTACATATTAAACTAATTTATTATATATATTTTTATATCATTAAGACATTTGTATAGGCCCCCAGCCCGTAAAGAAATATTTTTACAAAGAATGACACAACACCAACCAAAAGACTAAAAAAATCCAAACCACCACCAAATAAAAAATGAATGTAGAGCCCTAGATGAACAAAGACACTTTACAAAGACCCCATGAAAAACAAAGTGGAACCAATATCCAAAAAACCAGATAATACTAGGAAATGAAACTAACCAACTTTAGACATTAAGACCCATTAGGACCTCATCACCCATATCAGTCAGGAGAATAATTTCCTAACCTTTATTAATAGGTTCCTCCTCCATAATAGTAACTTCTTCAAATATAGGTTCCCACATCTCTTTTCCCCCATACAAAGATGCCACTGAGTGAGTGTCATCCTCTAGTGCATCAGGGCACATTTCCTCCACCAACACAGTGTTATACCATAATGACACCATAACTTGCCTCTGAGTACCCATATTACTAGTTTTTTGACTACCTCTACTCACCTCTACTCATGTCGGTACTCCCCTAGATGGACTAATTTTGGAATTGAGATTTTTAGTTATGACATAAATGGCAAAGAAATAAATTTCCCAATTTTCATATCTAGTAGGATCACCTTCTTTTGTAAATCCTCCACAAAACCTAAGAGGATCATACATATCGACTCAAGATCATTAAAGGTAGAAGTTGACATAACTCCCAAGCCATCCTGCCTAGATAATGATAAATTTGGTAAGCGAGTTAGATCATATAGAACAATCTTATTTACTAAACCAACACAAAAATCTAGATGAACATAGAAAACCACCACTTTCACCACAACTTTAGTATCAGATACCATAAACATTATATTCAAAGCAAAAATCACCACCAATTTAAAATTTATCATACTTTTCACTCCACCAAAAAATATTGCCCTAGGATGTCCATAATTACATCATGCATTTCTTCCATAAGAATCTATAAGATGTTCCTAAGGTGAGCATGAGATATTTGTCCATCAAATGCCATTTCTCTGACATCACTCACTCTATAAATGCAAGAAGTTGTTAATGCTATCTCACTCACACTCTCCATGTTGTGCCCAACCAAACACGACACAACACACTACAATTGATAATCCACGAGCATAGGACTTGAACATCGAGGTGGTAATAAACTTAAAGAGGTGTGAGGGAAGCCTTTAGGCTACCTCGTGCCATGGGATACCATCAATCCAATGAATAATACCCTCCATAGTTCATTAATGTCAATCTACCATCTTAATCCCTTCATATATTTTAATATTAATCAATATTATTATATCATATAATATATATGTTAATATAGATTATAAATCAATATTATATATACAACAAATCTAATGAAAATCATGTGCACAACAAAGTATATAGAAGATCAAATCTATGAAATATTAATAAGAAATAAGCATTAAATTAAAATAATCATGTATCCATGAAGGTTAAATCACGTATTCATGAAGTTTAAATCATGTATCCATGCATAATTATCAATTGGATATGTAGTGAAGTGATTTGAAAATCATCATTTATAGGGCCAAATCACATCAACATAGTAAAATCAAGAATCACAAAAACTTCATTTATCAAGATTATTAAAATTATATTATTGTTAATGTTACAAAAATAATATTAATTTTTTAACAAAATTAAATGAATTTTTATGCCATATAATGCCATGTAACATCAGAAAATGGGTAAATGTGATCATAAGTACAGATTTAAAACTCTATGGCACTTCGTCATGTGTGCAGTAGATGAGGTAGATTACTTCTAAGAATAAATCTATCAAACATTATTATGTTTGGGAGAAATTAAATTAAAATTTTCAATCACATATCACCCTTGAAGTTGTCACAAGAATTAAATTTGATGTTGCAAATGATACTTGGCATTTGGGATAGTTGGCAGTAAAGCACATGAATTATTAATTTTTAGTAGCCCTTCAAACTTGGCTATAAAATTTTTGTGAACTATTAGATTACATAAAAATTATTTAAAATAATTGATTTTGTTCTAATTTTATACAAAATGACCACCAAATTTTAGTTAATTATTAGGTCTTTTGACCTCTAATTTAAATTAGTGATATGCAATTCTTCTATTCAAAAGATTCAAATAAGATAAAGTACAAATGAATATATATCTTGGTGAGTTTATTTACCCACTCTAATATTTTGGTGTATTTCTTGAGTTTATAAGACTAGAATGATAATTTGCTCACTAACTTCAATTTTGAATTCTAACTATGAGATGTGGTTATTGGTATTTCTGATTGCAAGTGCCACAAAGTGAGTTGGAGATGTGTTCATCAGTTCTTGTAGATAAGACTATTTGGCTATTTTTGACTCGTGTATACCATGACCTTATTCATAGTTTTTTGTAATTCATAGTTACTAAGATTCATGTATTCAACACACCTATTTATAAAAGCAAGAATACAAACAAATGATAACCAGTCATTGTCATAG
The DNA here is from genome assembly GCA_037957365.1 of Torreya grandis. NCBI lineage: Eukaryota > Viridiplantae > Streptophyta > Pinopsida > Cupressales > Taxaceae > Torreya > Torreya grandis. The sequence goes on from JARHVA010003490.1 coordinate 1,932,206, forward strand.
ACTAGAAGTAGTGACCATTAGTGTTTTTAATTTTGTAACCTTAGTAAGTGCACCTCATAGATGTGATTGGATGATTTGTATGTGACCTTGTGGCCTTCTATATTCTATTATCCATCTATGAGGATGTGATGTTATGTGTTATTTAGAATGGAAAATTATCTCTATCCACCAAATTTTATTTTCTTGTGCTTCTATAATTGTGGTCTTTGCTCGCATAATAGACTATAGTTCATGCTTTATGATCCTTTATGGTTTGTGATGCTTCAAGATCTAACCTATTTTAAAAAATTAAAAATATTTTGATAGGATAGGTTGGGTGCATATCTAATTATAGTGGTTTTTTTAATTGGATTTGATGTAAACCAATTATGGTGCTCTATGCTCTAATAATGCATTGGAATAGATGGTATCTTTGGAACATATATGTTCACTTTAGTTTTGACATAGATATTACATGTTACGAGTCTCTCTCTTTAAATATAGAATGCAAGCCATCATATACTAAATCATTTCATGCTGATTTAGATCCCAATCGGTTTGTGCACACATTTATCTTTAAATATGAACTTAATTAAATTTTGACATTATTAAGGGTTTGGAATTACTAGGTTTAACTATCAATTATAATTTTACCCCTCTTACCAATACATATATACATGCATTATATGTCATTTTTGTGTGTGTGTGTGTGTGTGTGTGTGTGTGTGTGTGTGTGTGTGTGTGTGTGTGTGTGTGTGTGTGTGTGTGTGTGTGTGTGTGTGTGTCTGTGTGTGTGTGTGTGTGTGTGTGAAAAGATGTGCACATGGATAAGGGTGAGCACGTAGTGAAGTAAAATAAATTTTGTAAATCCATATGTCTTTGCTTATTTGATCCCCTCTTGTGCACATCATAAAAATAAACCAAGTGAAACTCTGCACATTTTCCAATTAAGTTGAAAGCATAAAAATTGATTTGATTTTATTGAAATCTGTGTGGTCTAATGGAAGCTTGGAGATAGATTAGACAATAGTGAAGCCTATTGGGATGTCAAGTATGGTTAGGCCTAGGGTTCCCTCAAACATGATCTAAGAAGGATTTTTACAACATGTGCATAGGGTATGAATGTGTGTGTGTGTGTGTGTGTGTGTGTGTGTGTGTGTGTGTGTGTGTGTGTGTCTGTGTGTGTGTGTGTGTGTGTGTGTGTGTGTGTGTGTGCGCGCGCGCGTGTGTGTGTAACTAAATAATATTATATATAGATTTAATATTTTATTTTAAATATACTAGAGGAAAGGTCCCAATAGTTGTGCATGTTCCAATTACCAAACAGGGCTTTGTTAACATGTACTCCATTAATGGATCATATTGGTGTGTATAACTATTAAAGTGCATGAGAAGCTAAAATGTAGTATCTAATACTTGTTCAACATTTATTATATAAAATTAAAAGTAACTAATCACATCTTGACAAGTAAGACTCAAGTATTGATACTCTTATGCACAGCTATCAGTACTCCAAAGGTTAAGTTTTGGTCACAAGTTTAAAAAATGCATTTTATGACCTCTTATGATAAAATTAGTTATACTGTAAAATGTATAATGTGTTATACCTTGAAACCTTAGTTATAAGTAGTTAAGATGACGTATTAAAATTTTAAAAATTTAATGTGATGTTATAACAACTTAATTCGATGTCCAAAGTTAGGGTGCACAACTACTAGGACCTTTCTCCTACACTGAAATACATAATATGTAATTATAATTTGATTTACAAACTATATTAACACATATATTATATAATAATAATAATAATAATAATAATAATAATAATAATTATTATTATTATTATTATTATTATTATTATTATTATTATTATTATATATTATATTGTAATATTATTTTACATTATATAATATATATTTTTATTAAATATTTTAAATAAAAAATATATATTTTAATATAATATATATAAATATCATTTTAATATATTAAATATATCACTTGCCTTTAATTCATCTTGACTACTCAAGGTGCATTTTCATTAAAATATAGGTGGGAGTCCCCAAAAAAATTGAAATTTAATTTTACTTTGAAAAATAGGGTCTATATAAGTTTCACACATTTTTAAGAGGAAGAAAAACCATCCAACATGTCTGACCAGATATATTCATATTCCTACATTTTTTTTTAAATTTTGAACATACACTATAGAGTGTTGATAGATCAAAATATAGCAGGTTGTAGAGTGTCTGAAGAGTTGACCATATTTGTTACTATCATTTCTATAGATCCTTATTTTTGGTGTTCAATATATTTTTTTACTCTATCTAAAATGTGCAAAAATATTTATTTTCAGGTATTTAATCTTAATCGTGTTCAATTTTTTTTTACTCTATCTAAAATGTGAGATTTATTTATATTTACTTGGCCCTTTTATTCATTGTTTATCACCTTAATATGTTATGAAATCTCTAAGATTTAGATAGTCTACCTGGATTATTGTAATATTTTTTGCCTTACTAAAGCGTGCCCAGCTGTGATGTCAGCGAGCCTTCTACTGAAGGAGTGTACACATGTCTATTGTTTAGGTAACTAGGGTTTTTAGATTGTAACACTAACATTTTGTAAAACAATACAATAAATATTATTTCAAATACTCTACTTGTATATACTTCTATTAATATTTAATAAAAACTAGTACAATTTTTAAGAATGTGTGTCAAGCTCATGGATGCATTGGATTCACCTAGGTAGAATTGAGCCCTACTGTAAAGCCAATTTCAAAAGGAAAAGAGGTCAAAGGAGACAAGTGGGTGTATAAGACAAAAATGGGTAGACTCCACTAGTTGTAATTCAATATGGGTAGACTTCTTGTTTGGTTTAAATTTTATGGAAAATAGTTGCACAATAATTACTTTGCACCTTTTTTTATCATCTTCATCATCTGGTGAAAACTAACTAATTGTGTAGATTTATCCAATAAACCATTAAATTCAAATGCCCTTCCTTTAAGAAATGCAACCCAGAATTCAAAGAAACCATTCAAATTCAAGACATAAAACTAGCAATTGAGAGAAAATCTATTTAGCAATTGACATATCAAATGTAGACAATATTTGTATAATTACTTGATTATATTAATTACTTTAACTATACAAAATTTTCTCAAATTTTTCTCTCTTTTACAAATGGTAATACATTCCTTTATAGAAAGGTCAGATAGTACACTAGTCAATTACAATGTTTAGGTGTACAAAAGATGAGGATAATTGTCCTTACAAGTTTTAGAATACACTTGTTCTTCACATTTAGACTGACCTAGGGGAAATATGATAATAAACTAGCATATGCCCTACAAAAAAATATTCCTATTCTAGATATTTAATGTTCTTTACAAAAAGGCTTATTAGCCACTAGGTGGGCCCAGTGTCAAAAAATACCCTTATTGATTTTGTAGTAGTTCCATTACCTTCTAGTGTTGGTCCTTCATGAGATCTATATCCATAGCTGGATTTATTATGAAAATATCTTCATAATTCACCAAGTCATCTTTGTCTTGATCATCTCTAGACATGACCTCTTTTATATTCCTTGCCTCTACTATTTTCTCTTCTGTTATGAAAATCATGTCCAAAATCCTTATGTTATCTCTTCCAAACTAGCCCTGGCTTTTGGTCCTAACTAATTGCATGACCAAAGTGACCCTATGCTTGAATTTAACATCATCAATGATTCCAATTATAGTGGTCTTCATAAGATTTAACAACATTGTTCCCAGGAGCTACTCAATTTTGAGGATCAATTCTTTATCATCCTCTAAAAGCCTATTCAAATTCTTTGTCCAAATACCTAGACCCTAGATCTTGTCTACTATTATTCCCAGTATACTATTCAAATGTGCTAGGCTGATAGTTTTAAACTTAGGAATTTTATTCCTAATTGCAATGTTAATGAGATCCTAACTTGGGTCTCTACATTTTTCCACTCAGTTATTAATTCCTTGGTTACTTCACCCTACTGGTTTAGGGCATCTTGCCTTAGCTTTATTGAATTCAAAGAGTTGAACACATCAAAGAAATATTCATAAAACATGTCCATTATGGAGTTAGGGACCAACAAAATGGCCTGGGTTTCTATATTTTCCTTTTCTCTTTTCAAATTTAAAATCCTTTATTTCATGCCTTGGACCCCGGCCTTTACTTGAGTTGATTGAGCCTCAATCAAACTCTCAATGTATCCCTCATATATGGTAGTTCTCCAATCTATTGTCCTCACACAAGGGTTAATCCTATAAAGGGCTCCACCTTTTGGAAGGTGAATTACTCAGTTCCCACCATAATTGTCTTGGTGGTGACCTCTAATCTAGCAGTCTTTGGATTAAACTACACATTGGTGGATGATCTTGTGGATTTAAGAGGCTTTGGGACCTCAATGCCTATGATTCTTGATGCTCTTGGAGAATCCATCTTTATTTCTAGTCCTTAAGTGACCATAATCCTCCTTTCTTCCTATTCTTTTATCATAACCCTAATCTATGGATTAATGTCATCATGTACTTTAATATCAACAACTCTTGTCATGGCCCATGAGTGGGAGAGAGAAGGAATCTTTTGTAATTTCCCATGAATAAACTAGTCAAGAATGATTGGCCCATGAATGGGAAATTCATCACTAAATAAATTTATCTCACTTGTGGGGTGAAAGATGGTCAATCTTGGTTTCTTCTTTGGTCCAATAGGAACCAATGCTATCTCTACTTTCCTCTTCTCTTGGGATGCCACAGGGACCATACCTAGAGTAAGATATTTTCCTTTATCTTCTTCAGCTTTCTCTTCTTGGACTTGGGCCTCTTCAATTTGTTCCTCTTCCCTATCAGTGTCATATGCCTTTGCAAGTTCCTTGAGAGCACCCTCAAGTGTCTCTTCCAGCTCTAAGGAAATCATATCTATGTACTTAACTGGGTAAGGTGGCCTTTAGGGTAGTGTTGAAGATGAGGGCCCCTCTCCAAGCCTCTCCTCTAGTTTCCTCTCTCCTAATTTCTCTTTACCATGGCCTTGGTCACCTTGTTCTTACAAAACCTACTCTTTAGGTTATGGTTGCTCTTCTGGGGATCTTCTTGGGCTATCCCAGATGGTCTAGGCAACAAGTGATATTAGAGAGGGTGCATCTACCATGTCTCCCTTGATGGATTGTCATCTTTGGTCAATCTATGCTCAATTTTGATATTGTGTCCTTTGGTTTTGGCTAACACCTCCTTATAATTCTTAGCCTTAATGTAAATGGTGTCATGGAAATCGAGTTGATACATGTACTAAGTTTGGGGAGCTTCTTCTCCTTCAAATGATTAGTCACTATGTTATTAGGATCACACATCTTGAGTTCATTGAGATGAAACCCAAATAAATCCTTGTGCTTGGCCATGGTATCAACATATTTCCAATCCTAAAGTGTATTCCTTCTAATAATTAGAGGGAAGGGGTGCAAAAGAACCTTCCTCTTTTCTTTAAAAATTCCATCAATGTCATGGATGAGTTGGGAGGTAATTTCTTGCTCAGCCAGCTTGCTAAGAACATATACTAGTAATCTAAAAGGCTAGGGCATGATCCCCTCAATCTTGATGACCATGTAGTTAGGGTAATACCAGATGTCACCCATCACTTCCATGTATGTATTGATTAGTGGATGGACCCTAGGCATGGGAACACCTATGATGGATTCCACTATGGTAGGGTAGACAAAATCACAAATAAATTTCATATGGTTCCTATATTTAAAGTTATACAATTTGGAATAATGGTGGAAGATGGTAGTTTTTCCCTTAGGAGACCAATTCCTAATACTTTGGAATTTAATAGAGGCAAGTAAGACATCCAATAGGTATGACATCATATAAAATTTCTTAGATGTCTTCCTTTTGATGGTAGTAAATTGTTTGGTCAACAAAACACTGATCAAATCTCCAAATGGAGGGGTGAGGTTTTCTTCAACCATGAAATGCATAAGGGAACCCATATTTTATTCACATAGGTTGTTGAAGGGGCTCCAAAGACTTAGTTCAATAGTTTCATTATTACCCTAATGCCCTCCCTTAATTAGACTATTGGGATCTTGCCCTTAAAATATCTAAAGACTATTAGTGTAGGTTTTTATTTTTCCCTATTTATTAATTAGGGAATATCATATATTTGTGCATACATGGAGTTTTCCTACATTCGTGGGATAGGCTAGCTTATGTGGAGATTGTGTGTCATATTTGTGTCATAAGGTGTCATAAGAATGGCATAAGATACTCCTATTTCGAGTATGGGAGTTATTTCTCTATTCTTAGCACCTTGTCACCACCTTTTGAGGAGTCTATTCTTGGGGTGCTTTGACCACCATTTGTGGAGGAGTTACTTTCTAGCTCTCCTATATGTATTCTTCATTTTGGCCATTTCATGTTACTAATTCAGATTTGGTTTCTCCATTTTGTTTTGTGCAATTTATCTTCTTGTCATTGTCAAATTGCTTTAGCATCTTTGTGGTGTGCACTTGTTCATCTTGTGTGATCACGTCTTCATTGCACTCGCGTTATCCAGATTCTGGCAACAACAACTCCGATAAAGACATGGGGTCCTTGGTACAACCAGGGTCTAAGGATAGAGTGTAGGTCATGTTTGGAGGTCTATTCTTTGATTTTGGACAAATATACATGGGGAATTAGGATCCTATAATATTTTTCAAAATCTATCATAGAAATATATGATACCTTCTTAAAACTCCCTTCCCGTATGATCCAATCAATATCGATTTTATAGTCAACAAACATAGGGGTAAGGATATCTATATAATGCAGTACCTCAAGTTTTATCATAGTGTAGTGAAGGTCGGCCATCTAAATAGTGACCAGGTCATAGTGCCTTCAACTCACTACAGTAATTCTCTATTCCTCTTTTGTGATGGGCTTCAACCCCACCATGAAGAAGATTTTGGACCAGTTCCTAATGCCCAAGGAATTTAAGACCACAATATCTAATTCAATGCCCTTGAAAATTCAACCCTCATTATATATTGACAAATAGAGTTTGGTCTCCTCTTTTAGATATTGTCTATGAGCTACCATGGTTTTTATTTCTATAATTTTTTCATACTAATTTGTAAATTGGTCTCTATGAAAGCTCTTTTGCACTCAAAAATACAATCAAGCTCTCTTTGGATCAAATTGTGACCAAATGAATTCAATTAGGTCATTTTATGTAGGGTTTAGGTTTTTAGAGCTTTAATGGTAGGATATATCTAGGATCTGGCTTATGTGTGCCTTGGATTTGATTTAGACCTTTACCTTTATATTTTTGAATTTTTGAACCCATAAGATCTTGTATTTTATCCTTTATACTTTCATAAAAACTATTTGGCATTGGTCTGGACCTTCCATGGCATATTTCATAAATTCCTTTGAGTACTAACCATCAGTATTTAAAACACCTTTTATTTCACATCATCAAATCAAAATCTTGGATTAGCACAAGTCATTGATTATAATCTAGGTCTTTGCCTATAATTAGCTCTTTCTATTCCAATCCCCATGGTTATGACACTTGGCATTTTTATGTGCCTCCCCATGATCAATATCTTACATCAATCATCTATTGAAAAGTCATGAGTGTCGTTGCACCATTGGATCATCCTTCAATGATAAAGCATGAACTATCAGACCATCTGTTAGTTCTAATTTGAATGGGATTTCACCATGCATCAAGCCCATGGGGTCTTAGGATTCATTGAAAATTCTTTAGGTCCCTCATATCATTAGATCATCCTATAATGATGAAACACATGCCATTAATCTATAGATATACCCTAACTTTAATTTAGTATCTTCATGACTAAATGGTCATGTGAATGTCAATTTTAAGCTCATTAAATCTTCATTATTGAATGTGAGGGTGACACTTGGCACTTCCATAGGGCTTTCGATGGTCTTGGACTTAATTTTCTCTATTAGATCAAAGTCTGTGATGAAGCAAGGGTCATAGGATCATGATCCAAGAGCTTGCTCATGATTGGTTGTTTCTATCAAGTGATCCCCTTTGATTTTAATCCTTGAATGTGAGGGTGTGACTTGTCAATTATTTGGGCCTTTCATATTCCTTTGATTTTTCAATTATGCCTCACCCTATCCGATCAGGTCTTCATGATAAATCAAGAACTGTTGGATGAAAGCTAAGGATATAACTTTGTCAAGGCCTTCACACCATTAGATCATCCTTTGGTGATAAATCACAAACTATTAGATCCTTCAAGATGCACACTATTTGGATCATTTGAGGGATCTCGTAGGAGATACCTTGAAATAAAATTTTAAATCATGTGTATGTTCAAGGTATCTCCTAAGAGATCTCTAGAAAGAAAATTCCAATAGTGTACATCAGGGTTCTTTCCAAATAAAAAGTTGTCATGGTTATGTCAAATAATTTAAAAGTACCTTTGAATCAACATGGAAGGTATTCCAAGGCCCTTCAAGGTATCTCCTAGGAGAGATACATTGAAATAAAATTCCAATTGTGTGCATTTTCAAGGTATCTCTTAGGAGATGCCTCCAAATAAAATTCTAATCATTTGCATCATGGTTCTTATCAAATAAAAAGGTGTCATGGTTATATCAAATCCCTTACAAGGACATTTTAAATAAACATGAAAGGTACTCTAAGGCCCTTCAAGGTATCTCCTAGGAGATACCTTGAAAGAAAAATCTAATCATGTGCATGTTTAAGGTATTTCCTAAGAGATATCTAGAATGAAAATTACAATAGTATGCATCAACGTTATTGCCAAATAAAAAGTTGTAATGGTTATATCAAATCCTTTTCAAGGACATTTGAAATCAACATGGACGGTATTCCAGGGCCCTTTGAGGTATCTCCTATAAAATTCCAAGCATGTGAATGTTCAAGGTATCTCATAGGAGATAACTCATGTGCATCAAGGTTCTTGCCAAATAAAAAGGTGCCATGGTTATATCAAATCCTTTTCAAGGACCTTTAAAATAAAAAAATAAGGTATTTTAAGGTACTTAGAGTTATCTCCTAGGATATACCTTTAAATAAACTTCTAAATCATGTGCATATTCAAGGTATCTCTTAAGAGATATCTCGAAAGAAAATTCTAATAGTGTACATCAGGGTTCTTGCCAAATAAAAATTTGTCATGGTTATGTCAAATCCTTTAAAAGGACATTTTCAATAAACATGGAAGGTATTCTAAGGCCATTCAAGGTATCTCCTAGGTGAGATACCTTGAAAGAAAATTAAATTATGTGCATTTTCAGGGTATCTCCCAAGAGACACCTCAAAAGAAAATTCCAATCTTGTGTATCAAGGTTCTTGAAAAATAAAAAGGTTTCATGGTTATATCAAATACCTTGTAAAGAACTCTATAATTAATATAGAAGGTATTCTAAGGAACTTCAAGGTATCTCCTAGGAGATACCTTTGAAATAACCTAATCATGTCTACTGAACCTATTGCAAAAATGCAAGCAATAATTCATAGCAACATTGGAAGAGGTAAAACCATGATCATCTAAAAACATGTCTATTAATCCAAATGAGACTTTGGAATGGTGTACAAACAAAAAATTCATGGATATGCTCATGATCGTGTGATCATGGAAAAATTGATTCTCCATATCGGTGAGATATTTCTAGTTATCTACATGGAGGAATATCTCACAAGGGAAAAAACAAAACCTTTATCCTCTTACACAATAGATAAAAGTGTCCCTTTTTTATCCTCATGATTACACAAAAACTAACTAAAAGGGATGTGACACTAACAATCCAAGTATAATGGTTTCCCAATGGGAATTGAGAATAAAGAAGAAGGGAGGGAAGGGAAAAAAGAAGTGGTACCAGCTCAAAAAAAATTAAATAGCTGATTATGCTTTGGATTCAATATGGATGTTAGAATCTTTTTCCAACTTATCTTTATACCTGGTATATTCTTCTAACATAGGGGTAAGATTCCCTTGGTTTGGGCCCACTTGATATTTAAATTTTACTCTATACTCTTCAAGCCAGGTGGAAAACTTATAAAGCATGGTCTATTTTAGTCCAATGATTTCTTTAAGATGGTCACAAGAATTCTCAAGTGACACCAACTATTTTATTTTATCAACATCAAAAGACTCTTGTGGTGCATTGATGAGGTTTTTAGAGTGATGCATATTATCTCTTCCTCTAAGTTACTTGAACAATCAAGCCTTACTATTTTCTTTAATGCAACATTTATCTATTTCATTGTAATCTTGAGGGAATACTCTTCTCCTTTTAAATCTAATATTCCATCTTTGAGCATCATCAAATTATGATTGATTGTCAGTTGGCACTCCTTGGGCTTATTGTGTGCATAGGGAGTAATGATCCTTTTTCTGATTAAGTTATTTGTGCCCATCTTACATACCTCATCCATTTTATGTTAGACCTCCTCCCAGGTCTTTAAATCCATCTCATATAAAATCATTTGAACATCACACTCCCTCTTATTGTCCACTATGTTGTTCAATCATTTCAATGTTAAGTAGATTATTTGTTCTACCCTGGTGTGCAGATCTTCTTGCCATTTTTTTGTTTCTCTTCCTTTGGAATTCAAAACATCAATTCAACCAAAATCAAATGACTCTATTGAGAAGAGAGGATGTTTTATATCAATAGTGGTAGTTTGAGTTACTACCTTTGGCTCACTTAGTATCTTTTGCAAGTACTGGGTCATAACCTAATTTTGTGCATTACACTCTTCCATGGTGGCTTTGTCTTTATCCATATTGTGAGCCACTATGTTTGCCAAAATATATGAGATATGATTCAATCCATTCTTTGATGTCTCCCCTAGACTATAGATATGAATAGTTTAGCTCTCAAAGGGAACATATTTCTTCAAATAATCTGGTGGGGGAATGGCTACCTCCAAATTCCTTTCTCCTGTGGTAGTAAATGTGGTCCTAGAATGTGTCTTGGCCTTCTTGGGGGGTTTGGCCTTATATGCTTATTTATCTTCACTACTTCGATCTCCCCAATTTTTCTTATAATGTCTTTCTTATGCTTGACCTATTCCTTAAACCAAAAAAGGGGTTTGGTTTGAAATCCCATTGATGTACTAGACATAGATGCAGGACTTGAGATAGTAAAGGGTGGTGTCATCAAATTACTTGATGTAGGAAGTTAAATAAGAATGGGTTGTGGACTTAACATGACAATTTTGATTTATTCATCATTTTCCAAATCCTCACCACCCTTGTTTTCTCCAGGTTCCCCTTCCAAGTTTGGCTTTATCTGCTCCAAAACTTCAAAATTTAGACTAAATTGGTGAGACTCCTTGAGTAACATTTCAATGGAGCTTCCTCATCCTATTGACTGACTGGAAGGTTCCACACCTACTTCACCTAATTTATTTGTTTGAGCCTCAGGTATAGATGAGGTTGTGGTGACCTCCTTATTGCCCTCAAGCAACTCTTCACCAATCATGGCCTCTAGATCTTTATTATGGGTTAGATCATAGACCTTGATGTGAGGAAGGAGACATCAAGGTAATTAAATTGAATCAACATTACCTAAATCACTCTCATCAGCACCTTTACTAGACTGGTCCAATTCCTTATTTATTTATACATGGGTGGGGGTACCCATTTGCAAGTTTACTCCCCCACCTTCCTCTCTACTCACCTTTTCTTCTGGTACTAAAATTAACACCTTTGGAGGGGAAGGGATAACTTGTGATTCCTATGGAGATATCTATATTCCTTCTTGTGCAACCACCCCTTCAGGATTAGTGATGACTTGGGTATCCTAATCTAGCTCCACCTTATCCTTCCCATCAAATTTATTCATTTCCTGAACTTCACCCTAATTATCTTGGCCTAGTGGATGGGTGATGACATTCTCAAAAATGTATCTATATACAATGAGATCATTTCCTTTTCTTGAGGGGCCTAAAATTGAGTGGATACCTCAACTCCAACCTTCACAACATCTTCAAAATAGAGGGGATCAATTGATTCTATAACTTTCTCTTTATCACCTTTACTTTATACTCCTAAAGGACCCACTTTTGCAAATAAAACAACCATTGAGACCTTTATTGGGGTCTAGGTTCTTTTCCTTAGAGTCCTTTACCTAGTTATTAGTTGTGAAGGAGTGATTGCTCACTACTTACTCATTACCTCTGTCATGGGCCTATATTCATATAATTCTTCTTCATCACTCATATATCTCAATCTTTGAGCATATGAGGATTGATCCTCTTTCCTCTTCATGGGGAGTTCCTTAGAAGGTAGGATTTTGAACATAACCTCCTTCCTCTTCTTAATAATCTCAATTGGAGGTTGCTAAGTGCTTTTGAATCTTTTTTGCTTAGGTTTCTTTACCTCTTCCTCAACTCCTCTATTCTTTAAATAACTCTTTAGGGGATGGACAATGGTTGGATGTTGTTTCGGTAGAGCAGGCGGGACAAAATGTGGATTAACCACTAGGATGGTTGTTGGGATGGTCAGTATAGTTTGGGATCCTTTTGATGTCATAGATATTGGGGTGTAACTGGCCAATGTAATCTCCCTAGTAGTAATTTTGTCCCAAATTTTCAGCCAAATTTGTTAACTTTAATATGGACAATCTCGACTTAGATTACAATGTGGTTCTGAATTCCACATTAATTGGCTTGGTGAAATCAATATTGACAAACTTGTTCTTCCCTTTTCCCTTCATCATTTGTTGTGGATCCAAGGGAGAACCACTATTGAACTTGTTTGAGTTCTTGGAGGGTAGGGGTGTCATAAATACTACAAAAAACCCCATGTTCCTTCAACCACTTGAAGGTTCTTCTCCTAATTATGGTGGCCTTCCATAAAATGGAATCATTTTCCTCAGTATTTAACTTCACCTATGACATGGCCAAGGCTTAAATATTGGACTGATTACATACTCTAGATATTGTACTTTTATCATCCTCCATGTCCTTGGGGATGGGAGCGATATTGTAACTGAGAAATTCTTGACTATCAGTGTCATATAATCTAAATTTTTGACATCTTCCTTGATATTAAAAATGGACCAAATGTCTTTAAAATGTGATTAATGTAGAATTAAAATGGTCATTATGTTCACCCACCATTTGATATCATAGTTAGACCTAGGTGGCATCTTATCAATCACATCCTAACCCATCTCTTCCTCCAGTCCCTTAGCTTTGGTAATAGAAGGACATGAATAATGTCCAATTTCAATTGGAAACTCAAAAGGTTTATTTACCTTCTTCACCACTATCATCTCATGTAGGGGCATCATTTGCTTGCTTAACTCCATAACTACTAGTCTATCATCTAGGTATCTTGGCAGTTTGTATGGAGACCTCAAGTAGCCACATACCCTGATATAAGTAAATAATCTATATTAGATATATGAGGTGCCATGTTTATCAATTATGTCTCTTTTCCCCTTATACATCCTATTGAGGCTTCTTATAGGATAGAAGACACTCATCATAGTATTAAAGACATGATTGTAAACTCTATAGAAATTCTTATTGAAGCCATCCAGCGTTATTTCAAGATAAACCTCATATATTTTCATCCCACTGGGATTCTTAGTGAACCCCTATAATGTCCTATTATGTGCCAAGTTGTACATCAAGTAGGAGGACATGTAAAATATACTTGTGAAGTCCTCATTTGATTGGATTACAACCTATATTTGCATCATCTACCTGTATATATTATCACTTAGAATGATAGCCTAGTCTAACTTTTTTCATTGTTTTAACACACATATTAATATTATGGACATCCAAGGTTCAAATTTCTTTATTTTGGGCATCCCATAAACTATTTACACCATGGTTATCACAATTTGGGGTAATTCCTTGAATTCTTCCATTTTTAGAATCCTACACATTCTCAAGACCATTTTCCCTTTCTTGACTAGCCAGTAGGCGTTGATAATGCCATATATTATCTTGTCATTCTTTTCTGCTTTGTCTTGGCATTATTCTAGAGAGTGTGTGATACTTTCAAAAGGGGAGGAATCCTAAGCATGGTTCTAAATTCTAAAGGATTGAAATAGTAGACAACTAATTAGCTTCCATTGATGATAGTTTTGGTGTCTAGTTGGTATACTTTGGCACATGCAATCACTAACTCTGGGTATGCAGTAGCCAAGGAGAATGTTGCCACAGGGGATATATAACTCATTCTAAGGTTAAATACTACTAAGAGAGGGTTTGGATACTAAAATAAATTTAATAGGGCTATAAATTCTAACCCATAAACATTTGTATCTTTGATTTTATCTAGAATAGAAACAATGTTGCTCTTGCTAGATGTTGAAGTAGCTGCCATTATTTCCTAGCTCTTTTAGTGCAATAACTTGAACTCAAATAAATTCCTCACTAAGATCACCCTTAAAACCCCTTAAAAAATCCTCAAAAAACATAATACAAGGAGTTATAAAAGTACTCACTAATAATCTAGAGGGTACACATAATTAAAACTAAAGACCTTTGAAGAATTCATCATAATCACTCTTGCATGATGCACATAGCTAGGGCACACAAATGGCTCAAAGATGCGAGTAGAATATCTAAATGAAAAAGTTAAAAATGAATTAAGGCAATTTATTTAGTTATAATCCTTTGCATTTTTAAATTAAGGTTGCCATTAATGTTTTGAAGCTTAATGGATAATTACCAACTACCCTCTTTAAGTCATTTGAGCTTCTTTTTGACAAAGGAGAGAGAAGGTACAAATGTTTATTTTATGTTGGGAAATCCTCCTTGCATCATGTATATTCATATAAGCAAAAAAATTCATTATGGTACTTCTCAAGATTTTGGGGACCTTTTACACCTTGCCCACCCAAAGGTAAGTGAGGCAATTTTCAAAAAAGGGCCAGGAGCTTGAAAAGACCTGAGGATCTACCACGTGTAAGCACTTCTATTTTTAAATCTAGGCATTCAAGCCATTAGTTACTCTTTTAACCTTGTCAACCAAAAGATAAGTGAGGCAATCTCCAAAAAGGGCCTAAAACTAATAAAACCCTAAGGATCTACCATGTTTCAAACTTAGATGCTAGCTCAAACTCTTGACCAAATTTCCACTTTTGTACTATCCTTATTGATACAAGAAAGGGTGAAATATTCTTCTGATCCCTAAAAATAGTCTTAAGAGTCCCCTAAGATAACCATGTGTCTTTCATTTAACTCATTAGGCAATTCCTAACCTCAGTCACCAAAACACATTGAAGGTGCAACACAACAATTTCAGCTAGCGGCCCAAAACATTTCTTCTTCGAGCACAAGGTAGCAAATTAATGTATGCAAGGAGACCTAGATATATTTATATCTTCTCATAATGAATCTTCATATCCTATATTACTTCATCCAAGGCATCCAGTAGTGCCTTCCATGTAAAGGAAAATTGTACTCCTTTTGTGAAGGAGAAATTGACTCTTGTCCCCATTTGAAATGTATCTCCTAAGAGATAGATACCTTAAAGGGTAAATCCACTCTTTTACATGTTTTTAATATATATCATAATAGATAACTTGGAAGGTAAATCCACTCTTGTGCCTATTTGAAAGGTATTTCCTAAGAGACACCTTGAAAGGGGAAATCTATTCTTATGCATGTTTGAGAGGTATTTCCTAAGAGATACCTTGAAGGTATTACAAGGGGCTTCAAAATATAACCCATTAGTTCCTTTTCACTTGGATAAATTTGTTATTAACCTTATTTAAAAATTGATTGAACTCCAAGAGGTGAGGGAATAGGCAAGTGATATGAAGCTCATATGATAATAAGTAGATGAGCAATGGTGTGATACCTTGAGATTTAGTCATCAGATGTGGGATTTAAACCTAGAGATTCAGTTCTCAAATATTAAATGTATCTCATAGGATATACCTTGAAGGGGAAATCCACTATTATTAACACAAGTCATTTAGAAAATTTATTCACATAAAATGTCCAATGTAAAAACTCTGAACACCCAAAGTCCTAAATAATAATTTTAAAAACCTAGCTCAGGCTTATGAATTATCTAAGGTGGCTATTTCTCACACATAGAAAACTACAACTTTTAAATCACTAGTACAATCTAGAAATATGAATCCACTTAAATTAAAATATCTTAATCAACATGTTCACCAATCCTAAACTCAACTATCATAATCCCAAGAAGCAATTTTATTAGTTATGATGAGACATATTTTCTTGATGATGTCATCCTAATCATTATATTAGAAAAAGGACACACCCTACATTGTCATGATGGTTTTTTATTGATTGCATAAATTCATATCAAGAACTTAGATATTAACACATGAAAGGTAATTATTCCTAAGGCCTTACATGTTTGAGGCTCTCTAGGCTTGCATCACATTATTTTATTTATCTCTTAGTCCCATAACCTATCCATTTCCAATTCTAAAAACTTGAATAATGAAGCTTGTAGAAGAAGTCTGCAAATTCACAATATGAGTGGGGACTAAGATCAGTTTGAACTAATTTCATGCTCATATGTCAAGGAAAACAAATATGTTTATAACAAAATGGTCAAAAGCAGTTTGGCTCCCTTCATGGAATGGCTTGTTGGGCATGCATAGGGATTTCCAAGGACTTCACTCATGGCTAAAAAGATTGTGAAGTCTATATGCATGGCTTGATAATCTTAATCACTAAGGAAGTCATCAAAGAGACTACTAGTATGTATTGTATTATCATCAAAGCATTCAAGGATAAGAAGAGAAAGGAGGAGTTTATCAGCATTTTTTGCATAAAGAGAAAGAAGAAACCCAAGATTTCATCCCATAAAGGTTTCATGAGGTCAGAACTACTAAGGAAATGGCCTAAAGTCTACCTATAGATAATGAGGTCTATTACATTAGAAGGAAAACATACTATGATTTTTTCCCATCACTTCTTATTGCTCAATTATTTCAAAGGCCATACCATTAACATTCTCTTTTTTATGCAATCCTTGAAAGGTTCAGTACTAAATTTCAAGAATAAACCTTCAACAAAATTAATTCACCAAGATCTAATTTTTATACTTATTAAGAGAGGGGAACCACAATGGTCTAAAATTTTCACTGAGGTGATTGATATCCCTAGTGAGAAGGATGAAATTGAAGGGGGAGAGGAAATTTTTGTAGAGTCAGCTTCTGATCATGAACTGAAGGAATAGAATTTCAAGGATTCTACCAAAATGATGCAATAAGAGCCTATAATATACATGGGGAGTCCTACTTACATACCTTTATTAACTACTAGAGGTAGAGGGGTTCCTGATTCCCATGCCAATGTAGATATCATGAATTCCCTTCAAAATTTGCACACAAAAATTTCCATCCTAAAACTTCTGTGTAATGAAATCATAGATGAGTTTAAAAATTTACAAGGGCTATTGGGTCATGTTTTATAAACCTCTAAATTAGGCAAGGATCATCTGGAATACACTCCCCAAGGTAATAAATCAACTTAGAGTGGTAGAAAAGAGGATGTCAATAGGGATATTGAGGAGGAAAAAGTGGAGATCTAGTCTACCAGCATCAAATGCAAAAGATAGGAAGAAGATAAGGATTAGTTCATGGGAAGGCATATCATAGGAATGAATAAAAAAGGTGATAGTACTATGATGCAAAATTTGGTCTTTTATTTTAATTCAGAATAGTTGGGCTTACTCTATCTCTTTTTGTTTGGTCTTAGGTTTTTTTGGTTGATACTTTACGTAAGTTTAGAAGCATGGGGATTTAGCTATCAAGTTCATATATTGGTCCTTTTAGTCCTTTGGATTTGTCATGTCTATCTTCTAGGTTTCTTCTATAAAGGGAATGGTCCCCTTCAACCCATATTTAACCAATCGCATAAAAAATATATATACAAAAATAATAATATACATTGAAAGGCATTGTAATACCTTCATGGTTACCTTGAAGGTAACTCCTAAGAGATACATTTATGAATAGAGGAACCATTTAAGGTATTACAAGGACCTGCTATCTTGAAAGAATTCTAATTGTGTGCATTTTCAAGGTATATACTAGGATACCCGTTGAAAGTAATACAAACACATGTTTGAAAGTCCTTCCTATGAGATATCTAATACCTTACAAACATGCATTACAATACACTTGAAGGTACTAAAAATCCCTTCAAGGTATCTCCTCAAAGATAACTTGAAATAAAATTACAATCATGTGTATGTTGAAGAAATGTTAGCAGATTATCATGGAAATTATTGGTATAGTTTCATAATAGGAAGTAGAAAAGAATCATAATAACATGAGATAATTTACAAAATCTTCAATTTTATAAACCAAAGTAAATATAAAGATAAAATAACATGACATTAAGAATTTTGGATCATAAATAGCATAATACAAGATAAAACAAACTAAAACAAAATAGAGTAAACACAGTGCACCTTGAAAAATATAACATCAAAATAATATATAGCTTTTTACATAGCTCTATTTCTTCACATTATAGTTTTCCAACATACAAAAATAAAAGAGACACGACATTCTTATATATATTGCTTGCCTAACAAGGCTGAAGACATCCAAAAGATACCTTGCATACATGTCATTACTCCACCTTCAACACTTTCATGGAAATAAACTGTTGTTTCATCCCAAGATAAAATGTAAGTTTGATCTTAGATAAATATGGAAAATATTAGCCTTTCACAAAAGTGGCAGTAATCACTCTAAGTTTTCTAGTTTTCCATACTTGTCTACCACCCTTTGTAGTTCTTAAACTACAAAACTTGAACTGCACATTAACCTAATATGTAGGTTGTGGCTGCTTAGATTGCACCTTTAAATGCATCTTTCTCTTCTAAAAAATTTCTTGGAGCTCCTATGTGTAATGAACTTAAGTTCATATATGATATGTGTAATAGCTAGTTCAACCTATGAGAGTTCATGCTTGAGCATTTTCTAATTAACAAGTACTTCTTGTACCATGATAAGAAACATGTGTAGTGGAATTTGAATGACCATAAAATTATGCACATCTACTTCTTCTATGATGATAAGGAAGTCTCTATAATTTGATAGCTTAAGCTAGATATCTAACATAATATCATCCAACCTATCTATACTCCGTTGGGCTTGAATTACCACAAATGTGTTATGTATTATCTCGTTATACTAGACTTAGAGCTTCTTCATCATGGTATCCCTAGATTCTAAAATTATTGAAATGTGTCATTCAATGTTTCCCTAGTATCCATTCAATCATTCACTACAACTTTATCTTTATCCACTATTGTGAACTCTAGTTTATAAAAAACCAAGGATTTGTCAAGATGCTATCTCCAATCAAGCATTCCTTGCACAATCTACTTAACCTAATTCATAGTTGTATCTAAGACCTACATATATTCCTCTAGAAGTTCACAAATGCCTTTCATCTTAGTGTAAATAGCCTATCCTTGGGTGCACAATTTATGTGCACTCACCCAATCCTTTGTTAGCTAAGTCAACAATGTAGTGAGTTATTTATCCTCAAACAATACTTGATTACGAAGGAATTGTGTAATCAAAGTAGGACAAGATACATTGATGAGCTACCTAGCCTCTGTAATTTGATTTTGTGCTTCCACTTTCTCCTTACATAGCCAAAAAACCATCTATTCTAAGTCTAAATCCTTTAGCATAATGTATTTTTGGAATGCATATGCTCCTTCAATTTCCTTAGACAATGGTAGCTACAAAACATCCAAAGATGTCTCCATGGAAGTGAAAGCAAGTGCGGTTGATCTCATTCAAATAATGATATCTATGGATGCCTCCATTACATATACATCTTCTATTTTCATATCAAATTTTGATAGATCCAAATATTTGGATTTGATAACCATGACACCTCTTTGCATGAAAAAATTTCTCAACTTAATCAAAGGGAAAAGTATATCTTTGTGTCTTATCATGCCCCTATACTTCACCTAATGGGCACTACTTATTATGGATAACTCTCTAAAATATACAAAACAATTGAGTATGGTGTTTGAATAACTCCCCTAATGAATACTATGGTTTTTGTACATCAGTGGCCATATCGGGCTCCCTTCCTTTGGTAGATCTACAAACTATGCAAATGATGAACCAAATTCTAGATCTTTTTCAAAAATTTCTACCACAAGTTTGTACTAAGCTTCTTATTGACCTAAAATATCCATAATGATAGTGGTATGGGGTTGCGTAATATTAACCAAATGATCACTACTTACCTTATTCCACACTTGTAAAGTGCACACTACTTTCTAGAAAAATAACTCCTCCTCCTTATCATAGACCTTTTGACATATGTCTTTGATCATGAATTGAATAACTTCTCATTCATCAAACCACAACACTAACAGATCATACTCCCAAGATGTTTTTGGCACATGTGGGTTGTCTAACCAAGACTTGATTTATCTTGATCTCTAAGGAGCTGTGGGCTGTTGGGGTGAGACCTATGGTTGTGTAGTTAACTATGATTGTTCTTACTCTTATTAGCCTTGTTGTGTGACTAGGGCTCTTTGACTCCATACTTCAGTTTGTGCTTCAACCATTGTGATAAAAAAGGAATTAGAGTCATAGTTGGTGTGGTCAACTCATACACCTTGATTTGAATACTATTGTATAACTTGGTTACTGATGCATGTTGCCCCAAATATTGCATGACATCCTATGGAATTCGAGAGTGTGACCTAATTAAAACTAGAGACTCAAGCCACTATGTGTTAAACTACCCCAGTTTCTCATAATATTGACTTGTCTTAGTCTAAGTGATGCCTATAAGGGTAGTAGTAGGCCAAAAGTCTACAATAACATTACCTTGGCCTAGCAGGGACTTCCATTAGGTGAAGCATAAAAACAAAACTAGAAATTGATATCTAATATCTTGTGAGCTACCTGAAATTACCTTCTTGATAATATTGGTAAGCTCATATGTGATAAACTTGAGCCAATTGAAGTTCTCATTTTGTTGTATCATACAATAGACAATGTCAATTAGTCATTTTATTGCTTACCTATTTCATTTTATACTAAAACCTCTTTATAATACACTCTACCAGAATGCGCATTTCAAAATCCTCAATGGAGTTAATTGGGGTTCCTCTACCTACCCTAGTAGGAAACTTATCCTAAACATCTATATGAATTGGTAGTGTGGTAGACTTGTATCATAATGATTTTTCATGATTCAGGAGGCATGTGGTTCTCACCATGGTCTATGCATTGATCGAAATGGTGATATATTTGGACAAATGAATAAACCCTTAGTTGTATCTACTTAACAAGGTATGCATGAACTCATTCACTTTCCTGAATGTAGGTAACTTGATTAGCCTCTCTACATCATAACCTTAAAGTAGATGTTGAAGTGTAAGATCTCTTGCTTGTGCACCTAGTTGTGTTGATAGGGTGAAGATAGTAACTTCAACCATTTCAAAAAAGTCAAAGGGATTCATGTTATTGAATTTGGTTTGTTCAAGACCTAGCCCAATCCCCATTTTTACCTTCTCCACATCTATGAGTAGAATCAATAACTTACTCATATCAATGATTAAACTTATAATCTGTACTGTTTGATTACTTTATTATACCAAAATATAGTATCAATTTTTCCACACAAGAGTATATCAAGAGCAGATAGTAGAATATTCTTCTTTACCAAAGTCTATAATGTTTTTGCATTATTCCTTTACTTCATTTTATGGATGTTGGCAATCAATTTTCTCTTTTCAACCTCTTTAAATTCACTAACTACCTATGTATGAGCACTCTTCCTCATCTTTAATATTGTGTCTTTGATGGTGACCTTTTATGTCTTGTAAATATTAAAATTACCCCATAGCCTATCATGTCCCAACTTGATCTTCCTCGAACAAGATGAAATATTTCCAAACACCATGTCATTAATGATCTTGAATGATCATTAGTAGTCTATCTACCATACCTATCTTATTGTCTTCACTTTCCCAAACTTAATTCAAGATTGATGTACTTTTTTATTGGATTTATCCTTAATCTCCTTTATTTAACAAAGTACAAACAATGATATTTTAAATTTTAGACTAAATTATTAAATTAATTCAATAAGTTGTATTATGCATACCCATAAGAGCCTCTTAGACTCTACAAGCACACAAAAATAGATGCAATCATAGATGGAATAAGAGTCCTCAACCAAGGACCAAATAATCTAGTAGTTGAAGAATGACCTCACCACCCACTCCTAGACCACATGTATCCTATTTTGGAGAGAATAAAGAATGTGACCATAAACTTGAAGCCAATGCTTGGGTTTATTATGGATTCATAATGAATGAGTGCACAGGTGAGCATGGTAGCAAACTTGAAATCTCAGACCCTTCTATTGATGACATGTGTCATCACATCACTCCTTAAGAAAGAAAGGAGTTATTTAAAGAAAATGCATGCCATTGGCCCAAGAAACTAGGGCCCATTTTTTACAATAATTTTAGAGGCAGTTTAGAGGGAGACATACATCACCATAGTGCTTCTTACATATCCCTAATATTTCATATATGAAGTTCCATCTACCAGTCTCTGGTTAAATAGGATGGAGACACTTGACATAATCATGAAGATTCGCTCACCTAGTGAACTTGAAATATTTTTAGAGTGTTGAAATGTTAAGGTTTCACAAGTACATGCCACATAGCCTTAAGCTTAATGTCATGGGTACCCTTGAAGGTATTACCCATTACTACATTCAAACCTTGAAGGGTTATCATATGCATGTATGAATAATATCTCCTAAGAGATACCTTCAAACTTTTAGGTCCACAACAAAGGTTAAAATCAAATACAAGATCCCAAAATATAAGAAGCTAATCATTTTCCATAATTTCACTCAAAACCAGGAGATACCTTCAAAATTTTGGGTCCACAACAAAGGTTAAAATCAAATACAAGATAATAAAATATAAGAAGATAATCATTTTCCATAATTTCACTCAAAACCCCCATTGCTCATTATTATTTTATATTGTAATAAAATACATGGTTGAATATTAACTTAATTAGTTATTTTTCTCTATGGGACCATTCTACTCTAATGCATGTTTGAAATTTATCTCATAAGAGATACCTTCAAAGTAGGATGAAGAAAGAATTGAAGTATGCAATATATGATATTAAAAGCAATTATTTTATTGGATTGACATAAAATGTATCATTAAAAAAAATGTTATACATTACCTTTTTTAACTTTTTTAGGTTTTAACATATCTCCATGCTTATGTTATAGTATAAATATAGATTTATCTCCTACATATAGGTATAAATTAGACTAATTTTATAAATAACCTAATTAATAACTCTTCTCATGTCTTTTGAAAATGTCCAGCTAAAATATAATACATCAATGGATTTCTAATGTGGATACTATGTTTCTCTCATAAATAATGGTAATGTCATTGGTGAAAGAAGAATACACAAAGTGGTAGGTCCAGATGTTGAATCTCTGGAACCCATAAATCTCACTTTCACATGCCACAACGAGGAAAAACCTATTGGATGTGTAAGTGTTAATGTGACTAAAGATTTTGATTTGACTCTACCATTTCCATTTCCTATAGCCTTTTTGGATAATTTGGGGGATGTAGTTTATAGTTTTACTATATAGAGAACAAGAATGATGCAACATGCCACAAATAATTTTTTGATAGATAATGACATTGAACAAAGTCAAAATAATTTGCATCTAGTTCTGCATATACAACCATTTCAACAAGAAAAGCCTTATTTATATTTATTTGTTTGATATATATATGATCCTACTACATTTCAAAGCCTAAGAAAAACTTTTGTTGGGAAAAGGGTACATTTATTGCACAAATGTACAACTCTTACAAATGATGAAAAAATTACTTTTTGTTATGTTAAATTTGCACTATGGGATATTTTTGGTTGCATTCCTATCCCAATGTTAGAAAATGAATTGGGAATTTACATAAGGCATGTTATACAACATTGTGAGACTTGCAGTATAGAGGAAATTTAAACATCAATCGTTAGATGGCCTTCCAAAAAAATAGTGGACACTGAGACTTGTAGAGAAATCAATTTACCATATATGACACCAAAGGAGAAAGAAATTGGAAATTTTGGGACATAGTGGATAATGAAGTCACTCCTTTCCTAGAATTCATAATGCAAAGGCATCCAAAAAAATTAGCTCATTCTTACAAATACTTGGGTTGAAAAAGAAGTCACCCAAATAATTCACTCAGCCTAGTGGAGTTTGATGAAAGCATAGATAGTTAGATTATAACAATGTATGTGGATAAAAGTTGCACCAAAAAATGTTTTCAATCAGGATTGTCATTTTAGATTCTAAAATCTACAAAGATGAATTTTCTTGATTCCACCACAATAGATAGGAGGCAACATGTCTTGGATGGCCCTTTTTGTCAGTTTGTTTAAGAAAAATAAAAACAAAACTAGCATTGATTTTTAGGGTATAGAGATCTATTTGGAAGCTTGGATTAAAATATATGGATTGAAGAGAATTAATTTTTTTGACATTCAAAATTATCACAAAAATGGAGAATGAAATGCATTCCATGTAGGGAGCTTTCAAAAAAATCCATAAAAAAAGACAATGGCATCTAAAGATTTGTTAGATCAATTGGTGGATGCTTTTGTAGATGTTTCTCCATGACTAACATGCCAAGTAGATATAGATGGATCACAAGAAAATGTTTGACATATTTCACTCAATAATTTATGAGGCACCACATCAATGCACAACTAGCAGATATGGAATATGAGCCAATATCCCAGCCAAAATTCAATAACATGTGGATAACTAATTTTCATGATGTGACCATTGCCACATCTGATGACTTTACTAGGTGAAAAACATGCATATTTTTGACTCAACAAAAATGCCCTGGATCCCTCTCTAGAGATCAAGAAGAGCATATCAATCAATAAGTCATGATGTACTCAAATCAAATACTTTCTATAAGACAAATTTATTGCACACATAAATGAATGTGAGAGCAATACCCTAAAGAATTCCTTAGTTTCATTCATGACAAAGTAGAATCTCAAAAAAGATTTGTGTCGAGGATAGTGACAAAAAGCAAAGTAGTTATCAATAGAATATTAGAGTTGTCAATGGTAGGGATTATAACAAATGGTCATGGTGCAGGTGGATATGGGAATTTTTTTTACCATATATTCTTAGAGGTTCTAAATTTATTATCACCTTATTGAATAAGTGTTTTAGGGATATGGAAACAATAGTTCCAAATACTTATGGATCTATACTATATAAACATGGATCTTTAAAATATCCATTATATGATGCACTTTTGTCTAACAACTACTACCCTGAATGCAAAAAATATAGAGAATAAGCACAATCAATTGGTGCCTTCAATAAACTTCCTTCCAAGTTATACCTTCAACTAGACAACTATTATGAGGACAATAAGACTAGGTACTTCCATCCATAATTATATTTTAAAAACGTTGAACCTTGTATGGAACTAATATTACATTTACAAATTCACAAAACCATGTATTTTTATATTGGTATGTGCTGAAATATTTATCTTTCCTCATCTACAAAGGCATTTTCCTCATTGTTGAGGTTGAATTTATGCTTGTTGGACATACCTATGAGGACATCGATGACACATTTGGAAACCTATCTAAATTTATAAAGAGGAAAGATGTATGGAGTGTAGTATAGATGATGGACACTTATAGAACATGTGAAAATACAATAAACTTCATGCCATATTTGATTGAAGAGGTAGTGGATTTCAAAGAGTATGTTAATAATTACTAACTGAAGGGAAGAAATGAAATATCAGGCTTGACAAAATTTCAATACTTTCATCTATGCATGGAGTAAACTCAGTACATTATGCATCTCAAAAACTCTATAAAAGATAGAAATTGGCCCCCCCTTGATTACATTATGGGGGAAAAAAGAAAATGGTGAGCAAAATTTTCTAGAAGGTAATCTGACAAAAATATATTTCAAAGACTTGTAAAATAGATAAATTTCTCAAGATTCCATTGTTTCTAAAGAATCAGATAGAAGTAGAAAAAAGAGTGTGAAGGAAATTAAATATAACCTGAATAAGTATGTAAAATAATTCAATGAATTTGGTTTGACCAAAAATAGTAAGTGGAAGGATCAAACATATTACTTCCAAAACATCCATGACATAATGAAAGAAGGCATGTTCCCTTTTGAAGTTGAGTGCATAAGAGAGTTTTGGCCTAGAACTCATCATGACATACCACTACATAAAGATCTACACAAAATGGTTCGTGATAGCACTCTTGATTTTGGAGTGGCATCTACAGATACATATGTTGGTCCAAGAAGCAAAAGAATAATAATTACATTTGATCTAGCTTACAACGTGTAAATTAAAGATATGTTATTTTTCAGACCTAATGATTCTACAAGAGTGGACTATACACTATGGATTACTAGAGCTAAAATCAATATTTAGATACTATAAACAAATGGGGATATATAATGAAGGGTTAATGTAGCTTGGTTCATCCCAATTCATGTAGGGGAAAAAGATGCAAATATATATATATATATATATATATATATATATATATATATATATATATATATATATATATATATATATATATATATATATATATATATATATAGGTTGCTTGGATAAGAAATGGAAGCCAAACCCAAATGAGACATCTTTACCATCCATACTCATAGATAGTATCATCTACACTTGGAAACCAATTTTTTTTTTATAGAGGTCATATACTTGTTCTCACTAATTTTTTGAAAGGCATTAATAGACTATTTGAATGCATCATCCCATTAGGCACAAACAAAAATAGTGATAAAAGGACTGGGAAATTTAAAATGGTGTTTCCTTAATTTTGGAATGAGAAATATGAATGTTTTTTTTAAATTTTGTTTATTTTTTGAGAATGTATAATGTTTTATCATTTTATTTATTTATATTTATTTCTAGTGGCACTTCACATTTTGGGTCTTGAAAAATACAACTTGACATTTGAGTTTTATATTTTCTACTATGATAATTTAGTATTTCAGTAACTATGCATCTATGTAATAGCATTTTACTATCGGAACGTCCACTTCACATTTTAGCTTCCTTAAAAATGGTCTTCAATAAAAGGTCTTCATAATTTACACATCTGAGAATTTAGTGCAATAAGGCTTTTGTGTTTTTCAAATTACAATTTGGCATTCTCATGTATGCAAAAAGGTCTTTAGGGTTTATGCCCCAAAATGTCCCACTTATGCATCAAAATTTTTTCTTTAGATTTTATGTATCAACAAATGCTATTTAGATTTTCATATGGCACTCGAGATTGTGCCATGTGGTACAATCTCAATAATTTGTCTATGCAGAAGGATGACCAGTCCAAAATAATGTGATCACCTAAGATTGTAACACGTGTCACAATCTCAGTAACTCGACACAAATACAAGATAAACTTTAATGGTCATAAGCATGTCACTCAAATAAAATTAAATAGATAGCTCATGATCTAATCAATTGATCACATGTGACATCCTAATCATCCCAAGTGTTCTAAATCACATATCAGTCAATCACGTGATTGATGTATGAATTATTTTTCCTTATGAAATATACCACCAAGTCTTATAATATCTATAAATGCATGGTCTATGAACCAATTTGAATTTTTTCATAATTTGGACTTATTGAAAATATATAATATATATGTGATTTATTTCTTATAAGTCCAAGTAATGCTTGATGAAGTCTAATTTATTTATGATAATTTTAAAATACTAATAAAAAATAATTTATGATCATTTTAAATAATTTGGAATTATCACAAATACATTAGACATATATGAGTTATTTATAATCATTCCAATTTAATATGGATACAATCCAATTTAATCTAATAGATTTTGAAATTTTGGATTGTTGATAAGTCCAAATTATATGAAATAGTACTTTAGGTCTTCTTAAGGCCTAAAAGAGGTTTTTGTCTTTCAAGTTATGGATGACCTATTGTAATGATTGATTCATGTATGAAACATGCTATAATACCTATTTTATGGGTATTCCATGTGTGAAAGTGGGTGTCACTGACCAAGAGGCGTGTGAGCTAGATGATTGTATAGAAACAAGGCTTATTAGGAATAATTGGCTATTTAGATGATGATTTAATGCAAGTGAAGGATTTAAACATATTTAATAGTTGAACAAGGTATTGTATACCATCATAGGGGTGTATATAATCTATCATGAAGATATAATATGGGTACTATAGTCGAATATCAAGGTCATATGACCTAATATATCTTGAAGAGACCTAGTTGAGCAAAGAAGCCTTGAAGGATTTTGAGAGGGATAAGAGTTTAAAGATCTGAAGAGGTGGTCATCATAGATTGGTTGAGAAATAAGGTGTTCTAAAGGTGGTCAGATAAATTAGGTGGTTGAGTTAGTTTTGATTCATCTAGGGGTTTGGTGCCTCTTTGCAAGTTGGTGCTTATTAAATTCTAGTTGAGTTGGTGATTAGATAGTTGGGGTTAGTGCTCCATGTGAAGTTGATGCTTTAATAAATTGTTGGTTTTTGACTTATAATACTGTAGTCTATTTTCAAAGATTAGTGTATTTTCTTCCCCTTAAGGGTTTCCCACATATGTGATGTGTTGTCTTGTGTAATATTGTTTCATGCTTGTGTAGTTAATTACTTATGCATTAATTTTTATATATGTTGATGTGATTATTCATGTATGTTAAGGAGGAATTGAAATAAAGTTTTAAGATGATTATTCACCCCCCCCCTCCTCAGTGATTTTTCTTTTAATAATTATGGTTGGTGTTGATACTCATTTACCTAGATAAAGACTTTACTCACTTGAATTAAAGCTAAAGAGTATGGCCCTTGAACTAAGGGAGATGATAAATGTTGTTAAGGAAATTATGGGTTCCCTCTTTCCTAAATTAGGCTTGGAAACAAAGGAGGGACTCCTTTCCAATCCTTTCACCCCCTTAAGAAAATAAATGGAATAACTAGAGGACATTAAATTTATGGGTTTTTAAGGAAGCATTATGGAGCAATTGATTCTCCTTTACCAACCCCAAAAGAGTAATCCTATCCCATCTAGATCCCTAGGCCTTATACCTGGAGGAAAAGATGGACCTAGTTCTAAGACCAGGGGGAAGGTAGGGAAGAGCCCTCTTAGAGCCTCTAGTGTTCCTCTTTTATATTTTTTGGTATGGTTGTTCTTTTTCACCTCATAAATGTTTTTAGTTTTCCTATATTTATTTGGCTTTGCCACTTTTGTTTCATGGTTTTTAAGTCCCCTTTGGGTTGGGTATGTTGTGCTCATGTTTTTTCTAGTTGTTCTTATAGCCTTTTTTGGCTCCTTTGAAGGGAAATACAATATTCCCACTATCTCTAGACTGGGTTCACCAGTCAAATGTGAGATTACCTTAATCTGAATAACTAACCTTGAATTAAATTATAGTTACATCCATCTAACTAATATTTAATATTTTTTAATTTTAGCAAGAAAAAAAATCATCATATTTCATAGGTGTAGTTAGTAATTCAAAAATCAATTTAACAATCTTAAAGAGATGAGGGACCTCATGCATAGACTCAACAAGTTTCTATGTATTTCTAGGAGACTCCTAATTGCTAATATGGAGTAATAATTTATCCTTAACACTCCACAAGATAATATACATCGCTTCTTATTATTTTAGTTGAAACACATTTGAAAGCTTAGTTTAATATGTCATCCTCATGGGGTTTTTTCATCCCAATAACAATGTTCCATAGCTTCCAAACCATAAATTCTACTTTAATGCAATTTATTCAAATAATGTAGTTAAACCCATTAAGCATTTGAGATTGATCTAGCACAAAGTTAGGATAAGCTATAAATTCCCTTTAAAATAGGACACTACGACACTATACAATCATTAATAAATGTTCTTTTAATGTGAATTTATACTTTATTTTTTAATGAAAACAAATATTATATGGTTTAAACAATAATTTTCCTTTATTTGATTGTAAAAACAATTCACAAAAAAGTAAACAAAATCAATAAAAATTTATAGTCGCAAGAGTCATACATGGAATAACTATCTAATCATTGTTATCAAATTCATTGGAAAACCCATAATACAAAGTTGCATAACAAAAAA